>OY757251.1:16827480-17412594 GCA_963584085.1 Pyrausta aurata | reverse complement strand
AAAAATAAAGAAGCAAGTAGAGTATGTATGCAGCAGTAGATACATTGAAAAGATACGATATGCAAACACAATGCCTGTATATTCTGGAAGAAATAAATAGACAGGCCAGACATTACAATATTATTATTTTACAAATGAATACATAAAATGTAATATTAAATATAAAAATAATGACGAAATGATATGATGTATGTAAGCAACCGTCATCGCAGGCCCTAATAATAAACAGAAGTCAAAATACAAACCACCTATAGTATATATTGGAGTAAACTCTTCCAAAACTCGAAGTTGTACGAATCACTCGGAAGTTTAAACAATCAGATATATAAAAAAACTTGACTATCGATACAACTTCGAAATTTTTGGTAAATTCTCGAAAATCAAAGATAACCTAAGCGCTGAAGCGAATGCCTAGAAAAAAGAGAATGGCAAAGCGATGCCGCACGGAACCTGGACAGAAAATATATGTCATCTTTGTTCAACAGATGTACTTAAAAACAATATAAAAGTGAAAAAATTCTTAAAATATCGAAAACTATGTTAAAAATCCTATTTGTGAGTCAGGTGAGGCAGTGCATCCTTCAAAAAACTATTTTATAGTACCAAAACACTAGCATATTTTCTATCCAGATCAAATTACTAAACCAAAAAGTGTATATAGACGAGAACTTAAAAACTTCATAATTATCTTATAAAGCGTATACATCAGTCCTGGGACAACCGTTTGAATGAAAAGAAAATTAGATCGTAGAATCAGATTTGTCAAATTATTCAGGGTTTTCAGAACGTATCAGAGGTAGGCCATTAAAAATTCATGCGACAAAATGACCAAGTCACGACTCGCAGCAAATACTACAACAGTCACTCTTAGAACGGATATGTACGCTGTTGTGTTATTCAAAGCTAGTTTATGAACGGTGAGTATGATGTTCTTTATTTTTTTGTTAATTTATCTCTAACAAAACCATCAGGGGCTTCACAAAAGAAACATATATTTACGGGCAGCGCACCTACCCGGTGCCGGTCGTGTACTTACGAGGGGTTTCGACCTAGCGCTAGACACCTTCGCGGGCAGACAAACAGACAGAAAATTCTAGTTTAAACTGATGCATATCAAATATTCATTACAAATGTACATTTGTTCAGAAAAATAGTTAACGCATCTTACTTATATACACAGAAATATACAAATCATAATACACATCGCATGTAATGTAAATGATAACGAATGCAACACATGGCGCGGGATGAAATCAAAATAATGTTATAGAAGCCAATAGCGTAAGCGAGAGACGTTTAGAAAATCATAAGGAAGTAATAAACAGGACTGACGATAGACGCGGCTGCTCCAAGGCACTCTAGGTAAACTGAAGTATTCGATGGATTACTAACGTTTACTTGGTAAAGAGTAATCGCCAGTTTTTCCTTTCCTTACATTAATTCGTCTGATCAATATAAAATACAACGTTTATTTCTGATTGGTTCAGCGGTTTAATCACCGACCAATCAGAACTGTTGACAGCAGAAATAACATGTCAGTAACATAACAAGAATGCAATCAGCATACGGGGAGAAGTAATGCTATCGATACCAACAATTTAACTAATGGGCTTGGTCTCGATAGAATGGAAAAATGGTATGATATTTTGGTTTTTAGTATCGACAGTATGCTGGCGGTTTGTGAACATTTGAAGCAGAGCGCTTAGTAAGTAAGTAATACCTGACTGAATACGCTGGATGTAAATCAAAATAAAGCTGTGTCGTGTACACTGCCGATAAAATTAAATAAATATAAGAAACAAATGTAAATAAACATAACATAAACACATTTGGCTCCACAAACATACCGTTATCCAAAAAAGGGTTAAGCTAAAAAAACTTCGGCGTCAACAAATTCTTTAACACTTTGTGCTATTTAGCACCTTTTTTTTGACAGTTATTTGATATATTAAAACCAGATTTCAATCAGTCAGACACTTTGTTAGTTAGGGATCAGTAAAATACAGAGTACAGATTCACAGATTTTTGAATTTTTCACATAATTTTGCCCACAGATTCTTCGATTATCATGACTACGCAAAAATATTTATAAACAGATCCAAATTTGCAACAACAGGAAGCACGTTACAAATAATAAATTTTACAAATGGATCACAGCGACTGCCCCATTTATTTGTTACAAATATTCAATTTCAATTAGACTTCAATCACAGGGATTCCCTTTATAGTTACTGTATTCATGCCAATCAGTCACAGTGACTCGTTTCACACCCGTCACCCACACACAAGCCAAACTCCACACTTGTGAATATCAGTGAGAGTCACTGTGACAGATGTGAGTCACAGTGACAAGTAACAGGTTCACTCACCGTTGAGCGACGCGAGCGACTCGTCCTGGGCGGAGTGGTCGTCGGCCGCGTACTGCGACTCGCGGAACGAGCTGCACGATGATAGCAAGCTGCGGACAAAACGATACGATGGTTATAGAGATCGCCAATTTACTAGATGGCTCCGATTCACCATTTAAATTACTGCTGGGCAAAGGCCTTACCTCAAATGTGAGGTAGTATGAGCCGTACTCTCCACCACGCGGGCTCAGTGCGGATTGGTGGAGGGGTGATTGCAACTACAAACATTAAGATACTAAAAATATGGGAAGCCAGCCCTCCAGCTGTTGGCATGGTCGATTGAAGTCGATGTTTTATCCTACAAGGCTTTTGTGAAATTTACTCTAATGTTCATCATGTCTTACTTGACATAAGGTCTCGTAACCCCTAGATAGGGCAAAGGGCTTGCTGAGGCGCCGTGAAAGGCTGCTTTTTGTGGCGGTTTTTCAACAAGTACATCCCCGCTCTTGCTTGAGGGATTGTTGCAGTTGCAGTTTACAGAAACCTGGTGTCGTTACCAAATCCTCTTGGGTGTTGCGGGCGTCAATTGTTGGTCACCAAGAGTGTCCCGCTTCTGCTTATGAAATAGCAGCGGTGTCGTACAAGACTGCTTCAGCCAGGCCACGGTATAACCTGGTGTGGTTACCTGGTCTCCTTGGGCAGCGTGAGCACCTGCTTCCGGTGGTGGTTGCTCGTCAGGGGTTTCCCACTTCAGTTTAAGGAACAGCCTTGGTATTCTGAAATGCCTCTTCTACGTTTTCTTGGATAGCCATAGTATCTGATAGCCTGTCGTGTTACCTGGTCCGCTTGGGCGGCGTGGGCGCCTGCTTCCCGCGGCGGTTGGTGGGGCGGCGCATCTGCACGCCGCGCTCGCCGGAGCTGGTCCCGCTGGCCTTCTTGAGGGACATCTGAGGGGTGCCGCCGGAGCCAGTGCCTTCTTGGAGCTGCTTCTCTACCTCTGAGGGACAGAATAATACATGAGTACAGAAAAATCATCGTTACGTATTTCTAGTTATTATGCGGCACATGAGACCGAAACGAGCGAAGGTTTTTATCACGTTTATTTCAACCCCTAAGGAAGATAGATAACTAAAGCTAGTGGACTAGATATTCCGGCCAACCTTTGAAAAAAGGTCGTGTCATTTTAACACAGTTTCAAAAAGCTATGCCTGTTAACGAAATCCGAGATTTTATTCTGCAATCACGCCTACATCCAGGGCTATTAATTTAGGGTAGCCCTAAAAAGGCTAGCAGTTAGTGTTTCAAATGTCAAAGCTGTACGAAAACTCGGCACAAGGCACAACAACTATTTGTAATTACAAACCGGTGCAGGTAATTCTATAAAACATCGATACTATCACGTCCTTAAAAACGTTAATAGTAATAATAGCATAAGGATTAACAGTGCGATTGAATCAGGATATTATCTATAAATTAAAGTACACGTACAAATTATTATATTTTAATTTTTTTATGTGAATATATAAATTAATATTTCGTAGTTTTCTATTTCTACCAAAATAAATCAACAGCATTGATATCTACCTATAGTTTGTTCTAACTTTCATCAATGGCACTGCATCATCGAACTCCAGTTACACACCGTCAGTTTACGTCGAAACACAAATAGGCACAATATCGATAGATAGTGAGTATTAGGCAATAGTTAGGAAGCTAGAACGCAACACGATTCTCAAAAAATCGGACGAAAAAACACAGCGGTTATTGTGGGTAGTTTGAGCAGTAACTGTTGACAAGAGATGCACGCACTGCATCCGCTGCCAAGTATCGATAAAAGTTAAACTGTCGATAGTATTACAACACTAGTTCGGCCGCTAGACCGCAACACGGGGCTCGGACAATCGGACGGCAAACACGGCGATGATTGCGGGTAGTTTAAATTGAGCAGCACTGTTGACTCGAGCTTAATACACTGATCGATCGAGCAAATGGACAGGTGAAATTACAGATGAACCTTGTAATTTAATGACATTTCGCAATTCGAAAAATTAGCCGATACGTCATTATTATATCTATTACTTATTTATACATGGCATAAAACACACATATTTCGAGCGATCAAGATTAAAGGGTATCGCTCGTAATTGTAGTAACTAAAAGCTTGGTACATGTATGTATTTACATTCGATTCCTATGCAACGGAACGCGACATGAGGAAATAGGCCAATCAAAAATGTAACTACGGCTGTAACTACCCTACGCACTCCACGTATTTTTTTTTCGGAATAGCCCTCTTTCAATCGATTTTAACTTTACTTCCCTCTTTTGTGTCATCAAGGTTTATTCAACTGGGATAGATAGAGATAATTAAGATAAAGTAAAACCTATTGAGGTTGAATTGATTAATAGAATTTGCATGCCACCTAATATTTCTATTTTTGTTACAAGATATGCACCTTCCTTATTTGAAAGATAGGAAAAAAATAAAAATATAAATGGCGGTGTATTTGTATTCACACGTTGCTGAAAGTAGCCACCTGCACAGAGATAGTCAGCGCCATCTTGTTCCTGTTTTTATTTTCTCTGATAGTTGACGCTATAGCTACAAGCATTACCAATACTGTAAGACAGGTTACATCCAGGACAGCCTTTTTGGTAGCCTAGTCGGAACTGTATAAAGCTTTTCGGAGGGACTCACCCTCAGTGATGGAGTTGTCCTGAAACATGTGCTCCAACGCGTGGTGTATCTCCCTGAAGGAGGGCCGGTCGGAGGGGCTCCACTGCCAGCAGCCTCGCATCAGCTCGTAGACCGCCGCGGGGCAGCCCGGCGGGCACTCCATGCGGTAGCCCTGAGGAAGAACAACATTCGTTATCACGATTACACCAGAGATAGATGATACACTTTAAGACATGCGTTTAGAGTCTAAACGCATGTCTTAAAGTGTATCATAGTCTAAACTTTAGACTAATGCTGCCCAAAAGGTAGCCCAAGGCAAGGACAGGATACATTATTATGATGACACCAGATATTGATGGCTTTTGCAGGTTTTGAACGGTATACTTATTGACTAAAACACTTTACGAATTTATTTCTCACACGTTTATTTGTAATTAAACGCCTGACGTTTCGGAAGCTTTGCAGCATCCGTGGTCACACACAGGCAGACTGCATGAATCTCTTAAGTGTTTTAATCAATGAGTAGAATTCGCGTAACTGCCTTGGTGGCGCAGCGGTTAGAGGGTTGCATTTTAGAGCGACAGCTGCGCCAGGGTTCCCGGGTTCGATTCCCGGGTCGGGCCAAAAATATGTACCTGAGTTTTTCTGTTCAGAAATTCTTAGGGAAGCCCGGAGTTTGGAAGTTGGCGGTGTGACCCCCGTGCCTCGGTAAGCACGTAAAGCCGTTGGTCCTGCGCCTGATCTTTCTCCGGTCGTGTCAGATTGCTGTCCCATCGGGCTATGAGAGGGATAGTAATAGAGAGGCACCTGTGTTTGCGCACACACTGGTGCACTATAATATGTACCGCGCAGTCGGTTAAACGTTGTGACTGGCCACCGTAGTCGAAATCAGCTAGGGGGACTATTAGTATTCGCGTAAGCTTCAGAACCAAATACGGTATACTAAGTTCTGGCGTCATTTTAAAATGAAATATTGCCTATTTGAAATCCTGTAAATGAAGTCGCTCAGAAAATGCTTTTTTGTCGTTTTCAAATTTGATAGCAAAATTACAAACAATATAGCATCCTTTGAATCCTGTTTCAACATTTTGGTTTCTTTTTCATCTTGTATGAATAAAAAATACTGAATTTGTATTGCTGTTTCGAAACGATATTCTGGAAAGAAAATGTTTTAACCTTATTTTCAGTACGAAATACGACAAAAACATCATTTGCGTACATACACTTTACATAAGTATGATGAAGTCCTTTTCTAGAACATGTTTTAATATCAACAGCTTGTTCCTTTTATTACTAGTGAGGCTGTGAATTGACGGTTATTTTGACGACTATAGTCGAAGAAGATATTCGAATTTTGTGCAACGTATGTAGATTGCAGTATGATACTACGGAGTCGAGTACAAGCTCGGCATCTAAGGGTTTAATTATAAATTTTGTATCGCTTACAAATAAAAGTTATAGCTCCGAATCAGGGCATACAACATCATTAGCTTCAACATCGCAAACAATGGGAACAGAACCAACATCCAATCAAAAGTCCAACTCAAATACTAAAGTATTCTGTGCGGAACCGACGGTCGTTTTAATAATCGCGCTCATTAGGTTTCCATATTTACAAACAGTACCCTAATTTTAGTCCGCCGCATAATACTCGTAAATGCGCGTAGGGAGTACGCCCCTGAATTTTAGGAAATGTAAATACAACGAAATCTAGAATCAGTTTCAATTTATACTGGTAACAACCGCGAAACAGACAGCTAACAAGGAATAAATTATGAATTTGATGGGGTTTTCACCATCCAATTGAATTTCAAATTCATCGCCTCACTCTACAATTTTAACGGCTTTATTGCTCATAACAATTTCTTCCATACAAACTTCGGGTGATGGAATTCTTAAAAAAGGAAATAGTTTTATGGACCGTAATTGTAACGATAAATTTTGTTATTAATTCTTAAATATTTATAGGAATTACAAGAAAAACAAAAAGGCTACATTGCATAGATCATCATTACACTTGTGACTTTACGAATACTCTAAAAGTGTTCGTAAAGTGAATTATACTACTTTTTCCACGAAAAGTAGTCTAATTGGATGGAGTCCATACAACGTGACCTATATATATTATGTTAATTACAACCATGATTTGATGTTCAAAGGATTTGATTCAATAAGTAACTTGCTGAGAGACCTTAACTAATAGATCTACCTTGACTTATAAACCTAAAAAGGTTGCGACGGAGTTCACAGCCGTTTACCTGATTGAAAACTGAAACAAAAGCCGGGTTTCGTTGGAGTTTATTTGATTTGACCTGTACCTGTTCTAGGGTGAGATAATTCATTTCCAAGGCAATTTTTTGAGGAGCCCAATAAATGGGAACTATCCCGGTATAACCCCGCTACCCGCGGCAGCACCCAGATGTCAATAACAATTCTTCAGCCGCATACTTCGAGCGCAAACAAACAATTGTGTACGAATAACTCGCGACTTAGTGTACGCCAATATAATAAACAGTATACAAATGCAACTAATACTCACTATGAAGTCGATATACATGGTGATGTGAGTTAATTGGATTATGAAAAGATTTCGAAAGTATTTCTATAGAAATTTAATTGCAATTTCTATGCAGCTGGTCCTGTTCATACGTTAACTTAATTCACCACGTTTACTTACGAGTAATAGGATAGTAAAGCCAAGGTGATTTTCATAGAAAAGCATTTGTGTAAATTAGCTTTTGTGAGTTTCAGTTTCCAGTAAAACTTAGTTTGTTCTTTGCATGATAATAAGAGATGTCTCTAATTTTAATTCCTTTCTCGTGGAATGATCACCTCATCGTTGTTTTTAAACATACCGTTTATGTAAAAAAAAATGTTTTAATAATTGGGGATGACATAATATAATGCCAAGTTTACACTACAATCCGTGTCATCCCTATCATAATACGCATCTAGTACAATACTCGTCTAGTTAAAAACTATTAATAACATATCCTATTGTGCAGCGTAATAATTGGTAAAATATTAAACATTACGTTATCACGAAAAGTCGCCACATTCATACATAACAAAGTTTTTCGTAATCGGGTACTTTACATTTTGTTTCAGAAGCGGCGACAAACGGTTATGGGGAGTATTTCAAATCGGAACTATGTAACCGCTACATAAGGGCCCTTAAATTGCGACTTTTTGCAACGATACAGTTGCAAACATTCGGAATTTTTTTTGCTTAAAGTAGCAGGGTTTTACAGCTGCCCAACAAAGTACGAGTATTAAGGTCCTTCGGGTTGTAATTTGATCGTCATACTGTCCTGTGTCCTGTTTAACGAATTAAATTTAACGTAACAGTATCACCCAAATTGTAAGTATAAAATAACGGTGAATATTTAACTAAGGCAACACAAAAGTACAGGAGATCTGTCAAAACGCTTTTAAAGAAAATTCATTGGTAAGGATTTAATGGTTTGACTTGTCACTTATTGAAGAGTTACCTAATAGAAAAACGTGAAAAATTTCATTGAAATATGTGATGTGAGGGCGCCATTGTAGGCCCAACAATGCACTCTTACGTGAGTCTGATCGTTGCCTGGTGCTATAAGTATTCGCAGCGGTATTAAATGCTACATAACCACTGCAGGAAACCTTATGGAAAAGACATCTTTTGTGCTTTAAAAAATTCGTGGAAACTTGCAATTAAAGTATATAATTTGATTAAATGAATCAGTTTTTTCTCTGACTTAAAAAGGAGGTTGCAAATTATTGTTGTGTCGTGAAGTTATAAAAGCGCAGTAAGTGGTCTTATTTCTGGTATTGCATAAGGAATTTTTTCGCTTTCTTTGGGGATTCCAATCCAGAGCTTAGATCCAAAACTATCTACAGCTAGTGAACTTTAGCTCCAATGGAATATAATGTCAATATATTCCTAGTTTGCCGATGCATTTTCTATTACACATAATTTTAATCTTAATTATTTTACCTATAACATTTTTAAAAAAAATTCAAGGAATTCAATTTTACCCTATTAATCAAATTTTATTTTGAATTATAGTAACCAGTTATTAGTCACCACTAGCGTGTGTTACCTCTCGTTTTCTTTTCTATTTCGACAGCAAGGTTAAGTTTTCGCATTGACTCAGTGGTACATTTCCTAGCTTGATATCACCATGACCATCACTGCGTAGGTCATAAGTAAAAAAAGTTGAGTTAGCCTGTAATGTCCCACTGCTGGGCAAAGGCTTTACCTCAATTATGAGGTACTTTGAGTCATTCTCCACCACGCGGGCTCAGTGCCGATTGGTGGAAGGGTGTTAGCAACGCAAGTGAATAACCTTATGAGACCTCTGACTAGGCTTAACGACTAATATCAAACGGTGTTAGCCGGGAACAACGGCTAAACGTGCCTTTTAAAGCACAGAGATGCTCGTGGTATACGTCACTTGTCGGTCTGAATGGTCACCCATCAAAACACGACCCGCGCCGAACGATGCCTATCCTCGGTAATTACTACCCAAGCGCTGTCACCACTGCACTAGAAGCACCTCGTAGGAATACAATGAAAATATATATTTCTTTTCAGATCTTAATTTACACAAACAGCATAATAAAAACACAACAGCCCAGAACAACACCCTGTGTGGTCCGCGTCAGCGGCGCGATCCGTATAAACTGTTGCGAGCGCGCAGAGAACACCAGTAGCGATCTAGAACTCGTACCAAGCACACTAGCAGTGGTGAAGCAACATGATCGGAATCAAGAACTGTATCGTCTACTGCCTTCTTCTCTCCGTTACCGTACTTGGTGAGTGAAGTTTTATAAGTTTTTTGAGTTATCAAACGTTGATATCGGGAAACTAAAGTTATTATATTAGCAATGAAAAAAGTAAAGTGTTCAATGTTAAAAGGGTGACTGATAAAGATCGTAATTGAGACGGTAAACGGCTCAATACTAAGTAGGTGTTTAAATATGGTATTTCAATTATTAATTCAGATAGTACAATCCATCAAATCAGTTTTTACAGTATTTTTTGTCGCAAATGCTGTATATATTTAAAATAACGAGGTTTTGCATAAATATTGTTTCAATACAAACAATATGATTGCACTAATATATATTTTTTAAATGTTGTCGAGCTAAACCTCAAAATACTAAGTAGTTCTTAACAAAAGCCATAAACTCCGTTTAATTTTTGAGCGTGATCTATTGTGCTTTAAACAGAGTTATAATTATAAACTGCATCAAGGGAAGTGGGTTTAAAACTGCACACACATGGTACCTAGTTACATAGTTACGACTCTGGACTAGGGTACAGTGCTAAACAAGCAATGAAACAACTTGTTTTAAACAAGTAAACTTCGAAACAAACTGCGGTTTTGCGATAACACATCCTGGAATACACGTGATGTGACGAAAAAAAGTGGTCAGATACACACTTTCCATGCAACATTGAAATTAGCTGATGATAAAGTTTGATTTCGTAATAATGTATTACAGTGTGTCAAAGAAGATTGCAGGAACTTTTAGAACCAACCGACACTCATATTTTACTATATGAACTGTCACGATAAGCTATTCCTTTTGAATGTAGGTCCAAACTTCAAAAGCAATAACAAAAAAGGAATTTTCCACCCACTAGTTAATTTCAGGGGTAAAGTAACCGGTTCATACCATGTGTAATAATACAATGTCTCGGCGCAGGCAAGCACAAGAAGCCCAAGCCCAAGAAGTTCGTCTCCCCCACCACCAAGGGCATCCAGTGCTATAACTGCCTGTCTTTCGACCACCCTGGCTGCTGGGACCCCGATCACCCCGACTATGCCAACATCACCGTGAGTATACAAAACCTATTCTTTCAAACGTTCAACTAATAAATAGTATACTTTCCGAATAACTAAACTATAGACAGCACGAATCCTGTCTTTTACTCGTTTCGTAATTATTTGCCATTTTCAGATCATTTTCAATGTAGGACAAAAAGAAAACTATTATAAAAATCACAAAATGTTGACAGCCGCTAACAATGGTCTCTGCTACCAATAGCGAAGACAAGATTCTTAAACGTTACAAAAAATATATGTTATTCCAGGTCCCCAACATTGATTGCTACATCCCCGGTATGGCTTTCCTGTGCATCGTCATCACTTCCGAATCCGCCAAGCTCGGTAAGTGTACACTATTCACGCTCTAACCAACAACATAAAACCGCATGCAGTTATTCCTAGTCCAGTATACGAAACAAAACAAAGAGATTGCTATAGTTTCGTAAACAAACTCGCGCTTTGACTCTGCGCTAGACGAACTAAGGGCGCGATTCCACTATGCCGTTACGGATAATTTGTCGTTGGCCGACTGTCGTCTCTAGCTGTTCCTATTCAATTCTGTCAATTTAAAAAAAAAGTCGTAGATGTCCGTTAATCGTATAGGCCTAAACGTGAACTAGTCCATTGAAATATACAAGCAAAGAAACTTAGAACGACACGATAATCTGTCGTCACGTCACAACGGGAACGCGTCTTAACACAAAAAGTTGTTGGTCGGACTCCCGACTCAATTTACTTGTAACATTGTGGTTTAAAGCGAAGCTTCAGAGCACATTACAGGTCCCGCAGGCGGCTAGTTTCAATGAATAACTTAACGAACACGACACGTGTTTCCCAGCGAAATTCACTCAATTTGAGATTCAAATCCTGAAGCGTGTTTTGATGACTGCACGCCACTGACGCTGTTTGTACTGAGAACTATTTCGTTGGGATTAAATTGGATGAAGTTTAATATTTGATTTGAAGCTTAGTTGGATTGTACCAAATGTAGTTTCGGGACAGTTTGATTTGGTCAAACAACGCTCTGTTACATTTTCCGTTGTCAGAACTAACAATGCTGATAGAATTATGTTTACACCCACGTTATTTGATGAAAATTTATTATGTGAATCTCGAAAACATTGACAGAATTTATGTCTAATTCCTAAAACGAAGTCGTTCAATTCTATCCTCATGACCACAAAAAAAAGAAGCGAAGCATAATATAAATTGCACTTGTAAAAGCAACTGTGCCAGACGAGGAATCGAACCCCGTGTCTTACCCTATCCGGGCGCATGCCTATACCACTCGGCCACCGACAAATTGGCAAACCTAATGCTTTCGCGACGCATAAGTTCACATCTCAACATCTCTTCCAGTGGAAACCGGCCAGGAGATCGGTCCGGTGCGCGCTCGCACCTGCGTCCCCGCCAAGGACTTCTCCAAGAAGACCGTATCGTACTCCATGTGCAGCAAGCTCAGCAAGGAGTTGTCAGCCTCAGAGATATTCTCTCGCATCGCAGTCAGCAGACCCCAGTGCACACTCTGCAAGAAACATCTCTGCACGGACGCCTCCCACTGCTAAGTCATACGAGACCCTCACCCCCCCGAAATTGTCTGCTAGGTGTCATCAAGGACGTTTAGCTAAGGACCGAAGTGTTCCATACATCTATTAAGTGGTATACGAAATAGGCGGCTGTTTTACTATGTTATTTTGTTTGTTGATGCGATTTTAATGTTCTTTATGAATTGATGTTTGAGTTTGTTGTTCAGCATTTATCATGTTATTTACATTTATAAAATTGTTTGAAAACACCGTTGGCATTACGCGCATTCTGATCAATGCACGTTGTTTACGTTACATTATTTATTTATTTAACGTAGCGTTGTTTATCGATGCCGTTTGTTTCGTGAAACATGATCTTTGAAGAATGTCGTCCACGCATAGGTGTAGTTTTTGCTTCGGTCGGAAGTAGGATTGTTATGTTTCGGGCACGGGGGTCTTTATCGGTGTTTGAGCTATTAGGAGCGTTTATGTAACTGTTTACTAATTTGTCGCGAAATGCAAAATGTATAGTACCTACTTTGTTATGGTTCTAACGATACTTGTTGCTCGACCATTGTTACGGTGCGGTGCCCGGTTTCTGTTCAATTGTTTTTATATCTCATTAGATTATTATTATTTTAATAAAACTATTACGCTATACTATTGTCTTTTGTTTTAACGGTTTGTTAAAATATTTTGATAGGAATATTCGTTTGAAGAAAGAAATAAGAAAGTGGTGTAGTTCCCAATTCTTATTGAAAGACAATTACTTTAAACAGGACCAGTCCGTGTACATAGAAACTGTATCTCGGAAAGTAGAATTATTAAGTATAGCTAGCCACCTAATTAAGTATACTACTGCAATTTTGGAAGAGCAAAACAGGACTATGGTTTCCTTAGACGAGTTCACAAAATTTTCAAAAACTTTCTAGGGCAACTATTCTTAATATTTTGAACTAGCTTTTGCCCGCGACTTCGTCCGCGTGGAATAGTGACTTCTTTCTCCCGTTTTTTACACATTTACCACTATATCTTTGCTCCTATTGGTCGTAGCGTGATGTTATATAGCCTATAGCCTTCCTCGATAATTGGACTATCCAACACAAAAAGAATTATTCAATTCGAACCAGTAGTTTCGGAGATTAGCGCGTTCAAACAAACAAACAAACAAACAAACTCTTCAGCTTTATAATAAATATTAGTATAGATTTGATTCAGATTCAGAAAAAAAAAAACAATATAATCTCTATGTAGGATGTAAGGGCGAGCTGTCAGCATCGTTTTAGGATAGAATGGTAATTTTACTCATCATCATCATTACCAGCCAAAGGACGTCCACTGCTGAACATAGGCCTCCCCCACAGCTTTCCACAACGACTGGTTGTGAGCGGTCTGCATCTAGTGCGATCCTGCGATATTTACAAGGACGTCTGTCCATCTTGTCGGTGGACGTCCTACGCTGCGCCTTTGGTAACTTTACTCGTATATGGTTATTTAATGATCCATAATTTTAAACGCGTTTAAGAAAATCAAACCGGCCAAGTGAGATTCGGATTCGCGCACCGAGTGTTCGGTATTTCGGATTTTTCCTTTATATGCTAAAAAAACATTGCGTCATGCTAAATTTCAAGATTGTAGGTCGACTCGAAGTACGGTTTTGATTCCCTGCGAGAGTTGCGAATTTCAAAATATGCGGTTTAAATTACCTTTTTTTGATTGCGTTGACGTTGAAGTTTGATTTTGTTACAGCCTATTGATATTAAAGACCTGAGTCTTTGATATGGATTTAAATTTACCACCTTTACGCGTTTAAAAAGAAAGTGGTAATAATAAGTTAAAAATATAAAACGATGTTACAAAAACAAAACTACGTTTTTCCTTATCTGTGCTATAAGACGTTGCTTCGTTTCAAATTTCAAGATTCTGAGTTCACGGGAACTACCCTGTAGGTTTAGATTCCCTTACGAGTGTCGAAACATAGCGGCATAAATGGATGTATCTTTTGATTGCGTTGGCTTAGAATTTTGATTTTTTCACAGCTGTAAGGGACAGTAGCCTTGAGTATTTTATCTAAAGCTTGATACATCCACGCGTTCCTGAGAATAAGGATAGGGGCATACAGACGGACGGACGGACAGGACAGACAACAAAGTGACCCTATAAGGGTGCCGTTTTTTAAGGTTCCGTAGCCGAATGGCAAAAACGGAACCCTTATAGTTTCGTCAAGTCTGTCTGTCTGTTTGTCCGTCCGTATGTCACAGCCACTTTATTCTGAAACTATTAGCATCACACAGCTGAAACTTAGTGGGTAGGTGTATCTTCTTCACCGCTTTCCGATTAAGGTACAAAAAGTAAGAAAAAATGATATTCAAGGGGGGGCTCCCATACATGAAACTAAAAGCAAAAAAATTTTTTTTACTCAAACTTATGCGTGTGGGGTATTTATAGATAGGTCTTTAAAAATGATGTTGAGGTTTCTAAAACCATTTTTTCGAAAAGTCTAAGGTTTGAGATATAGACGCTTCCAAAGTGGTAAAATGGGCGTCCCCCCCATCTAACTTTTGAACAAAGAAAGTGAAAATTTTGAAAAAACTACATGATGTAGATCTCAACAAAAACTTGCAACGAAAATTGGTTTTAATGAGATCGAACCAGTAGTTTTTGAGATATAGCACATCTTCAACAACCGCAAACATAACTTTGTTCTTTATACAAACACTATGAAAAACAAAGTTATATTTGCGGTCAACAAAATATTGTAGTATTTTGGGTAAGTGGAAGTAAGAATCCCTAATTCAGTTAAAGTTGGCACGGAACGCTTAGTGCGCGAGTCCGACTCGCAATTGGCCGGTTTTTCTTTCGAGGTACGGAACGGAAGCCTAAAATAACAAATACTGTAATTCAATTATCATCGCGAATAAATTTATTTATTTATTTTTATAACACAATCACTAAACTTTAAAAATAAACAACAATTCATTCAAATGCATCTACCTACAGAAGAAGAAAAATAAATCAAGTTTTATGAATTTTACAGTCATAATGATGCTGTTATTTTTCACTTTATAAAGTTACCTTTCGTTTCTAGCCTGGACAGCTCTATAGCTCAATAGATTTTAATAAAAGATTGATTGAATAGAATTCCTGAATTTATCCTGTTCCCTCTCTGTCCTATTGTTTAGTCATCATCATCTTTATCAGCCAAAGGACGCCCACCGCTAAACATAGGGCTCCCCCACGGTTTACCACAGCGACCGATGACAAGCGGTCTGCATCCAGTGTGTTCCTGCGATCTTTACAAGGTGGTCTGTCCATCTTGTCGGTGGACATCCTTCGCTGCGTCTTTGGTCAAGACTTTTCTGCCCCAACGATACGAAACAAGAATCGAAAGCGCCTTTCGTAAAATACTAGCACTGAACCCAACTATGTCGTATGACCACACAATTCATAAAGGCGCCACCCGCTCACTACGCATCGTGTTGAATATTCTACACAGGGTTTCCAACTTGGTAGCCACTTTGAACTAAGTAGATAAGTTTCGGAATTTATTAATGAAGATGGACTATATAGTCATTACTTATTGACAGCCACCGTTATATGAATAATGTATAGTTCTGTATTAATCTGGGTATGCGGTGTACAAAACTTATTTCAAGGGCAGACAAGCCACGTTGAAAAAAATAATCACGCGAAGGTTAAACATAAATAATTTATTTGATTGTATGAATTTTATAGCTTCCAATACTAATAATCTCGATGTCGATCGCATGGTGTTAAAACCATAGAGAAAGAAAAAAATCTTCGCTTTAAAAAGAGCGTGCTACTTAGCGAAATTCTATAGCATTTGACAGCGAAAGACCTCATGACAGCGAGACCGTTTTCTAAGAAATAATGGATTTAGTGGAAACGTCAAGTTTCCTTCGCTGGAATTTTTGAAAAATTATGAATGGATATAATTATAATTTAAGTTTTGTATAACAATTTCAGATGAAATGACTTGTGCTTTCAGCAATTGTGAAGTGCGCCGAGTGAATCCCGAAAATCATACTTTTCACCAGTAAACATGAATCATTGATAAATTTTATAAAATTTGTGAGTGAAATCGACTCCGATGACAAATTGTACAGTAAATTTAGGACTTCCTTTGTGATTTGCAGCCATATATCAAAGTTTCCAAAAGAATAATTCAGGTATTTTCAGTAAAATAAGAAACCGTTCATTTACACTAGGGCTTGACTAAATGATGACGTCATTTTTTTAGGTAACCGTAATTCTTGCACAGCTTCTTCTCAGCACTGGCCCACACAACTGTCCCGAAGCTGTGCTGTGGTAAGATCTATGTTGGAACGTGTATAAATGCTTCTAGCAAGTCTTCATACATAAATAAATAAATATGTGTTTTAAAAAAATGAAGTTTTCTTGTTTATCAAATAAAAAGTATTATGTTATTAAAAGTGCATTAATTTAATTATTTTTGTTTCAATTTACATGATTTATCGTAACCTCGTCGATAAAACTTGGACCACCATAAGATACACATTACTATTGAACGCACACATGTAAAGTAACTTTTTGGTTTCGCTGAAAATCCGCGTTTATCATTCTATACTATACTACATTCTATGGTTAAAACTATAAGCGTACAAGGCTGTACAGACAAGAAAATTCGAAAATAATTCGAACGTATGTTTTCTTTTTTTCTGTCAAAGCTTATTCTACAGTATGTAGTGTCTTATATTATCCTACTACTATTATAAAGGCGAAAGTTTGTAAGTATGGATGTATGGATGTTTGTTACTCTTTCACGTAAAAACTGCTGAATGGATTTTAATGAAACTTTACCACAATATAGCTTATACATCAGAATAACATATAGGCTACAATTTAGGGCTCTGCAGTGCTTAGTTACCGTATTTCTTACTTATTACTAGACTAGACGGGACGAACCTGAAGTCCACGCGAACGAAGTCGCGGGCAAAAGCTAGTAAACTATACTTTAGCCGCTCAGAGAATGCAGTTTTGACGTTTATAATTTTGACACAAAATATATGAAAAAGATTTCAAACTTCTTTCTTTGTAAATTTTTCTCATTTTCTGTCAAAATTAAAAACTTCGAAATAGCATTCTCTGAGCTCCTAAAGATAAGCTATGTAGTAATGGGGTATCGTGCACACACGCGAGGTATTACTAGTTACTACTACTAGTACTAGTTTCGTTTTATTGTCACTAGCATCAAGTACATGGTCCGATGCCCGGTATCGTACTAAGACACTAAGGGCTAGTTTCGGGATCGATAGCTAACTCATTAAAATTCGTTAAATATATAGGTAAAAATTAACAGAACGGCCACTTTATTGACCACTGAGTGGAGTATTGCCGTTCAAAACACGCACAATCGTAATTATTCAACCAATGGTAAAGATTTGTAACCTCTATCTGCCTTAGTCTTTTGACTTAAAGTTTAGCCTAGATAATCCCGATTTAAAGTTTGCAATTTTGACACTAAGGAAATAATGTGCTTCCTGACTTCGTAAATTTTGCTATCTGACAAAATTCAAAACTTTAAATCTGCATTCTCTGAGCGGCTCAACTATAGTAAAAACTTGTAACCAACAGCTATAACCCTCTCACCTTCTCCAGCATGTGGTAGACGTCAGCCAAATCGACTCCAGGGTACGGAGACATGCCATACGTAGCGATCTCCCAGAGCAGTATCCCGAATGCCCACACGTCGGACTTGGTGCTGAAAGTGTTGTACGCCAGCCCCTCGGGCGCGGTCCACTTGATGGGGAACTTGGCTCCGGCGTGCGCGGTGTAAGTGTCGTCGCGCATTAGTCGAGCGAGTCCGAAATCGGCCACTTTTACTAGATGGTTCTCGCCGACTAGACAGTTACGGGCTGCCAGGTCCCTGGGAAAGGAATTTTGGGGTTAGAAAGTATATGAAGTAGTGGTGAAAGTGGCCAATGATTTCTTAGTTACAGCAAGCGCACATTGAGCCACTAGTCGTGGCAACCAGTCGGAACCACTACTAGTGGGTCGGTCAAGTCACTAGATGCGGCAATACGATTTTAAAATAGTGTCTGTGTTAGAAGTGAGAATGCACTGATGTTTTGCGCACACATCTGAGCATCTTATTCGTACCTTGTGTCGCAATCTTAAGCTACAGACTTTCTATAGTGGAACATCTCTGAGCCTTTGGTTTAGTGGTCAGTTCAGTGGTGGTGATGACACACCTCCATGCCTCGAAAAATACGTAAAGCCGTTGGTCATGCGTCTGAATTCAATTCAAATTGGTCTTCCCTCTCACCGAATAAATGAGAGTAAACGAAGAGAGAGAGAGAGAGAGAGAGAGAGAGAGAGAGAGAGAGAGAGAGAGAGAGGCATTTGTGTAATACGCACAGCCGGGCACTATATCATCTGCTGCGTCTGCTGAAAATCGGTAGGAGAGGAGCAAATCACTCACCTGTGTATGAACGAGCGGCTCTCCAGGTAGCTCATGCCGGACGCGATCTGCGTCGCCATGTACATGAGCACCACCGCGTCGGGCGCCGGCTCCCTGGCCGCAGCCGCCGCGGCCGCGCGCAGGTAGTCCAGCAGGTTGCCCCGCGACATGAACTCCGTGATGATGTAGAAGGGCGGCTCGCGGGTGCACACGCCGAGCAGTTGCACCAGGTTGCGGTGGCGCATCTCCTTCATGATGGCCGCCTCCTCGAGGAAGTCTTTCAGCGCCATCGTGTCGTCCTTCAGGGTTTTTACGGCCACCTGGAAAGGAATCAAACGGTAAATTATCATATAAACACACATTATGAATACAATTATTTTTCTGTACACGTGGTTTGCTGGCTAGTACACACATTCAGACGACACGTTTGGTGCAGTGGTTAGCGGTCCTGACTACTATGCCAGCGGTCGCGGGTTCGAATCCCGCAGGGGGCAAATGTTATTGTGATGAGCACGACATTTGTGCCTAAGTCATGGATGTTCATATGTATTTAAGTATTATGGGAAAGGCCTCCAGATTAGTTAGTTTCTGAATGAATTTTTCAAATGAAGTATATGAGCAATTGAAGGAACTAGCCTTCATATCAGTCGTTCACTATCGTCCAATATGGCTCAGAAGTTAAGTTCTTTAGTAGCTCAGTGATAAAAAGTAAAGCGTACGGAGATATTGGTTAGTTACTTCAAGAGCGAGACAGTTGACACGGCTCGATTCTAGACTGCCGAGATCTTAAAATTGATTATTTTTTACTCATAAAAACAGATCCGTACACGATACATTAACAATTGAGCTGAATGAATATGAAGTAGTGAGTGCGATTGTGACAGTAGATCAACTGAACTAAATGAACAAGAAGAGTGATACATATCTACGGCTCCCACTGAACTATATCAAACATTTCACTTGAGTGAACGATTTCGCGCATGTTTACTACTGACTGTTTCTGTGCATATTGACGCGTAAACCTGCCTACGACTACCTCGTTCGCGCTCGCTGCAAGTGATTTGTATTGCTCTCTGTTTGTGCGTGCCGTCACTTTTTATTTGTTACACCCTCCAATTACACTGGTGTGATACTAATTCCCACGAAATATTTTGAAGTGTTAAAATGTTTAACTCAACTAAAGCTTGCATAGTACTTACTTTAATCGTAATTCTTATCCTTACCTTGTTTGGAAAAGCGCTTTATATGAGTCTGCAAACGTGCTTGTACTTTATGTTAATACAATCTAGGTTTATAAAACTGGACTTGTATTTTTTTTACTTATTTTAATAAAGATCTTTTGAAACTAAACTGACTATTAGGCCTCGTCCTGGACGCCAGCGGGCGGCGCAGGCGACGGCGCGCGCATCTTGATCAAAGTTCATAGATTTGTGTGAAGCTGTTCTCGACGACAGCGATGCGGGCGGAGCGGGCGGCGAGCGTCGAGCTGTAGTACCGCCCGCTGTCGTCCAGGACGAGGCCTTATGACCTGATATACTGACCGTGATGTTGCAGCGCTTCCAGGTGGCCTCGTACACGTCGCCGTACTGGCCGCCGCCGAGCTTGTGCTTCATGACGATGTCGGTGCGGTCGATCTCCCACTCGTCGGGCGGCGCGAGCGGGAACACGGTGGGCTTGTTCCGCTTCGGCGCCGGGTACAGCAGCTGGGTTATCAGACCGTCGCCGAGAACCGAATGGTGGTGGACTAGCTCGGCGAGTGTGCCGAATTTGGACTCGGATGTTACGTACACCTGTGGGCGGTAAGGTTATGAGATTTGTGAATATATAAGGTCACCTCGTTTTAAGTGATAATATTTAAAGGGCCGATTCAGCACAATATTTTTTTTTGTAGAAAACACTGGGTATTTATTAGCTAGTTTTTGAGAAAATTGGAGACTAAGGTAATTTTTTTTTCAGATTTAATATTTTTATTAATTAAGAAGAAGTTTTGGGCATTGAATTGATTGACTTTATATTTTGGTTGACGCGGGTATACTAGTCACGTTTTTGAGTATTTGAGTGGTAGACCAATGTCAGTCTATACAAATATCTACGGTTGCCTATGCGTTGACAATCTCTTAGCTAGGAAAAACGAACTTAACACGTTCCGGGACACTACTCCAGACACAATAGATGTTTTATTGTTTTCACGTCTGTAGGCGGGCACTGTCCCGGAACGTGTTAACATTAGGATAGTATGAAGTCCTTGCATTTCTTCGAATGTTTATCGATTAGTTTTAACAGCTAACTAAAATTTACAAACGGTAGTAGTAACTTTTTATGACAGATAAAAAGTATATACTTCTATGTTTATAAGGCCCTTTTAACGTGATACTTTATGCATGGATAGTTGGATACAGTCGCGCAGTTGTCAAAAGCGTGCTTGTAACGCTTCAAAATGTTGCGTTCTATGGCAGCCCTTGGGCTCTACTAGATCAATCAAAGAGTAATCGGCTAAGATGAATTAATCAGCAAAGTGAAACTTTATGCACAACTCAATTAGTTTAGGTAAAGGAAGCAACACGCGATCAAGCGTTTGAGGTTTAATTGTGATCACATTAACAACTTCTAGCCTATTATTGGCAGATTAATACACAATTAAAATCATCAACTAATTACAGTTTCAGTTAATGTATCAGACAATTAGGATATAATTTAGATTAAATTCAATGGCTCAAAATACAATAGTTAGCTTGTAACAATATCATTGGCAATCTTTGCTGACCAGTGTGTTTCCATAGAATGGAAACGCAGCCTATCTCTGCCACGCTAAACAAGAGTTAGTAAGAGTGAAAGAGAGGAAGATAGGGAACTGTTACCTTTCCATCACTGTCCTCGTTGATGCGGTAGTGGTAGACGCGGCCCTCGTACCGCAACGAGATGCTTCTTTGGCCTGGACTAGATTCGGATTCGCGTACCTATGGACAAACGTACAACTTATGAGATCTTTCATAATAATCACATAAAATTTGTGTAGGGTATAGAATTAATTAAGCCACACAGATAATGCTAATATGACGTTTTAAATTTTGAGTGAAAACCTATAGGAAAAAGGTTAAAATCAGGACTAATTAATGGAAGAAATATCAAATATTCCTGATTTTGACGATATATTTTGTATCTAAATTGAAAACGTCAATATAAAATTATCGAGTTGATGCCGGAGGAGAGCAGGTATTCGGCGGCGTTGCGCGAGATGGGCCCGTGGTACCAGGAGTGCTGCTCAGCGAGCTGGCCTCTGTGTCTACAGGTCACTTACGAGGAAGCTGCCGTTGATGCCGGAGGAGAGCAGGTACTCGGCGGCGTTGCGCGAGATGGACCCGTGGTACCAGGAGTGCTGCTCAGCGAGCTGGCCTCTGTGTCTACAGGTCACTTACGAGGAAGCTGCCGTTGATGCCGGAGGAGAGCAGGTACTCGGCGGCGTTGCGCGAGATGGACCCGTGGTACCAGGAGTGCTGCTCAGCGAGCTGGCCTCTGTGTCTACAGGTCACTTACGAGGAAGCTGCCGTTGATGCCGGAGGAGAGCAGGTACTCGGCGGCGTTGCGCGAGATGGACCCGTGGTACCAGGAGTGCTGCTCAGCGAGCTGGCCTCTGTGTCTACAGGTCACTTACGAGGAAGCTGCCGTTGATGCCGGAGGAGAGCAGGTACTCGGCGGCGTTGCGCGAGATGGACCCGTGGTACCAGGAGTGCTGCTCAGCGAGCTGGCCTCTGTGTCTACAGGTCACTTACGAGGAAGCTGCTGTTGATGCCGGAGGAGAGCAGGTACTCGGCGGCGTTGCGCGAGATGGGCCCGTGGTACCAGGAGTGCTGCTCAGCGAGCTGGCCTCTGTGTCTACAGGTCACTTACGAGGAAGCTGCTGTTGATGCCGGAGGAGAGCAGGTACTCGGCGGCGTTGCGCGAGATGGGCCCGTGGTACCAGGAGTGCTGCTCAGCGAGCTGGCCTCTGTGTCTACAGGTCACTTACGAGGAAGCTGCCGTTGATGCCGGAGGAGAGCAGGTACTCGGCGGCGTTGCGCGAGATGGGCCCGTGGTACCAGGAGTGCTTCTCCAGCGAATTGACCGGCGTCACGTAGTTGCTGGGCACCCAGCCCACGCCGCCCGATAGCGTGTGCGCCTCGCACCACTCGCCGCTCTTGTTGTAGCTCATGATGCGGACCTGCTCGCCTGGGGGTGGTGATACATAAAGTTAGGATCATGAAATGATTACACAGAAAAATTATATGGAAAATCATATGGAAAATCAATCCTGTTAGTCCCAAGTCCCATGTGATGGGACATTCGGGACCGATGGTGTAACATGTATGAATGTCTGCAATGAGCAAGTAATGTACGTAAGAACAAATTGCTTTCATAAAAGTTTCAAGTTACAGTTCAGTGGAGAAGATTTGTGTCTGTGCTTCAGTAATAAACATAAACAATCACAACAATAAATTTTGTCTTTTAAATTTAAGTTAAGATTAGATTATGAAAATGTAATTCACTATGTAATCTTTTTTCTTGGCAATAAATGTTTTTCAATTTCAATTTCAAACATCTACATGTGAGTTGTATCTATTACCACCACTAAAAGTTACTTTATAAGACCAAAATCCATTTACTAATGTCGTGGACTATAAAGACCGCACACTCGGCTTAATAGATTAACAAAACTAAATAGTTAATAGAACTCCCATAAAGCGTGCAGATCATTACATTTCGTTTTAACGGCTAGAATTAGTTGCTCGAGATCTGTAGAGGCGCAATCCTTGTAACTGCATAGTCGTGTTTCAGTTTACCGAGTCACAGACTAATCTGTGATTTTAATCTAAATTAAAAGTCCAATGAAAGTGCTTTATAAATGTCTGACGGATAAAGTTCTTAATTTAAGGCCGTCTTATTCCGTCAAATTATCTCATAAGCCCCGCCCCCTTGTTAAAAGTGCGGGGCGCTTCCCCCACCAGCACCCCCGCACAAAACTTTTTCTGTCAACTTTGTCTTACAAATCTCGTGTATAATTAAGCCATCTAGTGTTTATTTAAGGAACAAAATTTTCTTGAATAAGATACTTCATGCGCTTTTGTAAGTAACATACCCACGCCATCTAGCAGAACCCCTAAGAACTTTTACAAAATGGTTTCTTTAGTACACCATACATGCTTTTTAGTCTAAACGTTTATCGAAAGAACAAGGAACGCAAAGAGTGGCATTTCATTCTCACACGACTGGTCAGCACTTTATGCCAGCAACCTGTAACCATTATAAAAACAAGAAAGAATATCCAATAACATTTATTATATTCTTTATTGCACTTATAAGATGTACAGAAAATAGGTACAAGAAGTCACAATGTGAACAAAGGTGGGCTTATCCCTAAAAGAGACCTCTTCCAGCCAACCCATAGGTGTAGGAAATGTAATGTAATAACAT
Source organism: Pyrausta aurata (assembly GCA_963584085.1). Taxonomy (NCBI): domain Eukaryota; kingdom Metazoa; phylum Arthropoda; class Insecta; order Lepidoptera; family Crambidae; genus Pyrausta; species Pyrausta aurata. The sequence continues at coordinate 17,388,337 of OY757251.1, read as the reverse complement.
TTAGGTTGTTTTTATTAAGATCCTTTTTGTCGACACAGTTATAGTCTCACTACTATCTTCCATCAGTCTTCCAATTGATGATGACTGAAGACCATTACAGATATGGCACTTCAAATTTAGGGTTCCGTACAAACCAGTAGGTATATAAGTCAAAGTTCACCCATCACGAGAATTTTGTCATGGTTTTTTTTTACACACTGAAATTCATAACATTTCAAATCATCATCATCATTCTCTTGCCCTGTTCCCAGTTTATCTAGGGTCTGCGCAGTATGTTTCACGCTTCCGTTTAACATTACAAATATGGAAAGCTAAATTAAAGACAAAGGTTTCTTTATCGTTTCAGTAATCCTTTAATAATATCAAAGTTTTTTATTTACTAGTCGTCTCCCGCGACGTCGCCCGCGTATATTTTGGATGTCCCGTGAAATGGTTCAAGTAAATTAATGGTTTAAAGTAATTACTATCGAGGTCACCCACACCACGCTTAAAATACTCGCTTAATATCAGCCTGAACTATAAAAATGACTTGACTATCATGTGTTAGAAAGTAAGAAAATAGTAAGGCAAAAGTAGTTAGTAGTAATCTCTCATTTAGATGCAATACTTTTTTCGGCGAAGTTCACTATCAAATATACTGAGCATTGAACTTGGCTATCATTTTTCACATTGATGTTTTTGTTGGGATATCATAACTTTTTATAGAAATATTTATTTGCTTATTCATAAATCATTAATACATATTTTGTGCAAGCTTCCATCCACTTAATTATAACGGTTTCAGACCCTACAATTAAAAAACTTTCTTTTGTTTTCAGATTTTTTCCTTCGCTTACACATTATTACCTAGCTAGATGCCATATTTCAACTGTCTAGGTTTGTTAATTAGAGCACCGCACCCACACAATTACTTTGATAAACCATATATGGTTTTGCCATGTTTGACTTTTTGTAGTCTAGCTTATAGACCTTTTTTACTATAAAACTGTAATTTGGCATGGGTTTCTTTATATGCTAATCACACCGCCTAAAATATGTATTTTAAAATATTTTTGGGACACCTCCCTACAAGGAATGAATTATGATGAGCATGAGTTCCTACACCGAAAGGGCAACACCAGGGTTTATCTCATGAATCGTGATAGTAAGACAGTTGAAATTTTCAGGAAGGATGTATTCATGTTGCCGTTGAAAAAACAAAAACTTAAAAAACAGTTTTTTTTTTCAGGTTGCTCTCATACAACTTATCTACTCTGATAATGATAATAATGAGGGGCTGCCCCATTATTAGGACTTCATATCTTTTGTATGGGACTCCCTGACAACAGATATGATGTTTATGCCATTTTCATAGATAATGGTACGGAACCCTTCGTGACCCCGAAGCGCCATTTCGCGCTAACTACAAGATTAATAGAATTATTATGTGTCACAAACACCAAAGTTGTTTTGGATATTCAGTAACAGCAATTTGAGGAACAACGGTTATAAAAATAAAATTAAGACAGTCTCCACACATTTTCGAAAGAACAAAATTGAAAAAATTATTCAGATTTGACATTTCTGAATGCAAATATAATTGGATTATACTGAGTAATCTCTATGTTCGTCGCTCAAGTCCATGTCACCAAATAAGAGATAGATAGTCAATGCATTATTACTACACGATTCAGAAAATGTGTACGTACGTACGTAAATAACCTCCAATGTTTGTATTTTGTCACAGGAGTCTAGATGTAAATAAATAAATAAAATTAATATAGACCTATCACCTAATAATTTTCTCCCTCCCTCAAATTCATATAATATTTTCTCGTCTCCAATATACTAGAGTCACCAGGGCACAGCTTTAGCATTTGAGATTACTGCTAAACCTACAGTTATGGTTTAGCTCTTATTTTTCCAAATAGAGAAAATGTTCAAAACTACAAAAATTTGACATGAGTGTTTTATGCTTTTTGTTTATATTGTTACTATAGAAACGGATTCATCTCTACGATTGGTACAAAAATATAGTTCATTTATTCACAACAATTATATATGTCGCTACAGCCTTTCTCTTTTTATTTTGCTTAACACGTAGAGGTTGGGGGTTCCATCCTCATGGCATTGAGGAGATTTATCCGCATGGTGATGATGTTTTTGATACTAATTTTCTTTTTGAAATTTATTTTCATTGTTATGTAGTTTTTTTAATAGGATTTGCTACTTTAAAAAAAACCTAAAAATTTAATTAGTTTTTATTTTTAATTTTTTTTATTTTAAATGTTAAAATGTCCAAAAATTAAAATAAATACTTATTTCGTTTTCTAAAAAAATATTGTGACTATGTAGAAAAATATTCATGATACCCCCGATTTAAACTCGCGACCTTTGATTAGTATAAGACTGGTGCTGATCCAACTGAGCGTGACGCGGCGCGGCGAAATTAGCTATTATTAGTTCTTAGGTGTTTTACGTAATTAAGTACGCAAATAAAATTGCAAAAATTGACATAGGTCCAGCGTTCGCAGTGGCGTCAAGGGGAATGAGGAAATGGTATCTCGTGCTTGTCATTTGAATAAAAAGATAGCGCTATTTCTGTTTGCATGTATAGAATAGAGATGACACGACGATCAACTGTTGCGTCAAAGTCGTTGCGCGAATCACCATCGTCACAAGTGTGAGAATCACTAAATCAGTGTTTTATGAATGAAAATGTTAATAAAACTGGAAAAAAACGATTGGACGCCCTAAACATCTTTGGTGTCTAAAGTAATCTTAAAAATACAATTGGAAGAATTTGCTGCTTGTAAGAAAGAATACAGACTAATGAAAAAAATGGACCTTTCTTTGCCTGAACATAACACCGATAAAAACTAAAAAAAAATCATTTGATTCATAGCTGAGATCTCACTTATGTGGTCAAAATGTATATTCTTATAATCCCCTGTTCCTCACATCTGTGTAGCTTGAGCAAATCAAGATCAAAAAAGTCGAAATAGGTCAAATAAAGTGTTTTTAGATATTTCGTTATTCTGATCTAAATAACAAACATTTTGAAATCATTTTAACATGTATATGTGTAGAATAGAATTACCTACTAAAATATGTGATTTTCATAAATATAAGTCCAATAATTTGAAAACTACATAGAAAATACGAAAAAAAAGGGGCCCACTTCTGAGGCAATTATTATCGAGCAAAGTAATTACAATCGTGTTTCCAACCACAATCCAGCTTTCTAGTAATCTTCTTCTATAACATATATAGATTCGAGATTTAAATAATTAGTGTTTCCATGTTAAAACTCAATCGAAACATCGTAAAAATGGAATATCTAAGCCTTAATCCGATCTGTTAAAAGAGCACTAGGTACTAATTAGTCCGGCATTAGTAACTCTACAGCTCTCTGGTGCTCAGGAAAACGGTAGGGCTGTGGTAGAGCGGGCGCGGAGGCGATTTAGCTTTAAGTAATATTATTTGTACAGAATTAATAAATGGTTGGTTTATTCGATAAATCGATACTAACTCAATGGGGTCTGTACATGAGAACGAATTTCTATCGATTTAGAAAGAAAAAGTATCGAGTGCATAGAAGTGCTGGCAATATCTCATCTACGTCAATAATACAAATACTATTTTATTACAACTTCAGCTTTGACATCAATTATAATATTTACACATTCGCGAAGATTAGAGTATAGAAAAGAATATTATTCCACGTATCAAAAAGGGTCGGTCCCATTATACCTACCCATTACCCATGGCCATCCCTATACCACTAGCAGGATAGTATTACCACTGCAATGGGTAATGGGCATAGTGGGACCAACCCATCAAAAACAATATTTACTGTGAAGCAGAACGTGCCACATGCACGATATTCAATTTCCAGCGAGAGCATTGGGCAAAGACCACTAAGTTGAGCATAATGTAAAACAATTTTTTTTCAAAGTATTAAATCGTAAAATGCTGCTACCCTATCAATGGTCTGGAACGGATAATACGTAACAAAGTACGTTGAAAAGCGGCGCACATATTAATTTAGCTGGAGCTCAGTGCATCTACCGATTCCGTCGGGCTTTTGATGTCTAAGATAACAGAAGATTGAATAGAAAATATCCCGTAATACGTCGCTGTCTCGAGCAAAGTAACATAATCAGGCTGACAAAAGATTATCGCTATATCGCAGACCGCGAGCGCGCCAGCTTAGGTCGCGTCGGGTTTCAATCGCGAGTCACTGGAGCTGGATTTCAACTTTTCAAGTATCGAGCGTGGGAATCCCGGCTCCTGGATAATAAATTCCCGGGATGTTTGGATTGGAGAGTACTCCCGTATTCTATTTAGTGGCCACTAAAAGGGAATGTATGAGCGCGGAGGAATGGTCGTAGAACGGCGATGTTCAATTATTTTAAATTTTAGTCAGATATGGAATTCGACCCACTGACCGATACAGCACCTGACCAGACAATTTACCTGAGTTACTTGTGAATGTAGGGCGTACCGTTTTTAGGGTTCTGCAGCCGGATAGCAAAACACAGAATCCTTATAGTTTCGTCGAGGCTGTATATTTTTCCGTATGTCACCTCCACCTTTTAACCATATAGGCTATAGATTGCCCCGGCTGTAGCTTGGTCCCGGCCAATATCGTAGTATTACCGTACCGTACCGTAGTAGTACCGTAGATATGTCGTTAAGAAAAACTCTGACAGCAAGGTTCGTCGTATGCCTTGCAAACCAACACCCTTCCGCTAATCCACACTGAGCCCGCGTGATGGAGTAAGGCTCATACTACCTCATACTTGAGGTAAGGCCTTTGCTCAGCAGTGGAATGTTTACAGGCTAAGTTAACTTTGAGGTGTAGTACCTTTCTTGAGGCTGAGCTGGTTCTCGCCCCCCGCCTGGAAGTCGTACAGCGCCACGAAGAGCTGGGGGTCGTCCTCCTCGTGGTGCGCCAACAGGTTCTCCTTGGATGTCCATCTGCACAGATTGACGCTACAACGGTTAAGCGGGTTAGTAGCATTCGTCATAGGGTTATTATTACATACTTAATTAATGTATACAGTAATTTACTGTACTGTGCATTTAAATTTTAAACATTTGTAGCTGTCATTGGTCTCATCCATCATACTCGTAGTCATACATGTAAAATATATACAGAAAAATATTTGTACATAGATTTGACTCAGAAAGAATAGTTCTGGCTGATTATGATGATTAAGCAAGTGTTTATAATGAAAACGCTCCATAGAGTGATATAATTTCTATTGGGAGTCTGGGATATTGATACGAGGATATCAATTATCAGGTCCATCACTTGAGTTGGGATTCGACATCATAAATCATTACCGCTGGTAATAAGCCTCCCTTTAATTTTTTACAGTACTCTGTATACTGCTATGTTTTGAAACCATATTTCTGGGAGTCTTTTAACTCTTTAGAGGACAGTGAAAGCCTAAAGGTATATCATTTTTATTGTGTCTTGATCACTGGATTACTGTGTTCAACAGGTTCACCCCAAACGGATAAATGCTTGGGTTGGCCCAGTTAGCCAAAAGTTGCGGGAGTCCCGTCCCGCCTGTACACAATTTTTGGTTTCTTATTTCATCTTTATAAGATTGATACTGCCGTGCAATCAGAATAGAACGATAAGAGTTGGTGAACGGTACTCTATGCACCAAATGGGCACGTTTTCATACATCTACGAACTATAGTCGTTTGTTGGAGGGTTGCGTTTAAACCATCGACACTCAGATGTAGATTAATGAAGGGCTATTAAATGTCGTTACACGCAAACAACAGAGCAATCACGTATGCGCATAAATATGGAGAGAAGGACGAGAGATCGAGCGCTGAAAATGATCCGCCGGACTCAGGGTTACCACTACCGTATAGTAAATAAATACAACTTTCTTGCTAAAGGTCATAAAAATCGTTTAATTTTGCATGTAGACCCACTGGGGGCACTTATACACGTCCCAACACAGGCCCTACCAACGCTTCGGGACAATATGGGCTAGGGCTGAGAAGAAGCTGTTTTGCTGTGTTTTGAACCCTTATTTCTGGAAGTTTTTTTTAACTCTTTAATGGACAGTGAACGCCTATAGATAACTATATTTCTATTGTGTCTGGATGACAGTCCACTAAAGTGTTAACAGGTCTACTCCAAACTAAAATGTGTATGCTCAGAATAGTAGTCAAACGTAACAGTCGAAAAAAGACGGGGTGGTCCTAAATGTTGTGTATTCCTAGACTATATTAGTAAACAAGAGAGTATGTTATTACGTTCCATTTTGAGTATATAATGGGAGGACTAAATTTTATGTAACAAAGAGATAGAGTGAAACTGGACCACGGAGAAGAACAAAGAAAAGTTTTGAACTTGGAGTTATTTTGATGAAAGTTTCCATAAGAAATCCGACGTATGCACGCGAGAATCCGCAGGGAACCGACAGTCTACCTATATTCTCAATCTGTTTTTTTTCACAGTATAATCTTCTGATTAGATAAGACTTCTGTCTTAACTAGAATCATTAATTCTAGTAAAGAAACGCAGTATTCATCTTACAACCACATCTTGTCAACCCTAGTAACAAGGTGTATCAATCAAATTGGTTGTATCCTTGCCAGGTTTAGCGATAGCGCGCTGCACAGATATCGCGTTGCAGGTTGTAAACATGATTTACGTTGCGAGTGCAAGTGCATTAAATATGACGTCGCAATCACAAGGCCAGTCCACTTTGCTGGTCATTTTTGGACAGGCAATTGTAGACGTAGGAATTTGTTAGTTTTTGTATTTCCACATTAAGAAGGTATTTTTTGGGTAAACAGGGCATTTCGATTAAGGCGCTTTAAAATAGTGCACGATGCATACGATAATCACGCTGTAGCCGAAAATAAGTCTATTTGTTTAGTTCTGTCTCATATTTTTTTCGCGGAAAAGCGGACGTAATTAGAAAAATTATGGTATGGAAAGATTGAAAAAAATAGGACATAAGACTCTTCCTGACATAAGTGTGAACTTGAAACGAATATCTGGGGGGTCAAAATTTTGTATAAAAGGTCAGATATTATCACAGAAGTCACAAGGGAATACTAACTCTCTGAGATTTGGTAAAAAACGAAATCAATTTGTGTCACTGTGTATTTATTTACAGGTGTACGTGTATTTAGAAAACTCGTAATTTCTTCTGGGAATAGCGACCGAGAACGTTGATTTCTTATTAAACTTTGCGGAGTGTTTGTCTAGTAGGTATAAATGACATTTAATCAATATCTAGAATAAAACTTAGTAATGAGTCTGCTTCGCTAGTCTATTTGTCCACCTTTTCTTCTTTTTGAAGTTGGTAATATTTGGTCAATCAATGTAAAATAAAATGTTTTATGTAAATCCTTCTAATAAAACATTTCAACAAATGCAGTAATTAATATATAATTACTATGGATTCCAAATCATGACATGGCAAATATTACTTGCTCTATTCAGTCATATAATTGAAATTCATACGACTTTAATATTCTGAATATTGATCCTAGTTATTCATAGGCTATTTCATTATTTTCAGTTTTCATCATAATAAATCCGTATGATTCGCTATTTGGAAACAGATACGCGAAGCAAAGGATTATTCATTAATTATATCAATGCGTTTCTATAAATACGATGATTAAATACAAATAATTTATGAATGAATAAATTCCAGCTTCAATATTTGCTGATGATCTAGACCTGAAAGTAGGATTTAATTGATTGATCATTCTGATTTAACATGCTCAGGTCCGAAATATTTAAGCTATCGACGGAACGCAGGCCCACAAATTGAACGAAAATTCATAATTTGGCCTGTGTTTAACATGGACTAATATCGATTGGTATTAGTCGTTAAGCCTAGTCAGAGGCCCTATAGAGGCGGCTTGATAAAATCTGACAGCAAGGTTGGTCGCTTGCCTTGCAAACACCCCTCCGCCAATCCGCACTGAGCCCGCGGGGTGGAGTATGGCTCATACTACCTCACATTTGAGGTAAGGCCTTTGCCCAGCAGTGGGATGCTTACAGGCTAAACTTAACTTTTTTAACATGGAATGATAAGAGGTTTCTCAGCTCTTATTGAAACATCAGACCTGTCCACCTGATAGTTTTCATCAAAAATTGCATGCTGTAATTATTTTTAGACAACAATATTTTTTGTCACAACAGTCAAGTAGATTGAATTTCTATTTAAGTATACAGTGTTAAGCATAAAAAATTACAGAACTGGGGTTCTAGGTTCTACCGTCATTTATAGACTCTACTCTTATGACAATTATGATTATATGACTGCCATACATTTCATTGGGGAAAAAAAAACGGAAATCCAGCAATCTTCGAGCATCGCCATTTGAAAATAGATAAAATCAGAACTATGTTATTGGCCGATAGTTACCTGACCTATCCTCCATCTCTCGTGTAAAACAGTCTAACAATACACTTTTTGCTCTGGGAATACACCTTAAAAATGATAAATCAGTGATAAACACATGATAAACGTCATGATAAACGTCAGGTTCCCCAGGGGACCTGGCTTCACTTGGCATCACACACACACACATTCATTGGCCTGGTATGGTGTACGGTATAAAATAAGTACATAGACATTTACACTTGTTTCCCTTTTCTGTGTATTGTTTTTTTCAATCTTTGTATATTGTGTGATTTTATGTGTAATATTGTGTACCTGTGTATGTTTGTGATGTTAACCAATAAACTATTTTCCTTTCTTTCTTTCTTAACACGTTCCGGGACACTATTCCATTCGGCTTTAAGTTCACTTGTATTAATTGCAAATTCCCCTTTCCCCGTGAGCTATCCCACGGATAGAATGAGCTGAATAGGTGGTGATTAGCGTATCGGGGCCGAGGGGACTAAATGCCGGTGCAGCGAGGATGTGCTACCCACATTTTTTATTTTTTATTCCATTACTGATATAAAAATAATACCACAAGATGGCTACCGACGAAGAGGTAGACCCAAAAAGAGGTGGTGTGATGACTTGACCAGCTTTGCGGGAGATTGGTTGTCATTGGCTGCTGACAGAGACCAATGGAAGGTGTTGGGGGAGACCTTTGCCCAGCAGTGGGATGAAATAGGTTAAATAAAAAAAAAACTGATATAATGGTCGTATAGAAAACTATAAGGCCAATAGTCAAGTAGGCAAAAACTTTACATAAGCGTGCCATAAAGTACTAAGAAATAGGTTAGGATACAAAATGTATCTTGAGTGAGTCTAGGCTCATTCTCATTTAAATTTACTAGAGTGCTAGGTAAAAAAAAACGCAAGCTCATATTCATTATAACTTCAACTATTTGAAACGACACAAAATTCAACTATATGATCGATTAAAAGGTGTCAATTGAGCACCCCCGTACAGAAGTGGAATTGATAACGCGAAACATCATGACTTTATCCGACAAACACGATAATGACACTCCGATCGAGTGCAGTGTAACTCGCTCGCTGTGCAATTAACCCGATTGTCAACAAGAGGTCGATTGTGGAACAATGGATATGCATGGTACTGACACGGTGACCGTCGAAGCTTGCGACGAGCAGGGGAAGGATAGACAAAATTATATTTTACTAGTACTATGGTTTTACAATATTTTTAACACTCACAGTGTCATATTTTATTCTTAAAAGATGAAATATGAAACCAAAAATTGCGCACGGGCGGGATTTGAACCAGCATCTTTCTGGCTAACCGGGCCAACTGCTCTTCCAATTGAGCTACCATGCTGTCGGTTAGCCAGAAAGATGCTGGTTCAAGTACCGCCCGTGCGCAATTTTTGGTTTCATATTTCATCTTTTTAGTACTATGGTTTTAGTAACTATAGTTGATTTAATGTTTATGGATTATCCTAGACTAACAGGTCAGGTGTTCTATCCAGTTATCATAATAATGGACTTGTGGAATGAAACATCTAACATTCCTCCCGCTTCATGCTCATCCGCTTGCTCATCCATCCGCTTTCGTCCCTCTCGTCTCAATACAGTGAATTTTTGCACGTCTTTCTCATCGCGCAGTGACAGTAACAGGTCCATTCTTACGATAACCGGGTGGTACACACTACTCTTACGAAATAATAAAAAAAGCTAACTATGTAAGTGTCCTTGTGAAACCAGACCATTCAAATAAGGTCAGTGCTAAACCGAGGTTCGTGTTTAGACTTTATCAGCACCGCACAGGAAGGATTAACGTCCAGCGAGCACCGTTAATACTCGGCAGCAAACGTCCCGCAATTTCAAAGAGTCAGTAAATCCGATACAGTACAAATGCACTCGCTTCAACAGTATTCGGAGGTCGATTACATAACGATTCATCAATAAATTTGTGCTTGAGATTTCTGTCTTGAAATTTCTCAGAAACACCTCAGGGTCAAGAAGGGGGCACTGCGAATTCCCTGTGCCTTGGAAAATACATTAACTACTGCTAGCCAGATATGTCTCATAGCCATAGCCAGTGATGCCTTTTCATAAACATACTCTTTATTTTTCTTCCAAGGTAAATATTACATGTGTTCTTTTCAGTTATTCTTTCTCACCTAACTTTGAGTGTAAAGGGTCAAGGAGTGTACTTTTGCTGATTGCGTACATACACCTGTGCACTATAGTATCACCTAAGTACAAGGCAGATCTCACCATCATAAAAATCGGTGGTTCCCTACTCTATTTCTTGCGACTGCAACAGTTAATGACGTCATAGAGTCTAGAGATAAAGTGGAACTAGATTGGTATATCAGCGCTTTTATAAACTGTTTGGGCAGGTTTGACACTTCAAGCGCTGTAAGCTGTAAGCGTAACATGACCCTGAAAATATGGATTATAATCGCTTTAGTGATCATCACGCTTTAAGTAATACACTGGTCTATATCAAATTTAGACAGATCAGATAGTTATAGATGGACAGAAAAGCAGATCAGTGGCAGTTTGGTGCCGACAGTTTAAAGCGACCGCAGGGCAAACGCTCACAGCAAAACGCTCACAGCAAAATACTTCCAATAATTCCAGCGAATCCTATTTTACTGGTGGAATTCATATCGGGAATTTGTTTTCACATATTTACAATCCATTTCAGAATCACGAATGGCGGATTTCGATAATATGAGTAGGTAGAATATAAGCTCGGATTTCTTGTTTGAATAGTTATTGACAGACCTCTGTGCACGTGCAATGATGGTCTTGTACAAACTGTAAAAGCATTTCATGATATTAAACTGCGTATATTTCAGATTTTTTAAACTATGTTGTTGAATTTTGTTTATTTCTTAATTTTGCAAAATAACGTACAGTTATCTCTTTGTCAGCTTTGTATCTACAGAGAGCTTAGTGGTTCTAATTTATATGTGGATTTAGCAGATTTCTAAAATGCCGACTCTGCAGTGGCCACAAGATAGAGCTTGGGTGAAGTAGAGAAGGGAAGAGGCTTTAGGTGAAGGACTTTTTGAATTCTCGCCATCCAGGATTTACAGCTTGTCCCTTATGTATAGTTTGCTTCAGCAGGGGGCAGCGGGTTCAGTTCCCTTGCTGTACCCATCAAAAGCACAGTGTGGAGTGTAGAGTATTGTGTATATTTACCTGGTGGCAGTGTCGAGGGGCTGCGGGGTGCCTGGGGGCACCGGCTCCCCGTCCGGCAGGTCAGGTATGTGCGGCAGTGGTCGGCTCTGCAGCAACGCTTCTGCAGACAAGGTGGTGATTGGTTACATTTATAAAATAGACAAATGATAAAAGGTTATACGGGGATGGTACTGGATGACTCCAAGTTGAATATAATTCCCGTACGTACTAAGTAACTTTATTGCACTGTAAGTTGTACAATTGGCGGACTTATTGCCTTGGGCATCCTCTACCAGTCAATCGCTTAAGTAGCTTATGCGGTACAAATATTTTAAGGCGTATATTATATTAGTTAAAGGAAAAAAAAACTCTTTTTAAATATCTAACTCGAGTTAAAAGGATATAAGGAGGGAAATGTTTATAAATGTAATATAATTGCGGTAGTATTTATTTGTTTAATCACTCCCAAGGACTATTTGACTGATTTATTTGGTTTGGCCTGGATTAAAGACGTATTAAGACATTTCATAAATAGTTAAACAAAACATAATAACCATGCCAGTAAGATGGTAAAGTCAACTCAAAGGGCCCTTATGCAAATCTAAATTCCACGTTGAGTCGACATTTAACAAATACGTAGCAAGTTGAACAACATCCATTAACCTACTCGTGCGTACAGCGTAAGCCCTGTAACAGTAATTCAGTTCGACTACAGCTCATTACACGCGATGCTGTGGGACTATTAGTGGAAATCGGCCATTATCAGCCGGTTCGATTCCGGCGAGCCGCGGCGGCGGCATTGTCAGTGGCTCAAGGCCGTGCACAGTGGGCACTGCGAAAAGGAGTGTTTACCTATAGGTCATGTATCTAAAACATTTTCATTTATTGCATTGATGTAAATAAAAACACCCGATAATGCCTTAATTAAAAAAAAACACTGTGAGTCAGGTGAAAAAGTAGTGCGTTGCTAGAGTTACATTTAACAGATTTACATTAGCACGGAAAAAAGGCAGTGCACTTTTAAACGGATTTTTTTTCCTGTATTCTAGACTCTATTCTTAACCATCCCCTTGAATAAGGCTCGTGCTTTTTTACATTCTATATTATTAAATTTGTATAGTGAGAAAACACAATAAAAATAAAATAAAAACATTGCATATACCAAAACTATTCAATACTGTATCTAAGTATGTATTTCGAATGTTACACGTTGGGTCGCCTCACAACATAGGGAAAATGTTCAAACAAGTCGGAGTGCAATTTTATTTGAAAGCAAATATTTTGTTTAAACATGGGACATTGAACGGCGCTTGTCGCCACACTGTGCGACATTCACATACGAAAAGGAGTTTCTAAACATTTTGCAGACTTTACATAGATGTTATTGCTATTGTGTTCATCGTAAACTGGAGACCTATTCAATTTCTGCATTCATACTTGTCGCACTAGGATTTTTTGTGTTCTATGAGTTGCTTAGGTCAGATTTCAGATGGTAGAAAAATTTTATGAGTAGGTTTAATCAGCCTTGTGAAAAAATTTTGCAAACGCCAATTCACTTGCACTTGTACGTTACATGCACTGATATGAAAATGAATAATATAATGAATGAAAGGACATACGGTAACGATCGTGGGTTGCTGGCGCGTATTCGTTTCTTGTTTGCAACATACAAGTTTCTTGTTTGTACATAAATAGTTATCAGCTCAAGACTCAGCCAGTCATCCCTTGACATCTACAGTTACATCACCAAGCAACGTGTGTTTGTGTGTCGTTAGATAAATACAACCATAATATCGAATTCATGCGATCGGAATCAATCTGAATACCGCTTGTAACAGACAATGGAACGAGCCGAATATGTCAGTCCAGTCGATCTATGTATGTTTGTCCTAACTCGCTCAGTAAACTCACGAGTACCATAGGAATATTATATTTTAGATTGGAGCATATAACATTTTAGATTGGAGCTGTTCTTTTATACATTTGGTTTTGATCATCGGCATGGTAAGTCGATTGGTAAGAGTTGGCCCGATCAGCCAGGGGTTGCTGGTTCAAATCCAGCCCAGGCGTAAGATTTTGGTTTCTTATACGATCATTTCTTCACATTTATATGTCAAGAACTTGTGCAAGTCTGTCTTTTGATATATTCAAAAAGAATAACGCCTATGACACCTGTACATATGTTCCAGTGGGCAAAAACGCAACAAATTTATGTAATAAATAAATAAATAGAAGAAATATCTAACAAAATTAGCTATGTCATATTTGTCATTCTACCTACAAAATGCCAAGTTTTCTCTAAGTAAAAATACAGTTAGGAAGAAAGAACTAACTGTATCGAGTTTATTACCTATAAGAAGTCGCCTGTATTTTCAGCACTAGTCATCTCGTTCGCTCGCTCAGTCAAGCGATCACCAGTGACAGTGCCGGCAAACATACGAACATCAGTCTCATAGTCTCACCGACTGCGACGGTCCTATTGTTATGGCTAGATTACCCCGATAAATGTCGGCCCAGTCAACAACTGGGTCTAGTTGACAAGTATCCTATTCAATCTAGAGACGCCACCGTGCTGCGGAAACTACCGCTCGCTTTGCCGATAAATAGAAGTGTTCTTGAGGTAATGGCTGGTGAAATATTTTAATGTTTTTACTGGTGTCTCTTAAAGACATGGATGGTTTACTAGTGCAGCATGGAAATAGGTCAAATCGAAAGCGGAGAGAACTAACTACGCGTAGTTCGTAGAATTAGTTTCTATGGCTAAGCGGTAACTAAGTTTGAGGTGCAATATGTTATTAAGATATTAATATAGAACTTAGTGCAGATACTAAAAAAATGAAGTTTGACCCACAAGTAAGCAGCCGATTTCATAAAAATAATAATATTAGAAGCGATTGTTTTAAAGTTTTGGTTTCGTCGAGATTGCAAACGCAAGCATTACTAATTATGGTCATTAAAAAATGGCGGCAATCAAAAAAACTGGGCACAAAACGAAATAAACGTGACATTCTGATTAATCAATGTTAGTCAATACTCCATAAGTGAAAGAGATGTGGTCGGTGGACATAAAGTGGGCATAATTATACGGCATAGTGAAAGTAAAGCAATAAATTTAAAGTAGAAGCCGACAGGATCTATTAAAAAGTCACCGATGGACGCAGCCTGTATCGCTCGCAACCAATTTAAGTGTTGCTCCACTAATGGAACATTATGAATTAATTATGATAATAATATTATAGCTTGTTAATTATGGACACGATATGACGTAGCAAGGAAACAATGGAAGTGAAAAGGAAGGACACTCAGAAAGTGAAAGACAGAAAATTTGATTTGACTGCAAGTAATAATTTTAGGGATAAATATGAGCTATTACGAAGATATGCGGTTAGTGAGCAGGATATAACAGCTGCATACTACTACTATACTGTCCCATTGGGCTATGAGAATGAAAGGAATAGAGAGTGCACCTGTGTATGCGCACAAACTTGTGCACTATAATATCGGTTCCCGCGCAGTCGGTTAGTCGTTGTAACTGGCCACCGTAGTAGAAATCGGCCAAGGGGAATATTATAACAGCTGCAATTAAATAGTAGAGGCATATCAAAATATATGAAAAACTTAAACGAGTAGATATACCACAACAACTGAATATTGCATTCTGAAAACAGTCGCCTATTTTCATGGAAGAAAAACAAAATTTATTTTCAATGGCGACCCGTAAGCGGATTTCAGAGTCCACCACCAAGTGTTTTCAATACCTACTGCGCAGTCAGGCCACACACTTAGGACACATTTGTAGTAACGACAATTGTTTGTAAAACAGAATATTTGCTACGTTTGAAACTTCGCGTTTGTTGAACTGATATTTCGTTTAGTCTGGAGCGCACAGAGATAAGGCTCGCGGTGTAGGAAACTACAAAACGCAAAATACTCATATACATTTAAATTCCTAGATTTCAATTCAATATTTTTTTTTTCAATTAATCATGTTGACATCCGAAACGCAGTTTAGTGAATACTAGTGGGTAGAAGAAGGAAGAGGAGATTTAGCTAGATTTAGTTCGCAAAATCGAACCTTTGTCAGAAAAGTTAACACAATTATGTCACATTATAAGTGACGTTAGTGATCGGATGTAGAAATGACTAATGATAATTCGGTTGCTAGAAGCTGAACACACAGTTACAAGAAAATGAGAATGAAAATAGTAAAAAAATAAGTACTTCGTCGAAAAATAAGTAAAAGTACACAAGAATTCAGCAAGCAATAACTAGTAAGACATTCGTATTAAACATCAGCGGCGATCGCACAGCACAAAACGAATTCGCATGATGCACAGCTCAGTAAAGTGGCCGACAATGATTGTATTGTGTGCTAATTCGCGCGACACGTATGATGTATGCCACGGCGTCGACGGGAACCGGCGCACAGCTTGGAGAGATAAGCCACCTCTATGACAGTGGAAAACGGATCATAGCGGACATGTCAAAGTATCGTTGAGCCTGCAAATTATCAAATAACCTGTTTTACTGTATACCACTTCATATATCATTCATAACCAGAACTTAATAAGACATAGTGAAACGGCTCGTAAAAGTCAAAAACATAACTGATGCTGGAAAATTATTAGACTCTATTTATTTATTGAGGTACTGCAACAAAATACAAATCAAGACTTAATCAAAGTTACACTGGTATACAATATCACGTTTAATTTGCATTTCGATTATAGCTGAACACAGCATTTTCATTTGGTAGTTAAATACAAGAAAAACAAATCAATAATAAACGGTATACAGTGATCTATAAATTACTTTTACATCCTTTTATATAAATTGAATGAGAATTAGAAAAAAAGTCTACCTCCCTACTTATAGTATTATACAATCTGCACATTCGGTATATTGGATTGTTAAACGTTACATTATTTCGACATACTGGAAGATCAAAAACTTGTTGCATTCTCCCACGTTTATCATGTATGGTTGAAAGTTCGGAATTATGGAATATATTGGCGTTTTCAAGCGTTACCGATTCGCTAAGCATAATCTAGTCAGTCTAGTTTGATGTCTTTCACTGGATACGATGACCCCAAGATAAGGTTTCTAATCCCTTCAAACTTTTTTGATAAGTGCCAGCTATCTTTTATTACTTTTTCTTAATGATACTTTTCGATAAGGGCTTATTAATTTTGCAATATAGCGTTATGAAAGAAGATGTTATTGATGAACATTATTTCTCATTAGTAACGCCTAGACATTAATTAACTATTTCTAATTAGCTTTACGTCACATATTCTTTTTAATATCTACGTCAACAACATCGGGTGAATGTGGTAATACATGACATGATAACTTTGGATTTTAATACAAAATTAGCGGCTACCTGGAGCTGTCATTATGAATTATAACCTTATGTTCTATTCCCGTGTTTGACCTATATTATCGTATAGTTTCATCTAAATCCATTCAGTAGATTTTGCGTGAAGGAATAACAAAGATCTATACGATATTCATTGACAATATTAGTAGGATATATGGGAGAATACAGACACAATAGTATTTTTATTACTTTGAGTACCTCACTAATCCACATCATCAATTCCTTGTGTTAGTGATTACGTATGTTTTAATATTTTTTTATATTACGTACGATACACTGTAAATCTTCTGTATCTATTCCACAGTAACCTCAGTGATTCATGGACAACAGTTCAAACAGCCCGTAGCGAACTGTTCGTGGACATTTGTATATACCCACGGGTCGTGCTGGCCTTTCTGCCCGCTCTGTGGCGTGCCGCATATGTACGGCTGCGCACGCGCGGTGGGGGACTCGCGTCTATATCTGGACACCAGCCCATAAGATATTTGGACACCGATTATGTAAGCCAAGTGTAAGAATCCAGCTAATTGTAATGGCGGACGCGTTACGTTAATTGTAGCATTTTCCTACCAACAGTAACTATCTTATTATGCCGAATTATAAGTAATTAGGACGTCAAAAACTGTACGGAAAAAAGTACGACAAGGGTCACTCAAATGATCAAATGTAACACGTAGAGCAGTGAACATGAACAGAAGATTTGTTCCATTACAATTTTATTCTTAATATTTAGTCAAGAGTTTGTTAACTTTACATAATTTTAGAAGAGATCGCAAATAAAATAAAAAGAGCACACGGCCACACTACTGCACCACTGTCCAAGCTTAACTACTCCAACAACAAAAGCCAAACCTAAAATAAGAGTTTGTAAAATAGGTATAAGATAAGAAGAATATTCTACGTCTTACAATGCAAATTCAGGTTGACTTATGTGCCCACGTACTTCACGAACCATCGCGTTCGCCCTAAGGACATGAATAAATGAATATGCATCACATCTTGACATTGCACTCCAGACAAACAAGTTGCCAGTTCGGCGGCAATCTAACGTGCGACGTTACAGAATAACGCGTGGGAACACGGGAGGACGCGCGGAGGTGGGATCTCAAGGTGTTTTCGACAAGGACGTTTCAGTGCAAAGTTGAGTGATATTGACATACGCGATAATTACAGTCCCGGGTCGAGCCTAAATTCGTTTCTGAGTTTTTCTGTCTTGACAATACTCGGAAACAGCTCGGAGTCAAGAAGTTGGCGGTGATGTCACCTCCGTGTCTCGGAAAGGATAAGCCGTTGGTCCTGCGCCTCATGGGTCATGTCGGACTGCCGTCTCACGGAATTAATGAGTGTGAAGGAACAGAGAGTGCACTTGTGTATTGCGCACACTTTTGGCCACTATGATATCTCCTGCGTACCTGGCCTATCTCTGTTAAGGGGGCCGCCATTATCGAAAATTGGTAGGAGAATAAATATTTTTTTATTACACGAGGGACGTTTTTTCCCGGAACTATTACACACGTAATAAAAATCAGACGACACGTGTATAAGCTTAAAGTACCGACACATCATATACAGGAACAATTTTATTTTACCATTAAGGTGGAATTAACCGTTGTGGTTTGTATAATGAAGCGGTATAATTAAAGTACGTCTACGTACATCTGTGAACGAGTAAGAGTGGTACAATAAGCGGATCAGAAACCACTTTAGCTAAAAGAGATTACGAAGTTACGTAGACTAAAACTCGACTTTGAAGGTGTGTTCAAGTTTATTATGAATTTACTGCGGTCTATGAAGTAGAGGGGATTTAACTAATGCGTCTAAAAGCAAGTTAAGTACATATTTAGATGGTAACATATTCGCTGAACACGTCATTCGATTAAGCCGAAACCTTCGAAGTGTTATGCAAAATCTAGTAATAATCGTTGCAGGGTGACCTGTGTTGTTTACAAGTCTTGTTCACAAATCAAGTCAGTTTAAATTACATTTTTTTGCCGTTAAACTGACACTTAATTTTAAATTCCCGACACCGTTATTCCCTTAATAGCAGAATTCATTTGTGACTGACAGCGACTTTAGTTCGTATTTGGGACAGATAATCGTGGAAATAGACGCCCCTAGAGCCGTAACGTCCAGATTTAGGCCGAGCGCACACTAGGGGAGTTACTAATTATCCGCAGGTGTCGACCGGGTTTTAAATGCTATGTTTTATAAAATGGGAGTTTATAGTACGAGTATACACAATGTAAGTTGCTGTAAGATACAGATTTCAAAAGTAGGTGTAAGAAAAGCATTTGTCGCCTTTTTGTGGAAATCAGTCAAGTGTGAGATGTACTCGTCATAGCAACTAAGGAATCGATTCCATTGCTTTATGGATGCACCGCTTGCGTCTTCGTCTTTGAGAACAAGCATATGTTACGACAATCTCATTGAGAGCTATTAAACTTTTACGAATCTCTTTGGTGTAACTTATCCTTTATAGGACCACTGATTAACCCTACTATTGTCAACTGTATACCCATGTGACACGCAATAAAGATTTTGAGTTTGAGTTTGATTATTGGCTAGACGTTTGTAACGGGACTGCAGAAAAATACTCAGAGCAAATTGTCTAGCTAATCAAGCAGGAGATCCCTTTTTAGGGTTCCGTAGCCAAATGGCAAAAAACGGAACCCTTATAGTTCCGTCAAGTCTGTCTGTCTGTCTGTCTGTCCGTCCGTATGTCACAGCCACTTTATTCTGAAACTATAAGCATCACATAGATGAAACTTGGTAGGTAGGTGTATTTTGTTCACCGCTTTCCGATTCAGATACAAAAAGTAAGAAAAAATAATATTTAAGGTGGGCTCCCAGTAGTTTTTGAGATATTGCACATTTTTATCAACCGCAAATATAACTTTGTCTTTCATACAAACACTATGAAAAACAAAGTTATTTTTGCTGTCGCAATATATTGTGATGTTTTCGTTAAGTGAAAGTAAGTGGACCCTGAATTCAGTTAAGGGTGGCACGGAACCCTCAGTGCGCGGGTCCGACACGTACTTAACCGGTTTTTAGGGTTCCGTAGCCGAATGGCAAAAAACGGAACCCTTATAGTTTCGTCAAGTCTGTCTGTCTGTCTGTCTGTCTGTCTGTCTGTCTGTCTGTCTGTCTGTCTGTCCGTCCGTATGTCACAGCCACTTTATTCTAAAACTATTAGCATCACACTGCTGAAACTTGGTAAGTAGGTGTATCTTCTTTACCGCTTTCCGATTCAGGTACAAAAAATTTGAAAAAATGATATTATAGGGGGGGCTCCCATACATGAAACTAAAACCAAAAAATTTTTTTTTACTCTAACCTATACGTGTGGGGTGTCTATGGATAGGTCTTTTAAAATGACATTGAGGTTCCTAAAACCATTTTTTCTAAAAGTCTAACGTTTGAGATATAGACGCTTCCAAAGTGGTAAAATGGGCGTCCCCCCCCATCTAACTTTTGAACTAAGGAAGTAAAAAATTTTGAAAAAAATATGTAATCTAGATCTCGACATAAACTTTCAACGAAAATTGGTTTGAGCGAAATCGAACAAGCAGTTTTTGAGATATAGCACATTTTTATCAACCGCAAATATAACTTTGTCTTTCATACAAACACTATGAAAAACAAAGTTATATTTGCGGTCAACAAAATATTGTGGTATTTTGGCTAAGTGGAAGTAAGAATCCCTAATTCAGTTAAAGTTGGCACGGAACCCTCAGTGCGCGAGTCCGACTCGCACTTGGCCGGTTTTTACTTATTGCACTAGGGTAATGTTCTAGTAAGTGGAACGCAGGCATGCAAAAAAATAATTTTAAATGTTTGCATGCCTGCGTGCAGGCGGAATACACGCACAACCATAATTTTCAAGATCCAACTTTTGTATACTGTTTTCTCAAAAAATAAATGATTGATGAATATGATATTTGCTAGTAAATGTACGAAATTGATATTTTAAACAATAATGACGTCCCTTCATTATCTCCCAATGTATGTCTGTTGATTGCTGCGACATAGCCTCCCCCACGATTCCCACAGCTACCAGTTGATCGTACAATTACGAAGAGGTAATTAAATAATGTAAATGAATAGTGTTAATCTTGTTTCAAATCCACAGGTTACATCAAACGTCGTTTCCTTCCGCGTGAACCGTTTATCGCTGGCTCGACGTTAACCGTTTCAAAAAGTCCACTAGTTTATAAACTCGATTGCGTACAGATAGGAAATTCACTCGGGAGATGCTTCGAAACAGGTCACCGGCAACTAGGTTATACCGTAGCCTTGCAATAAATATGCGATTTAAATATCTAGAATGCTACATGGAAAATCTCGGCGGAAGTTATGAGGGAAATTGCGAATAAAGTGGGCCCAAACGGTGGAAGCACGCAAGTTCCATAGCATTCGGCGCAGCCACTTTGCAGCCAGCTTTTGACACGTTTGAAACTTTGAACCTAGGTTTTCGATATTTTATTCTTTTGTTGTTACTTTCCTCTTTTAAAAAACGTTGAGTTTACGTATTTCCTACATATAGTTGGTGAGATTTTAGGGTATATACCTCTATAATATAATATTATCTTATGTCAAGGTGGAAATGGTGGTACTCAATTCGATAAACATCGGGTCAGCACTTTACGCGTGATAAGTTAATCCTTTTCATTTTTTCTGTTTATTAGGGATTGATCGAACTACTAAACTATTAACGAACCACTTTACTCCATTAGCTACAAAAACCTTAAAAGCTATGTTCGTAACTCCCCAACTTAGGTACTTTACTGTGCATAGTAAATACGGTGAAATTATAAAAACTACCTTGAGGAAAAGCTAAAATCTAAATCCTTCCCTGAAAGGTGATGGTTTTATATTTCTTTTATTAGCGCCGGCGGTGTTCTGTTCTTTGATCTGGTTGCTTATTGCCGCTTTTTTTGTCGTTTCAAGTTTTTTTTATAAATATTAATTGAAGAGAGGCTTCCCCACAGAGGCATGCACAAACAAAGGTGCTCAAAAGTTATTGTAGTTGATTCGTTATTGCTGTAGCCGTCTAACGAATGCGAGTTGAATTAGTGAGGTCCTATATATTTTTTATAGAAAATTGCATATAAACACGCGTTATAAAATTTAACCGCACCTTCAAAAACCACAAGGACTAAAATAACGCTAATTGGAGAAACAAATTCATTTTCATCTCTACTGTTCGGAATCTCGGAATATAAGACTTTCCTGTGAAGATAGCCGGGTGGAAAACAGCTTTTCCATCTCTAGGGTGGAAAGTAATTTAGTTTTAATCGGCATGGCATAGAGTCAAGGCGGGCAGTCAAAGCAAGGATTTTAATTAATTGATATCGTCTGCTATTTTGTACTGTGTTTTCACGTATTCGAGCCGTTACTCTATCTATAGGTCGACCGCAAAACTGAGACGTTTCTGACGTCACTTTTGTCGCCTTTATTTTCATTTCCCTGCCAAATAATGCACTCCATAACATTGATATGAATTAAACAATATTTCTTTTACCCTAAAAAATAACATTTAATTCATAATAAAAATATAGAGTACACTATTTGGAAGAAAAATACAACAAAAGTGACGTCAGAGACGTCTCAGTTTCGCGGTTGACCTATAATCGTGTAAGATGTTTTTGTACTGTAATAAATCAACTGTAATTTCGTGCAAAAACTTGAGTTTTCCTTTCTAGCTGAATACATAATACCTCACCATGACTTCTACAGCCACTTTTGTAAATTTATTGTTTTTCCTCACAGTCGAAATTAAAAATAGTATGTTTAACTCGGGTGAAAGCACCATTTCACTCTCGAATTATTGGCGCTCTCACTTCGTTCGAGCGCCAGAAACATTTCGAGTGAAATGAGTCGCTTTCTCCCCTTGTATAACAATCTACTATTAATGTTGGGCCATGATGTGCGTGTGGATTGCTGCGGTCCGTAAAAGTTGAAATTATGCACCGATTTTAAATGTTGATATTTATTGTATTATACGTAGTAGGTAGTAAAACGAAGAATTCTTTGAATTCATTGGTGTCACAATACAAAATTTAATTAATAACTCGGCATTCACTAGTTATATCCGTGGATCATACACGAGGGAACACGAGTTACACCCAATATAACCTCACATATATGGCGAGAACTCCGTGAAACTGCAACAATTCCTGTCCGAAGTTATAAACAACGAAATTCCTGCGGGTAAATAATGGGGGGGTGGGAACAAACAACTGGCCTGTAACTGGGGTTGAAATTTCGCCGATTATAGGTAGACCGCGAAATTGAGACCTCGCCTGCGGGGCAAAGGGGTGCGGGGCAAGACGAGAGCGCGGTTAGTGAGCGGCGCGGGCGGGTATTTCCACGCCGCCCGCACCCCTTGCATGACCCGCTATCATCTCCTCCCGCGCCCTCAGTCTCAATGAAGCGGTTTATCTATAGTATTTCTAGTAAATCTAGGGCTCTACTATACAATCCTGCAGCCACACTGCTTTCATCGCGTGGTACTGCAAGAAGTAAGGCGTTCAAATGGCGCTTCCGAATACGACCACGGGCGGTGGTATGGTTACGCTGGCTTTACCACTATGAGTTAATAATGTATAATTTTTTTTTTAAATGTGTTTGTATTTTTATTGAGCTCGCAGAGCTATTGGACTACTCTGCAAGCACAACAGGTGTGCTCAGTATTATGGGTTATTGGTTTGTGTTTGTGGCGGATTATTAAAGTCTTTTATGTATCAATATTATAATATTAAGTATTAATATTATGTGTATTTATAATATTCAGTTTGTATAGTGATAAAAAACTATAAAACAAAAATGATACTGTCATTTCGAAACCTAGGTGTTGATTTAATTATGGCTATATTTATTGCCAAATCACGGTGATAATTATTTTCTCACGGTCATTATTTACCAACAATCTTCTGTTTACGCAGCCGGTTTCGGCTGACATGTAGCTGAAGTATTCAGGCTATAATTATTGTTAAATCACGGTGGTGTTGCCAAAAAAATCATTTTTTTAAATTAAGCTTTTGTGGTTACTCATGCTGTAGTTCTGGTATAAGTGACAGGGACACATACTAAAGGCCAACCCACAAGTACCACAACCTAACCACATTGCAGCGTCATAATGTAGTAAATCATACCGGGTGAATAGTGTCACTGTAAAAAGGTGGTACGTTTGAATAGTCCTATTCATTTTCAATAGAAAATATACACCCGACCACGCGGTATGGTTGTGGTACGTGTAGGTTGGCTCTTGGTCATTACAGACAAAGACGTTTAGAGTAGGACCACCGATTACTACATAGGTACTACGAGAGGCTAGCTAAATGCGGCTGCCAGGGAAAAGTGATGCCGTGAAAAGTTGAACAGTTCTTAACACTATTACACGTGTATGTACAATTTCCTCATTAATACACAGTTCCGATACTTATTTTGAATAACAGTAGGATTTATTGAATGAGCTGAAAAATATATTAAAATATATTAGAAGAAAGAACGGGAATTTTAGGTCCCTAATGCAAAATGAAAAATATCTGTCACTACAATGCAGTATTTTTTAAAAAAGTACTGACTGCTATTCATACCAATTAATATTACACATTTTTTCAAATTGCGAAAAATTCTGTTGTAATATATAAATATTTAATAAATAACGCAATAAAAACTAATCAAATTAATGGATTTTATAATACTGTAAGAAAGCATTAAAATCCACAAGAATTATAATATTGCAACTCATTTTGAATAAAAATATAATTAAGACAAAATGCAAATGGATGAAATAACATAATGATCTCTTCGGGATTTATAAGTTTCGATTGGAAAGTGACAATGCATAAGATCTTTTCTCAAGCTAAGAGTTTTCGCTCGATATCGTAAAATTTTGATTGAGCTACACACTAGGAAAGTCAGCTAAATAAATATGCTAACAATAACTAAAAAAATGAGTATGGGACAACATCACATATATTGCTCGAATCTCAAAATGAGTTGGTAGCTAAAGCAATTATTGTAGAATAATTGTAGAAAATAGTGCAAAACACGGTAGTAAGAGTAATAAACAATAAGAATTTCTATAAGGACTTTTGAGATGGAGCGACACCATTAAGTTATGGCATGCTTGCCTGCATCCACGGAGATATTCATATGCCACACCACAAGTCAATTTCCTAAGCGGTAACTTAAATTTTAACTTATTTTTGATTTACCAAGTAAAGTAGGTCATCATTTCAAAATACATATCCTACTTTTATAGACCGATTTATTAAAGTATTCAAATTACGTACAACTTTAATTCGCATTTTCCATCTCAAAAAGTTTCACGTGCCATCCAAAAACTTAACGAAAAAGTTCAATGCACGTTAAAGGTACACTCGTTTCCAAAATATACTTCAAAATAAATAATCCAAATTTTCTTCCGACGCCAGACAGCTTAGCTTAAGACTGCACTGCATTAAAAGTGAGAAGGTTATTATTTGATAAGTCAGCTTCTAAAGCAGGATTAAGTTCTGTTCATAAAATATAAATTTTATATTTCCAGTAACTCGAGTGTTATGAAAGAAATGGAAGTAAAATACGAACGGATTATTACGGCTTTTACTTCGCTTTATTACCGATCAACCGGCTAATGACTTTATTTATTTAAGCCAATTTTTTGTATAAAATGTCTACCTTACCAGTTTGTGGTACTTTCTTACAGACATATTCCTAAATTTTTTTTTATCTAACCTATATCATCCCACTGCTGGGAAAAGGTCTCCCCCAAAAGAAAAATATTATTCAAGAAAAAACATATTTATTTCTTCATTAAAGTAACCGATTAAACAGTCAAGCAACGAATTTACATATTTGACACACTACTCACTAGCATTATCTATCAGTCAAATTATTACATTTCTAAAATTTACTCCATTTACTCAATAAGATATTAATTTGTCAACATATTTCCGGGCCGAGTGTACAACCTGTCGTGATTTCTCACGCGTGGGAACTCGGAACAGGTTGTGTGCGCGCCAACTAGAACCGAGCCGGTACACCCAAGTGCATGGAAAGGGAACGAATATGTCAAAGGCCGCACAATGGTACATTTCGTCGACTGTACTCTGAAAAATTTACGAAAATGTAGTAAACGGGAACAAAGTCGCACGCAAAAGCTACTTAAAACAGTTCTTTTTTATATACGGCAGTAGTCAATCTACGTAACCTAAACTTGTGTAACATAATAACTTGCGATCAAAAAAGGTGTAAAGACACTGATCACTGTGACAAAAATAACTTCTAACATCACCAGATGTGCTAAATTATCTAGCGAGCACTTACAACTCTAGTTTTTATACGACTTCTCATAAAGCGTTATTCAATAGCTGAAATAGAGTCATCACTTTGGGTATTTTTGATAACTTAGGGGCCAATTGCATGATATGATTGACTTAATCTGGGTTCAATAATCATTCAGTTACTGTCAATTTCTTTGTGAATAGTTAAAAAAAACCTTACCATTTCATCGTCTGGTTTGTTAGTTAAAACTGGCCAGCGAGTAATAAACTACGAGTAATACTCGGTCATCATAAAGTATACATTTCACAAAGAAGAAATACAATACTCGGAAAGTCATAATTAACTTGTTAAGGGAGCTTTTGTTTTATTTCTACATGAAAGGTAAGATATCCATCATTAGCTGTAACAAATAAAGCCAATATAATATTTCTAAGCCCGCGGGGAAGTTCGCTTGCGAAGTCTATTAGTTTTCCAATATTACAAGACCCAATAAAAAAATACAATTGTACACCTTTGATGCACAATCTAAACTAGGTATTTCCAGGAACGCAATATAATATATTCGCCAAGCAAATGCTAGGCGGCTGCGGCAATTGAAATATGCTTTACAATATATTGGGATCATTCCATGGAAAATCTATATGGGGTGAAATGAGGTGGGTTAAACATTGAACTACTATTACTAGCGTATGGAACTGACATCGCGAACAAATATTGTGCTCACACAGTCATCTACTCATAGTAAAAAAATCAAATTTCAAAGAAAACGTCATAATCTTGTCGACGTATTTGCGACACATTTTTTGCTTGGCATAGCTTCTCTATACGTAGTAGTAAGAACACACTGGGGTTTGCGGAGCTTTTCGTTATCGATGGTTGCAATTAGTATAAAGGTACAGAGCCAAGAGGTTTTAAATATTTATGCATTATACAGAGCCACCATGTACCAATATTAACGGCTGAGTCTTTTTATAACAAGACCATTAAATATAAACAACCGCAAGGGTGTGAAAAGACAAGTGCTTACAAAACAATGGTATTGAATTAGTTGGAGTCAGTCAAACACGCAACATGTACTGCCGCAATATTATAGTTCTTGTACTGTACTTTTGTACGTTTTCTTACAAACGTGTACCTCAAATTAATGATACTCTAGCCTAGCTTAATATTTTTTGCGACTGTCACGTATCTCTGCAACCGTTCGTGAGTTTTTTTAACTTTTTAAATACAAATCTGCATTCTACAGAGGCTGCGAGGAAGTCACGGCGTGAGTTCTTAGCCTAACTAAGTGCTCTTACAAAGGAGCGGTCTACGGCCAGCTAATACAGTGTGATTCTTTACAAAGCGCACATATTAAAATATGGCATTTTATGATCAATTCTATCGACGTAAAACACATTAAAATTTTGGAAAAAAGAACACTCTTTTTTTAACGGATTTTTTAAAAGCTTTTGTTACCTATTGCGGCCTTAGTGTATTAATTAATTAATAACAATAAATAAAGCTTAATTATGATCGGAGGTGATCAAACTAATAGGAAGCTAACTAATAGCGGATTGAGTTGAGCGCGCTTACTCGCTTTGCGAAGCGGATATTAGCCCGAAATGCCGAGCTCGGGAACTTGCCAATATGTCAGGAGATAGTTGAGAACCTTATTTAAGGGATGAAGGGTGGAAATCGCTTATCAAGTGATGGCACGCCGACAAGGGAGTTGGATCATGCGTTCTATGTATTTGATTTGGTGCATCTGAATGTGTGGTAAATAAACATGGAATACCTTCTGAAACACCGTTAGGTGTCATCCGAGAGCTAATATATTTATTGAAGCCTGTTGGAAAATTAAGTACGAGATGAGTATACATATATTCATCATGAATAGTTGTGGAAGTTTGTGCAATATGACCAAAAGGTTTATATTTATCTTGATGAGTGGTCCTAACAATTTGTAATACACAAAATCGACGCTAGTTTTATATGAACATTTGACTCATTCGAACGTTGACTTTATACTTTGTATTCACGTGCAGTAGTCCTCTGCTTTTATTTTCGAATTGAAAAGGCAAGAATGAAGATCAATTGAGCCCTACGCCGGCGTGTAATGAAAAGCTATGTGCATCAATAGTGCACACGTCACTACATACGACAGTTTTTTATGTTTGTTTAGAATGAGTCTAGTCAGCCTTTTAGACCGAGACGAGACGTCCTTCGGCTGATAATGATGATGATGACGCTTATTAAAGAAACAAATTCATTTGCAGTCGGTGAATGATGTTCACCTTAACGGAGATAAACAGTCTAGACGCATGCACATCATACACAGTTTTTATTATTATTTTTCATTTATTCATATATTTTGCAATATTTACTTAGTGGACAAGCATAGTCGCTAGTATCTAAACTAAAAAAGCATTCTTCGTCTGATTCACTCCATCACAACTTGTCAATTATCTTGTAGTGGCGATGTTCGGACGTGTATATCTATTTATTTTAAAAAATATTAACTTTATGACCAGAAAAATCTGTTTGAACTTTGAAATGGAGTGCACCGAGTCGCGCACACTTTAAACAATGAAGCCGCACAGTCACCGCACCAATCCTGTGCACTTTAATTTAGCGACGGCGATTTTATCATCGTATCGACGACGGGCGCTTTTAAAATCATTAATTACGACACTCCAACACAGCGGGAGTGAGCGGAAAATGTGTCAGAACTAAATAAAACTAATTCTGCAACTACATGGATTTATTTCTACCGAAGTCCATTTATGCATTAGTTACTTGTTGTTCGGTCGGTAACGGTACTTCAATAGGTAAAAAATTGAGACATATGAAACGTTTACTGGCGAAATACTTTATTAATAACAAACAAGAAAAAAATAAAACTAACACATTTGAATAGGGTAGTCTTATTTTTTTATGTTGCATAAAAAAATAAGACTACCCTATTCAAAAACGAAACCATTTCCTTGTGGCAAGGAGGCTATAATGCTGGCTGCGTTGCCGCGTTGGATAGCTATGCTAATCCTTTGAGCTAGGAACCAGCCAGCTTTACTATCGGCCGTAACAGAATTTAGTTTTGGCGAAATTTTTCTAAACACTGCCGTCCACAAACTATAATGCCGTTAAGTGCAAAAAACACATTTCGAGAAAAACGGGTTTAAAGGTGGGAAACGGAAAAAAAATCGCTGTTTCAAAAGTAAATGAGTAATTTGTAACTTTAATATACCATCAGATAGGTTTTTATAAGAACTATAGAACACAAAAACTCACACAACGCTACGTATTATAGGTTCTGAAATATTCTAATTTTATCGTTTTAGTTTAGTATCAAATAACAAATAATTCATAATAAACACAACTTAAACGCCGCTACAGCTACCTTAACGGCATTTAAGTGTTGGATCTTAAATAATTTTGATAAATTTGTAAAACGAGTTTCTAACTAATATTTCTACTAAACTTTAATGCCGTTAAATAGTGTAACGGCGTTTTACCTCGGTAATACTTTTTTATTTTTTGATGAGACATTACTTGCCTATAGTGCAGCTAATGTCAGTTAACGTCATTTTAGTATCGTATTAGCGCGTAACTTATGCAGTCTTTGCTACGCCTATTTGATTCGTGTATAATACAAGACTAAAATGCAGCTAAAAACAAAACCTTTAACCATAACGGCATTTAAGCTAGGCATAAGTTACTTGAAAATCTAGAAAATACAGAAAAATGTATTTATGTCAAAAATAATAAAACCATTTTTAGTATAGAAAATCGAAGTTTAAATAAAAAAAATATATATTTGCATTTTTGTGCCTCGTGGCAATCAATTCCAATGACTTTTTATTATTATTTCGTTATTTTAGCAGAGTTTTCATTTTTTGCTATTCCTCATATCAAAAGAGAAGTAACTGGCAATAGTCAATAAATGTTTCTTACAGCGTTACGAAAATACTTACGTAGATTCTTATAAAAGACAATACAAAATTAAATCTTTTCCCTTTTTCATGTCATGTTGAAATCAATTACGACTAAACGAAACACACGACTATGACTACGACGAAATAAATAACGACTATTTATTTTCATTCCTAAATTTAGCAATTTGACTTTCTGCTATTGATTAAAACACAGTTAACGGAAACACTTGGCGAAGTGGCTTAATCCAAAGGTATGTGGACCTATAAATTATATTAGCTGAACGGCAAACAAAACACCGTCTTGAACCTGAGTAATACACACCGTGTTTTATGTAACGTGCCAAGCTGGTGCGCGGTAATAGGTCACAATTTTTAGTATTCAAGTAGTCTAATAATGTACTTTTCTGATAACAATAAAAGTTTTTCTTCTGCCCCATCCCGCAACCTAACTCCCCTCTACCTGCCCCACGTGATTATCCTCCTTTCAAATAAGCTTTATTCTTCTTGTTGTCTCCGTTCAGAGTGGCAGGCTACCGTCAGACGACGCTGAAAACTCTGTAAATTTTCTTAATATTTCTCTTCGCAATTGAGCCAAAATGAATTTGGCAGTTCAGCGGAACTGCAAAAGCATTAGGACAAAAAAACATTAACTGATTTTTCTCATTAATATTCTTTGTTGGTTGTAGCTATCTCGGAGACGTGGCTAATTCTCGGATCACGCTTTCACGTCTCGAGTTACCCATGCCTCCGTGACAATAGAAACGATAGAGACGCTGGTAGCACCTTACTAGTAAGGCGCGCTTTTTCCTACTCTCAACTTTTTCTTCCTTCATATAGTAAAGATAAATAATGCCGTGGCTGTGAGAACTTCATACATTGATATTCTATCTGTATATATTTCTTACCCTTCTTCTTGTTTTCCAAACGAGTTCCAAAGTTCTGTCATTTTGTCTGTTCCTCTTTCAGTATTTGTGGTGAATGATTCGACCGTACACCTCGCCTATGGGGGTTGCTACTTCCCGGATCCTCCTGGCTTAATTCTTTTAGATCTTTTGGGTTTGCTGAATTTGTGTATTTTGGACAAGGGTATTCCAACTACATTGGTATCTTCTTTTCAAAACCCAGCCTTTGCTGTCGATATGTCTTTTTGCCCCCCAAATTTAATATCACTGATTTCTTAAAAGAGCATTTGGTGCCCCAGATCCATCCCCGCCGAGTAACTCTTGTATTCCACTATCCCACTTTTGAAATACTCACTAAAAAAGCTGGACTGGGCCTCGTTTACTACCTCTGTTGATGAAAGATTAAACTCACTACCAAACATTAACACTTCTAACTCACTCTGTGCATAGTCCTATTCTGTCGATGTCTTTAACTCGTCAGCAGATTCTAGTAGCCAAAAAAAATCATTTGTGAAAAAATCCTCCCCGGTAGAATGCTGAGGGTACAGACACTGTTCGAAAAAGCAAGGAGGCAAAAAAGGAGTAATAGAGATATATCCAAATCGTATTACCAAAAAAAACGGCTCAGGTTAGACGACTTTTCTCTAAGAAAAAAAGAAAGACTAGAGAAAAGTTTGCGAAAGCATGACATCACTCAAAAGGTTTCGTCAGTTAGTTATTGCAACAAACCCACCTGCAAATGACCCATCAACTTGGATCCACGCCTTTGCAGACAAATTCGTCCCACCCTTTGTCTCGTTCACGCTCCTTCTTCAATGTATGAATACCCAATTCAACGTTTTGCACATAACCGCATTATAGCTTAGGAATGTAGGATAACGGCATTTAAGTCGTGTAAACTGTAAAAATCACGTAGCCTGTTACATTTAATTAGCATTTATGGTCTACCCGCTACTGTTATTTTAATAAATACAGACACCTAATACAACGCTTAAATGCCGCTATTGGACTTTATCTGCGTTTTTGTCTAATATTTTACATAAATTTTAAATAACGGCAATATACTGTTGTAATTTTTAAAAATTATCTGTGCTATTACAAGTTAAAATCCCTTAGCTGCGTTTTAGCTAAGTAATTTGTTGTAACTGCATTTTAGCTCTGTAATTTCGCTAAGGCAAAGCAGTTAACGGCATTCTTATTTTTTGTATCTCAGGAACTAAGCAAGATAGAAAAATATGAGTAACAGTGTTAGCTTCAGCATTTTTTTCTGATCCAGATAGTATTACAAAGTCAATTTTGATCAATTGTCGGTTAACGGCATTATAGCTTATGGACGGCAGAACAGCAATTTAGCCGAAGGCCCCCACGGCCCAAACGTTTCAACGCCAAACGGCGCAAATACATAATCACTTGCAAGTGAGCCGTACTTGCGACGCTTGGCGTTTACAGCCAACTCCGCTGCTGCTCCAGCTTTAAGGGCTGATTCTGGCGAAATTGATTTAAACTATTGATAAATGAGATAAAATCGCCTATGAAAAATGATGATTCAATAAATACAGACTTGCGAGTCTTTCGACACAGGATTCGATGCCTTTTCTGACAGAGTTCCTTTTTACAAGTGCAATTTGTAAAAGAGCGACTATAATTGTTGACGTGATAAAAGAAATATACTACCCTACCATTTTGTTTGGCAGAAGTTAGTACTGACAAGCACCAAACGAGGATTGATATTGGCAAACCACATTTATCAATTAGTGAATTTCAGTTAGAGGGAGTAGTCCGTACTCTACGGGTGACAGTTTGGTCGTTGAATAGAATAGTAATGGTTTATATCAATCAATGACAATTATTAAATTCGTTAGGAAAGTACAAGGTGTTGATATTTTCCCCATACAAACGAAAACATCTCCTTTTAATATTTCAAGCGCGATATTCGGGGCTTTTTATCTAGATATAACTTGTTTTGAACATTTAGCTTGAATAGTACTTCTCTTATTAGTATTCAGGGCTCCATACTAATTAAAAATAAGTAAATTGGTGTCCTCCAATATGGGCAAAATACTACTATGGCCAGTGGTCAATTGCCCTCTGTTTCGAATACATCGCAAGGTAACCAATCGTCGCGATCAGTATAACGCCGCAAGCCGCTTAAAAAATTTAAGTCAGGAAAATGTAACAAATGGCTTGTTACCAGACGGCAATCAATAAAAAATGTAAAGTAACGTCCATAGTTCCACTAATTGCACTTGTATCGATGTCATGATATTATGTATTGATTGCCTGAGCATGAGCCTCATCGATTGTGTAATGTAACGTGTGTAATATGGCTTTAAGTTAGAGCGATGAGTTGTATCGGAAATGATAACTCAAGGTGCATGGCGCAGTAGGAATCCAGGAGAATTACGTAAAGTAGGTCCACTTTTCATGTGAAAACTTAAGTCTATTTGTGTCAAGTATTCTTAAGTATAAGCGAGGCCCACTGCGTAAGACGTCTATATACATTATACATTTAGCGCGAAGAACTGATGGCTATAAGGGCAGAAAACAGTGGAAGACAGGCAACATTTAGCGCGAAGAACTGATGGCCATAAGGGCAGAAAACAGTGGAAGACAGGCAACATAGTTCGGTTATGCGTATGTTTACGAATACTTCAAGATATAATGGCAAAAGCAGAAAACGATACTCCTATTTTTAAGGCAATACCTAGTAGTCTTTACTCGACACACTCGCGTATCGGATTCAAGACAATGGCATTGATCAGAGTCACATTGCAGTTTCTTCGTGTGGTTCAATACTGAAGACCACAAAATAACCGAACGAACAACATTTCAAGTCAACGTCGTTTTTAAATTTCCTTTAAATTTCTATACGAGTTACTGTGAGGTATCTTATATTTAATTTGTGTGGGTTCATCATAAACCATAAAAGTTTTTTTCACATTTTATATTTTTCAAGCGCGGCCTTGTCCGAGGGGCCCCAACCCCCCACGGGGGCTACCATTCGCATCAACGGTTTTGAGGTTAAAGGACACCCCAATGTTAGTGTCAAGCCGAATTAAATAAAGCGCTTATTTTTTATTTTATTAAATATTCAATACAAACATGAACATGTTTTGGAAAATGGAAAAAGATAAGTTGATATTGCGTGTTAGTTTTAACATTGAACTTGATATACAATTTCAATTACTTTAAAAGCTTTTCTATGGCCCTTTCAGTCGAGACAAAGAAGTGTGGGTAGTACTGCACTGTAAATTTTATTTTCATGGCGTCGAGGTCAACGAAGTAAAATAGACTTTTATCAACTCATCAGTTTAATAAAAGCCCTTTGTTTTCACGTAAAAGTTACCTGGCGGGGAAGAATAAGTGCATCGGATAACCTTTTCATTGGCATGATATTGACGTTAAGGCGTACAGCCTTTGTAAACCAGACAAGGTGAATTAGATAATCGAAAAGACATGTTCACCAACCCACTCGAAAAGGGTTTATATTTCTTTCCATTTTCTTTTCGTCATAGTCATTCGCAGTTTAGCCAATGGCGAGATTGTTACTCCATACATGCTATTGTATATGAGTATCCCATTACTATCTTTTTACCATTATCTATAACTGACATTAAAATAGAATTCTAATACAAATATTCCCTAAATAACAATCTTTGCTGTCCACATTAAAATTCGTAGCAAAATCTGTACTGTTCGTATTCCACAGTACAGTGGATAAAATAAACGTATTTAAGGCAAGGACCTAGGCGTGTCTACGTGAAAGCGTAGAAACCCAACAGAATTAAATAAGTTATGGAATTCTATAGCTTGTTTTTGACATATCTCTGCTTTTATAATACTGAGTCCTCTATGTTGAAGAGATAAAATCTTCAAGTCAAGAATATCCGCCCTTCCTTCGACGACGACATTCTAAAGCGTTTTTTCTTTGGTGTAGTTGACAATGCGTGTCCTTAGCTTTATCGTTACTGATCAAATCTGCACTCTTGGATAGAACTTTTGAGCGTATTGCTCACATTTTTGAATTCAGGCTCAAAGCCTTATAGCACGTCACAATAAATATATTTATTCCAACTTTGCAATCCGATTCCCGACGAATCCAGACTACGAGCAGCAGTTACATTAACAAACAAGCAACGGGAAATTCAATACGAGTACTAATTATTCGCAGGTTCGAAATTAATTGTCGATTTTGATATTTCATTAGTGAATGAATAATGAAGTTCAACAGATTACGGTATTAATAAAGGCAGTGATGAAATTATTTGCGCCTGATTTATTTTGAATGTTTTCGGATTTAATTTTAAATGTGTACATCATTATGTCATGTCATGCCACCAATATACCAATCATTAAATACACATTGATCAATTGTAATATTATTTTAAGAATTTTCAGACAGCTGAAAAAGTTTATGACAAAACTAGATTAGCTTAAAAAAATATGCAAAATCTGTTACAAAACAGGTTATACGAGAATTAACATTAAGGTTATTAAAGTGTTTTGCCGGCCGCGCTCAGAAACTTCACTTAAAACAATTCTCAATAACATTTTTGTAAGCTTGAAAACCTTTTTTATGCTTGATTAATGAGGATCCAAAGTTTATTTTTATTAACTATTAAAAGTTAATCAATGTCTGCGAGTGCTGCTCTAGTCCATGTAAATCTAATAAAGTTTAACTACTCCAATTTACTAGAATCAGAGGTGACATGTCAGAATCGTTTAGCTGACCGAATAATTAACTCAATTTCGGTTCCACTGAGTTAGGGTAACGATGAGTGAGCGGCTAACTGAATTTCAGATAGTGGAACCAGATTACGCGAAATACAGGCTTCATTGGAGAAATGGGCGATTTGATTTAGATACTTTTGAATAAAGGTTTATGCCTACTACAACGTACCAATCCGTTAAGTGGGCAAGGTGATGTGTCGTGTTGCTTTTCGAGTCTGACACGTTCCTATCACGGTCCAGGAGCTCTATTTTTGAATCACTCGCGTCAAGATGGCTGTGATATGCATTGATTAAAGTCGAATTTTGGAATGAAAACCAGTTGTAATCTACACAGGAAGGATTTGAAGAATCATTTCTCAATTTTGTGAGTACTCACTCACGTCTACATTTAGCGTGGCTTTCGTGGATTTTTCATTCGTTTTCGAACGAAAATCACACGCCATATCCAAGCGAGTGATTAAAAAATAGAGCTCATGGTATCGTACAGTGCAGTGGGAAAAAACGTTAGAACGTAAATAAATGTAATTCGTGAATAACTAACAGATAATTCTAAGTAACTTAATTATTATTCATTACAGGATTGAAGATGTAGGAAGCGTGATAATGTGACGGGTGCGGATTCAACTCAAATGGTTTCAAAATGAATGACGTTGATTTTAAAGCAGTCACAATATTTTATTGCTGGACCCAATTTGTTAATTGACAATGTCATTCCGTAAGTATTTAGTAAACGCACTTTGCAACACTGACCGAGGTCTATGTTCAGCAGTCGTCATCTTACGGCCGACTAAGATCATAATAAATTAATAGTTTATTTTCTCACCATGCTTATAAAAAAAAGTTACATAAAAAATAAAGTATGGTGGGTTGATACATAAATCATAATCTAGGATGTTTGCCTGTATCTTAATATAAGATGATGCTGATTCAATACTACTTCCGAATTCAACGTCCGTCC
This sequence comes from Pyrausta aurata, assembly GCA_963584085.1. Classification (NCBI taxonomy): domain Eukaryota; kingdom Metazoa; phylum Arthropoda; class Insecta; order Lepidoptera; family Crambidae; genus Pyrausta; species Pyrausta aurata. The sequence goes on along the minus strand of OY757251.1, from coordinate 17,351,585 downwards.
ATCCCTGCGCCACCCACGTTGAAATAAAAAAGCAAGGTAGTTATTATCCCGGGTGAGTCGCCGCCTGGCAATCAGAAACTTTTTTGTGCGCACACGCACCTTAATCGTAGGCTAATCTGTGGCGGCTAGATTCGAGTAAAAAAAAAAAGAGATGATTGCTACGCGCTAGTCCAGAGAGGAGATTATTGAATCTTCACAATTGGGGATAACTGATAAGCGTACGTCACTTGTATCATCATGCTGATTGATTAATATTTTTATTATATCGAGAAGTGATAACATAATAATAGTGATAAGTTCTTTACAATGCAATCTAAATCTGTCTACAGTACCCAGTTCATTGTTTTTAGTGTAAAATAATCACATTACCACTTATTAAAAATCTAGTAAACTATTGAATATGCAAACTTTCAGAATAAAAGTAAACGAGAGACACACATACACAACGACAGACAGACGGCCAAACTCATAACATCTCTCTTTTTTTGCGGGGGTTAATAAAATAAAGTCTACGGAAGATCAGACTTTTGAAATCGTCAGGATATAGGTAGACACTTATGCATTTCGAGAGAATGAATATACCATACATTTTGGTTGGATATGCCAGTAGATGCAGGGCTCTTAGAGGAACTGTTGAGGTCACTGTCGGCTAACCACTTTCAAACTAAATAAACTTGCACACACGACACAATGACGGCCATCACATCAATCATAAGACTTCGCGAGGTGCAAGAGCGATAGCTCTTAAACTGGTAAGGCTGCAGTGACCTCGATAGTGCATACCCAGTCTACGAATTCAAACTTTGTATAAGATGTTTACCGATACTAAACCACAATAAGTTTTCGCCGTCTTCTCTCAGCTAGATTAGTCTGTCAAGTTATCAAACAGTATTCAACTCTGTCAAAGAGTTTTGATTCCAACTTGGGACATAAGTTACAATGTGGTCACACATTGGTAAGTTTGTTTTCACCCTCTGTCCACTAACGAAGTAGCGCATGTATTGTTTTAAGGCTGTGGTCACGCCAATAATAATGCACCGACTTTGGAGGGATGCCTTCAAGATAAAATTGTTATGCGTTTGGTAACCAAATCAAATCAATCATTTATTTGCCAGAATACACAAAAGTATGCAAGTAACAAACTGCAGGTCTTAAACGTAGGTAGTAGCTGTATTCAGGCGTGCAAATATTTATACATATCTTTACAAATTAACATACAAGTCCGTTTATTGAATAATCAACATCCTAATAACCAACCAACGAACCTAATAACCTCTATCAAGACAATGATATATGTATTTTGGAAGTTAATTTAAGTATGCAATAAAAAGCCATTTCAGCATTTTAATAAAGAGTTTTTTTGATAAGATGCAGAATGTAGCAAGATAATGCTATTTTAAAGTTTTCCTTGAATATTCATTTCCAGCTTGTCTTAAAAAAATATTGTTTAATTTAATTTTTTAAAGTAGGTACATATATATATCTCCAACTGTTTATGATTGTGAAATGTGTGTAGATATCTACAGTTAGGTTACTGCCAATTATTACTGATATCATTTGTAATCTATGATAAGAATATTAAAACTGTAAATGTGATTACACTGAAAGAGCAAGAAATGGTACTGTGTAGATAAGATTTTTGAATAGATAATTAAAACAACATTTTAATTTTGTTTCGATTCTGTACCCTAAAACCTATGTATATTTTAATCGCTCAGCTAAAAGGTTAAATGTAACACATATGTACTAAAACTTATAATTTTTCTCCTGAATTAAAAGTAAATTATTTTAAATAAATATGTTTAAGATAGTCTAATAGATCAATAATCTATACTCTGATTTAAGAAGAAAGGTAACCTCCTATGGATATGTTTATCAACATTATTTTGACATTCTTTTATTAACGCAACAGTCGGTGGCCATCAACCCATGAGGTTTCAAATTAGATATTATGGAATTGGAAATAAAATTCGCTTTGCTGGTATTAAGTAATTGTGTAATCTGAATTAATGGAAGGTGATAAGAAAAATTAAAAAATTATGTCATTCGCAATCAGCAATTAATATAAAGTAAAAAATAAATGATGTGTAAGACAGTGTCAAGTAACAATTTGATTAAATGATCAATTTAAAGTATTTTATTTACTCAAGCTGGTAAGCTATAGTAAATGAGGAAATTAAGAATAGTTTTGATCAGCTATTTAAAAAAAAAATTTACTGCAATAGTGGCTATAATGGCTATACAGCTAGAAACTATTTTTTTATAATTTAGTTTATTTGTATATGGAAACAAATATCTCGAAAGCTCTGTACAGAAAACTCATGGTAAGGTACCTAGAAGTTAATGAGGGCTACCGTTTTTGTGCTCACTAGTTGGCGCCACTGTCGCATAAGGTCCAGAAAATAGCTATTATGTGTGATGATGGACAGATAAAAAATGAAGTTTGCAATTGAATCTTAATATTGCAATACATTGGGCATGCCGCAGTCTAGTTTTGTTAGGTAAAGAGGACTAAGCACACAAGTTATTAGAGATTTAACATTTATTTTCTTAGCAACGAATTCATATGCGTTAGACCATATTTCAATCCATATTTGGCAAAGGATTTTAACTCAAACTTTGATAGGAGTAATATAAGGACAAGAAGAAAAGTTAAAATTTCATTATCATCATCATTATCAGCCAAAGGACATCCACTACTGAACATAGGCCTCACCTTACGGTGCTCCACAAGCTGTGCTCCACAAGCTCAAAGACATTAAATTTATTTGAGTGTGATATAAAAAAAAAAATGTGCTCAGCTGTTGTAACTTTCTAGGCTAGCTTTGGTTTTTTGTTACATGGACTTGAGGAGTAATATAAGGACAAGAAGAAAAGTTAAAATTTCATTATCATCATCATTATCAGCCAAAGGACATCCACTACTGAACATAGGCCTCACCTTACGGTTCTCCACAGCGAACTGTTGCAAGTGGTCTGCGTTCAGTGTTAATGTTAATTCTTTCTCATTAACTTGAACCTGAGATTTTCAATAATAAAGCCATGGTAGGTTTGTTAATACATCATTGCCTAGAATGAAAAGAATAAGTAAAGAATTTGTAGTTTTTAAGAAGCATAAAACTAGTGTCTTTTTTGTCTTCTTTGTGTACAAATAAAAAATGTGTAAATATGTTTTTTGATAATATTTCTTGGAAGGTGTAAGTTCGGTAGTTGTAAGGATATGCCCACAGCATTGAACTAATAATTGAAAACTAGTTTAGCCTACTTAATAACCTTTAGGATATCCTGTAAAGGTAGTCCTTAATATAAATGAATGTGGTTCAGTCATAAAAACTATAAGACACAAACGTGTTCTTCATATGACAGATTAGCGACAAAATAACAATACAATTGCATGCTTTGTATATGAAAATACTCAAAAATTAAAAGATAATAATAAAATTGTTTATTTCCAAAAAAAAATAACAATTTAGCTTGATTTTATACTAAAAAACTAAGTAATTCTATTACAAAAGTATTACAAAGCATCTGCTACCGAGCTAGGATGGGTGTATCCTGTATTTCGGTAAACAGCGCCTCTCACCTCGGCCAATATTATACAGACAAATTTATATAAAATGAAGTTACTAAAACAATCAGAATAAGGCCTCTGAATAAATAATTATACATATTCTAGACATAATTTCTAAATTTAATATGCGATTTGGTTTGATAGTCCTCTCTGTGTGTAAAATGTGAGCGAGTGAGTGTATGTACTTGTACTTGGATCAGTAATGGTTTTACCCAGGTACTTTGTTAGTGTCCAATGACATCTTCCTGCAGTTATAATGTAAAAATAATTGACAAGAAAAGTTTTCTGCATTGAAGTTCTGATAGTAGATGATGGTTTTGAATGTAAAATTAATTTACCATTATTCAGAAGGTAAAGGTACAAATTGAAATTAAGCTGTAGTAAGTGCTACAGTAAAAAGGTTAATTTTGTTGCCACAATGCAGTAAAATTGCTATGCAATGCATTGGTAATGTAAGTAAATAAAGGAGTTTAGTCTAACTTGTAATATGATACAGAGTGCTTTTATATTCATCATTGTAGAGATAGCACAAAGCTAAAACAATTTATCAAATACACAGTGGAAAATGTGAAGGAAAAGAGTAATCTTCTTGCACGCCGATTGTGAAGTACAGATAAAAAAAACATAAATACAAAAGAAAACAATGCAACCGAAACCGACATTGAAATTATAATAACAACGAAATGTGAATAAAAAATAATTGTTGTCTATAACGCGTAGCATCTGCGGGGGTTGGATCAAGGAGCTAGAGTTATCAGGATAAATGACTCACCGCTATGCTCCGTGAATATGTTGGAGCCGAGAATGCGGGGGTCTTTTGGGACTCGCGGCTTTGTCCGCACCGACCGCATCGACGCACCGCTGGCCCCGCCACGCTCCTTCGCCTGCTGGGCCCCCATGATGCACCGAGATCAGCGCCCAGCCGCCACCAACACCGGTCTCGGACCACGCGAGCACCGCCGACGCACACTAATTCAATAAATCCAACTCCAAGTCAATGTTCCTATTCTCCATCCCCTAAACTACGCGGGCCACCTCAGTCAAAACACACGCACTCAAACAACAACTAATCCCGATATAACGCGATATTCATCTCTGAGTCTCTGTGATTTGATGATACAACATTACCGGGACTGGTCGCACGTAAAAAACAACACAATCTCCGCCATTAAATGCAGGCCGTGGACCACGGCCTGGAAACGGCCATAGAGATGACGTTTAGTTAGTCGGCACAACGCATTATAATCTATGCGAAAATCAGGATCCACTATTTGGCACAGACTATATGGAAAAAATATGTCAAAGCGCCGTCTAGTGATCAATATAAGAACTAAAAGAAATGTCTCTATGGAGGGTTCCAACTTTGGGTATACTCTCCCTAGACCTGGGGGAAAATCTTGGTGAAAGGAGAATTTTGTAGTGAAAATATTTACGAATAATTATGGATTTACTGAAATAAAATAAATAAAAAAGATGAAAAATAATCATTTTACCAATCAGAATTTTAGGCGAACTGAAATCTTGTTAGAATTATTAGTAATTTAAAAAAAAAAGATACTAAATCAAAAGCTGAAGTATTGGATATCAAGTATTTTATGTCTTTAAAGAATAATCAGGTGAAAAAATATATTTATACGTCAAATTTTGGTGATTTGTCAGATAACTTATTTATGAGTCATTTTATGGTTAGGGGTAAATGTAATCAGAAGTGCTGGCAGCCCTATCTGTCAATGATTGAAAATTTCAAAATGGCCGTTTGTCTTTGTTTAATTAATTCATTGTATTATTTAGCAGTTCCGTGATGCTATTACAAATGAAAGACTGTGTAAAAGAGCGTTTAATAATTCCCGTAAGTGATTAGTGTAAGACAGTATCGGTTGATTTCGTACAAGGATCAACAATGTGGATTTGTTTATTCACGTCAAGGTTAGTACTAACTTAATTAATTTATCGCTTAACATTCGGGCTGATTCTTATCTCTGATGCCTTATTTACTAAGTCTATACTTCTAGTCATACCGGCTAGTCGGGTGTCTGGGCCGGTTTTTATCGGTTTTGAGCACCTAACCTAACCCAACCTATAGTAGATGAAAATGTGTGTAAAAACTTTATCTAAAATGCTCTGCCACTGGAATATTTAACCAAAATCATAGCCAGACACCCGACAAGTGAGCACAAACTCTTAGGAAGCAGTATAATGGTAGCGACTACAGAAGTTTTGAAACTTAGCTGAAAAGTATTTGTTTACATTATGTTTATTTATTTTACACAGTAAGTGCTAGGTAAAATGTTATAATTCAAGTAATTTTAGATTGTATTAGTCGACTGTCATCTCACACCTTGTAAACATTTATTGTGTAGGTTGGCCAACTTCATTGCAAGAAAGAATATACAATACGGAACAAGAGAATATTATTGATTTGTGGTTTCTCATTATCTACACCTGAAGGAATCTGCTCAGGGCAGGGAGTTGAAATATTTCTTCAATAAAAAATTATGTAAGTTGTTCAAAAATTAATGTTTACTATTCTCTGTATTAAAAAGCAAACCTATTTATTACCTGTTAGAATAGTTAGTATTAAAACAAGTGTCAACACATTAAACTAAAGCGAACAAGTCTAGGTGTGTAGTTTTCCAAAGTAATAGTATGTTTAGAGTAATAATTACTAGCTTGTATTTTACTTTTTACAGATATTATTAAAAAATAACCTCAGTTTTGAAAAACATATTTTTTTACTCCTGCCAGTTAAATTTCATTAGTGTGTTGAGTAGTCCAATAAATTGTTTGCTCTAGTTCTGATTTGATTATTATTTTTATGCTAAAAATTACCAAAAATATATTATACAGGGTAACAGTTTATACAGGGTGTAAAATAAGTATGAGTCAAATTCAAGGAGGTGGTTGTCAATCGAAAATAGATTACAGGTAAAATATAAAAAAAAATAAAGAAGATTATGATAACAAAAAAAACTTTTTTCAAGTTTTATTTTTATTTTTACTGTATTAGAGACCGGACTCTTAACCTTGAATTCGGCTCGTACTTTATTACACCCTGTTAAGAATTTTAGAGATCCGCTTTGTACCTGATATCTACATTTTTCTTTCTTATACAGGGTGTAGATAAAAAGTACGAGCCAAATTTAAGGGGGTGGTTAAGAGTTGAGTCTAGAATATATGAAATAAAAAACTTTTTTTAAACGAGATGTTTTCGTTTGTATGGGGAAAATGCCAACACCTTATACATGACACTATAAATAGCGTATGTAAAGCTTTTTCAGTTTTAGACTGATTTCATAAAATTTTTGGGTAAATGTAGCATAAACGTCTAATGAATGCCTAATAAATCAGACAAATACCAATCAGTTGCTTAAACAGGCCGAAAGCGGAAAGCAAAATGGCATTTGACATTAACAGATTAGGTAAAATGACATTTGACATTGACATATTACCTTTTTTTTTGCACGATTTGACATATTTTTGGAGTAAGTATACAGACAGGAGGAGTTGCCAAGGTTTTTAAAACTTTATTATTTTATTACTTAAATTACCTAAAAATTGTGATTAAAATAAAACTACATATGGTATGTCTAATTACATGTATTTTCAGCTATTTTTAGAGATACCGTACATAGTCTTGGCATTTTTTCAAACATCTCCTTTTTTTTTATTTTTCGTTCCTTGAATGCGGCTCGTTCTTTTTTTTACAGCCTGTATTTGTGATGGTTGTATTATAATTAACAAATAACTTGGGAACTCATTATTTTTTCAGATGAATCCATTGGACAACAAGAAAATTTTGTATTAAGTTGTCTTGTCTTAGTTGAAATTATCTAATTATTTTTGTGGAAGCCTTTTCTTCGGCAAAATGAAAATAAGATTTTGCGACTGTGGTATTCATGGTACGTAATAACCCACAATAATTGTCATTTGCTACATATTGAACCTTACTTTCTGGTAATAAAGTTTTAAAGTAACTTATTAATATCAAACTCAGACTCATAAAACTCAGTTCCTACTTTCATAGAGCATTTTTTTTTCAATTTTCATTTAATACATAGACTTTAAATAAATATCATGCTGCATGCTATTTGTAATAAATATTGAAGATGCTGTGATTTTGTCTTTCTGAATGAATAATTAAATTGAATATTTCTGTGTGTGTCACGTATAATTAAAAATAAAATGCTTATGCTTTGTAGAATCCTTTGTTTAAATTTCTGGAAAACAAAAATAACTGTTGTTTTAATAACGATATATTTTAATGAAAAACTGTTCATGTAAAACTTGATGGTATTGGTAGAAGAAAACATCTTTCATCTTTTTACCGACTTCAAAAAAAAGGAGGTATTGAATTCGACCTGTATGTATGTGATATAGTTCAAATTGAATAAAATTTGAGTATGTTGATCTGTTAAGGCTTCGAAACAAGTGAGCAAAGTTTCTAAAGTGTATGTATGTTTGTATATTTGTGTATATGCAGATTTCTCGAAAATGAGAAGTCATAGCGAGATGATAATTTATTAGTTAAATCAAGTATATTTCCGCTTAGGGTACAGTGTGAGTTTCATCATAAAACTGCCCAGTAGTTTTTGAGACCCTCTCAAAAACTACTGGGCAGTAAATAACTAAAAATCATGAAATAAAAAAAATAACAAATTAAACCTCTTATAAAAAGCAGGCTTTCATATTAACTGACTTTTTTGTAGTTTTAGTATTTTTTTGGTTTCCAGTAACGTAGGTGTCTTTAATTAGTTGTCCACATCACTGGTACACTTATAATGATTATAATAGATTTGAAGTCAAAAGAAACGAAAAATAGATTAAGGTTATGGCAAATAGTAACTTCAAATTATACGTGAAACCCATACTATTATTTTACTTCAATAACTGCTTTCTGTGTATTCATAACACAAATTTATTGGAACATAAAATTTTCAGTGTATTTAATATCTTATTTCTTAATATTTTTTGCTTTACACTATTATCGCAATTAAGTCTCTAAAAGAAAGAAATCAGGATTGGAAAAAAAATAAACTGTAAGTCAAGTAGCTCCAAAATTATTAAAATTGGAATAGTACTTAGTGGGGTCAAAGTTGTTGCAATGGAGCTCTCCCATCGCCTCTTAAAAGGATCCGGTCTAATTACCATCAACCCTGTATATAACAGTGCAGTAGTCAAGATAAATATGCCTTAAAGTAATATTTTTTCTAACAGGACTCAATCTGGACGTGTCATTCACCAGTTAGCTGCACAATGGAAACCAAGTCCGAGGTGGTGCTGTTCTTCGACCAACTATTCAACTGTGTTAACGGCGCGACGGGCTCTGTCTGAGCAAGAAAAATACGAAGACCATCTCTGATTTTATCTGAAAGCTATACAAAAAACTATCTCTTGCCATTTGTCTGTTTAAAATTAAAGCATTGCGTTTGTTTAACCCCGACGCAACTTAAAAAGAGGTAGTATAAGTTTGACCGTGTATTATGTCTGTCTAACTCTGTCTAATTGCTGCAATGTCTATCAAAATGATATATCTAAATATTATGTCTATATATTATGCGAAATAGGCGTATTTTTGGTGTATTACATTTAACGTCATAGCAATTCCGTATTGTACTATTCAATCTGCATTATATTTTATTGTATTTTTTTTAACCAACAATTATAGTTATTCAGTGTTTCTCAACTGTTTTTCTTTCAGGATTTGTCACATTAGATGTGTTCTGTCAGGTCAATGTTCTCATAATAATGTGGGCTGAAATCACTTTGACCTGATCGCAGAACACATCCAGTGTGACAAAGCCTTTTCCTGAGCAAAAAATAATATCACGGTTTAGTAAGTACCGTTAATAAATACCTATTGGATAACGATAACGTTACATTAGTGAGCAAGAATAATATAATCTATGCCAGAGAAGCCATAATGTGAAAAAAATTTATGTCATTCTTGGTGAGCCAGCTGTCAAAATATCTCACTAACTTAGGTGCCCACAAAGGAGCGTTTCCTATCTGTCTTTAGACATACTCTTACTAATCTGTGCCGTGGACAGCTCATACTGCCAAATCTCTCCATATAGAAATCCTGCCCCATCCTATTTTATTGTTTTCAATTACAAATATCGCAAAATTTGTAGGCGTAGAAAACACACTTGTCGAAGGAACCATAAAAAAGAGTGGCATGGGTCCATCTTTCTTGTCTTTGACTGACAGAAGTGTCAAAAATTTTATCGGATTTTTCTTTGAAAAACTTTCAATTTTTCCTCATCGCAACGATCGATCTTTTCCAATAAGTAAATGAATTCCAAACAGTTTAACTTTTTAGTTTAATGTGTTCCCGCCTATATAAGGCTCCGCAAAATTTGACTGACTCAAGTTATTGTACTGAGTAGGAGTGCTTTTGAACGATCATAACGATACTCTTGGGAACGCTTAAGGCGCTTAGAACGCTTGGGAAAATTTGTCTGATTCCACAAGCTCTTCAATTTGTCAGGTGTAACACCAGTACAATTTGTATGTCTTCACTCTTCAAGCAGAAGCCACTTTGTGTTTGAGTTGGCCAGTCTCGATACAAAGGAAGCGATGTTCAGGTTTTGTATACCAGTGAAGAAAGGCTACTGTACTGGCGTTTCTTCTCCCCTGCTGGTTTCAGTTCAGTTAATGGTACGGTTTGTGTTTCTGAAGTGTAATACTTAAACCTTTTACATAATGCTATCGTTTGACATTAGGAGAGGGAAGCCAAAGTTTTTGATTGTAACAGCATTATAACATTTTGTGTCTGTAAATAATTATTATTATATCCACATGCCTGTAGCTGGCACACTTGCATGCCAGCTCCTGGTACGTGCCATCTACTTCAATGTGTAGGTTTACGTGTACTGGCAAACAATGTGAGGAAGGGGAATTAATTACTGATTATTTAAAGTGCTTACATTTTAACTTTTTGCTCCTAAGGAAAGAGAACCTGTGTGGTATTTGAGTGTTGTGTACCTTTTTCTGACATAATTTATTAATTATATCATAGTCACAAGAAAATAAGACTTTTTATGTCTATATTGATATTGAAGTGTTGTTTTATTGTGATTTAATTACATAAAAATTAATGTCAAGGTTCAAATCCCATGTTTTTTCTCTTATCGCATAGACTCCAGTAGTAAATCCGCCCCATAGTTTGCCTCGTATATGTATAAAGGAGAGGAGTTCAATTGCTTTAATAATTATATTGTCAAAATTGTATAAAGCCAGTTTTTCTTTGCTTTTTGAATATTGTAAACTATATTTTTATGACTAAAATTTAAGTAATATCAGGAAATTTAATTGATTAAAATAAATAATAATTAACTATTTGATTGTAAAAGATCTAGATGTTCAAAGATGAAAAATATATGTTTGTTGTGATTTTGTATTTATTTTATTTTATTATTAATCATTTTGTTAGAACATATTGTCAATATTGTGTACAATACTAGCCAAGCACTGAAAAACTGACTTTAGGTAAATACTAAGTTAGGAAGATATTAAGCTAATATTTATACTACCTACATCAAGATTTCAACAAAATTGTACATGGCATTTATAACTTTAATCTTTATCCATTCCTTTGTTATATTTTTTTATTTCCTTGTAGTAGTCTAAGCAATTGTGATTCATAATATACCTCGACAATTCTCTCTACATATGTAAATATCATTAGGGAAGTATGGAAAAGGGGTTATTTACCAAATTATATTTTTTTTAAAGAGAAAGTTAAGTTTATTATGTAGCAAATAATTTGTTAAGATAGCATGTCTATTTTGTTCATATTATCAAGTATTTTTTAATATTTGTTATATTTTCTTGTTTGTTCAATAAATTATGTGTAAACTCACAACGTTTTTTAATTGACAAAAATAGGCAACATAAAAGTATTATCATAGACATCGATACGAATCTATCGACTGCGATACATCACTAGTTTATCGACATTGAAGAAAGGTGTGAAATCCACTCTGTACAACACTATCAAATGACAGTTGCTTTTTTAAACTGAGGTGGGGCATAATTTCCTATTGGCTACAGGCGCCCTCTTGAGTGTCCGATCTGTATCTAGATACATATATTATTCATCTGTGATTAAATGTGCGACTGACATGTTTGATTGACGTCGATTTTTTAGTTTACGAAAACTTCCGACAAGAGCAGCACCATCGCTGTCCACAGATTATATTTTGATTTGACCAATCACAAGCCATGATGCCATAGACAAAAATATTTGTTCTTAAAATAGTCCACAGACAATAAATAGTTCACATTGAACACAAAAGTCGTGTCCACAGCCATTGCAACCATAGAAAGTAGTATAGTATAGAATGACAAACGCGGATTTTCAGCGAAACCAAAAAGTTTCTTTACATGTGTGCGTTCAATAGTGATGTGTATCTTATGGTGGTCCAAGTTTTATCGACGAGGTTACGATAAATCATGTAAATTGAAACAAAAATAATTAAATTAATGCACTTTTAATTACATAATACTTTTTATTTGATAAAAAAGACAACCTAATTTTTGTTAAATTACATATTTATTTATTTATGTATGAAGACTTGCTAGAAGCACTTATACACGTTCCAACATAGACCTTACCACAGCTCAGCTTCGGGACAGTTGTGTGGGTCAGTGCTGAGAAGAAGCTGTGCAAGAATTACGGTTACCTAAAAAAATCAGTCAAAAAATTTATCGATACTGATGACGTCATCATTTAGTCAAGCCCTAGTGTAAAGAAACGGTTTCTTATTTTACTGAAAATACCTGAATTAATCTATTGGAAACTTTGATATATGGCTGCAAATCACAAAGGAAGTCCTAAATTTACTGTACAATTTGGCATCGGAGTCGATTTCATTCACAAATTTTATAAAATTTGGAATTACATTTTTTATCAATGATTCATATTTACTGGTGAAAAGTATGATTTTCGGGATTGTATCCTCGGCGCACTTCACAGTTGCTGAAAGCACAAGTCATTTCATCTGAAATTGTTATACAAAACTTAAATTATGATTATATCCATTCATAATTTTTCAAAAATTCCAACGACGGAAACTTGACGTTTCCACTAAATCCATTATTTCTTAGAAAACGGTCTCGCTGTCATAAGGTCTTTCGCTGTCAAATCCTATAGAATTTCACTAAGTAGCACGCTCTTTTTAAAGCGAAGATTTTTTCTTTCTCTATGATTGCAACAAATACCACTATGCGATAAATCGAACTTAATTAAACTGCGCTTCAATAGATGGCGCTTTAGGATAATTTGACACAGAATTGTTAAATGCTTTGCCTGCAGTCGTTCCGCGCAGATATGTCGCTTGCTTACATAATCTAAGATCTTGCTTGAATCAGGGATATAAAAAAACCGGCCAAGTGCGAGTCGGACTCGCGCACTGAGGGTTCCGTGCCAACTTTAGTGTTTGTATGAAAGACAAAGTTATATTTGCGGTTAATAAAAATGTGCTATATCTCAAAAACTACTAGTTCGATTTCGCTCAAACCAATTTTCGTTGAAAGTTTTTGTTGAGATCTACATCATATATTTGTTTCTAAATTTTCACTGCCTTTGTTCAAAAGTTAGATGCTCCCCCCCCATCTAACTTTTGAACACACAACAGACAGACAGACAGACAGACTTGACGAAACTATAAGGGTTCCGATTTTGCCATTCGGCTACGGAACCGTAAAAAGATTACGATCAAATCAAATCAAAGAAGAAAGCAGAAAGCCAGTCCTTACTGGGCATAGAGATCCAAAAGGAAAATGTCTCTTTGTGATACTTTAGTTGGGATATGACAACACAACTATAACACAAGGAAGAAAATTAGTATACCTCTATGGAAAATTCCTTACCACGAAACCAGACAATTGGTGTGTTGTCTGACTTGTCTGGCGCATATTTATTTATTTATTTATGTACACCCCTAGCGAGTACTATCTTTGTCAGCACTATTGAGAAGACTAAGACAATCCTCAATCCTCGACTTGCTAAGTAAAGCGACTAACTATTGCAGATAAGGGAGACTATGCGGGGACTGGTGAGGAAATTGCTGGACTGGTTAATGGGATATTCTTCTTCTTAGCGTGTCGATGGAAACCCATATGGAGGAATTTTATAATGGAGAAATTACAACGTAGCAGCCCAGAATTCACCCACTTGTATTGCGGATCGACTGCATTTCATTAAATCCGCTGGCGTGCAGGTGTTGAGGCACGCCGGGCACGATGTTAAGTGTGCCATAGTTTGCACTACACCACAAACACAGTCCACATCGGAGCTTGTTAAAAATCCCCACCTGGCCATGTTCTCCTTACTTCGGCCAACCTGAGTCCGAAGCCTGTTTAAGGACTTCCAGATCGGCCATGGTAGATCATGTCCAGGAGGGAGATTCTCGGCAAGTGGGACAAAGGGAGTAGGCAGAGAAGCTTTTCCGCGCCAAAGATCACGTCTGGCCTGTGCGGGTTCGGTAGAAAGTGGGGCGGCACACTTAATAAAACTGCGACGACTTTTTAGCCTTTGCGGCACTGAGACGTAGCCGTGCATGGGATATTGATGAGACAACAGTACGTTATTCTCGTTATTCTTATTATAATATTTGAATGAAAACCTATTTTTCTCTCCTGAGAGGTGCCTCAGTCAAATGAGCTTCGGTTACTTTAAATGTTTAAAAATGTTCGTATTAAGTATACCTACTACGGCATGTTACATATTGAGAATTGACGCTTTTTGTATAAAAATAAGTTGCAGGGTGAATGTTACAGTTTGAAGGCAAAGGTGTAACTAAACAGAGAAAATACAGGTGATGCGAAGAATGTGATAAAGGAACCAATAAAAGGTAAAAACAAGCGTCAAAATCACCAGTTCCCTTACGTTAGTTAGTTAGTTATAGCCGCGATGTGGTTTGTATAAGATAAGATAACCACCTACTTCCCGTATCGGGAAAGTATTTTTGAAATTTAATATATTTCAAGGAGAGAGGGATTTATAGGGAAAATAAAAATCACTCCAACATTTACAACATTTATTCGTACATCAAATTCACAATACCTACTTACACGTTACAACATTTAGTGCGTACATATGGAAGGTGGTACAGTAAATCCCTTAGAGACAGTAACAACTCTGGATAAGCATTTAAACAAACATAGACAGGGATAATGAAAATTATTTTAAGACGTATAGGTTGAAAATTACGTATTCCATAAAATCAGTTACACAAAATCTGTAAATGATTATTCTAATCCAATAAAATTAAGTGAGCATCACGATTTTTCTGCGATATAAGATTTATAATATTATGTCGATTCATGACTGTTTGTTACAATACTGCAAGAACTGTCGGGGTCACCAACGCCTTACCACCATAAGAGCCAAAATCATTGCTTGTCTTTTGTCTGAGACGCCAGTTTTTGTTTTAAAGTGATAAGGCGGTAAAGACTCTGACCTTAATATCTAATAAAGTACTTATCAACTAACAATAACCATTGGTTTCATCAACCATGGCCGGGGTAACGTTCTACTGAACTATGTACCTATTAACTACTAGCTAAATCAGCCATACTCAACCTGCGGCCTGCCGAGCCTTTTTAAATTGTGTGGATCGCTGTTCTGATCCAAGACCCCATGCGAGACTCACCAGGAATCTTGGCATGAACTTAAAGGAAAATGTTGATCTAAATTTCCGCCCGCATATAACCAATTTTTTCGCGCTCGTGCTATAAATTATTTTAGCTAGCACTATCCTATAATCTCGTATGACGTATCGCCGAATCGCCGTGGTTCCGATTCACTGAATAGATTATCTATTCAGTGTTCCGATTAGTGTGTGAGTGAATGAAAGGTTAAAAGTTTCGCGTTCGCTCCGCTCTCGCTCCAATCTTGCTTTGTTGCTGTTACAATTTCTTTGCTCTTGCATACACTTATGTTTTTACTTCAAAATGGCGTAACACGAATAAGCAGATGTCAGTCTGGCATAATTGATGTACATTTTTTCGAACTTGCTCACTAATATAGAGGTAAAGACAAGAGCAGTTTTTTTTCGAATGTGCGCTCGCACTTATTTTACTTTGTTTGGTTGGTACCAAAGGTTGAGTACCACTGAGCTAGATGGACTATGCCAAGAACAAGTCTGAATTAGCATAATTAAAGTAGTTTATACCGTGTCCCTGGATAAAGTGCAATCAGGAGATGACAGTAGATCTCAAGTGCAACATAAAAACATTTCTTTTTTCAGCATTTATGTCTTTTTCCCCCTCCTTTCCGGATTGCACTATAGCCATTCACACACTGTATAATTAACATCCTAACTGTTAACAACTTACTCACTAATTCTGAAACAATAATATTTCTTTCAACAAAAACTTAACTATATTACAATAAATTGACTATGATTTAATTATGCGTGTATTCCAGGCGTTATTTTGAAACGTTTATTCACGTATTCAAGAACCAAAAGAGAAAAATTCCTACAGAAGCATCGAATAAATTATTGCAGGCTACATAAATTATTGTAATGCTGAGGCTACTTCAAAGATTGATTACCATTTCTAAGAGTTAAAACGAAAATGAAGTCATTTATCTAATAATACGCCTAATTTAATAACAAACATTGTTTTATGGCGTCTAGTAGTAAGGTGTTTCTTATATGCGTTAGGGACGGATTAATAATAAATAATAATTAAACGCCCACGGAATACATCATCCAATTACGCTTAAATTCCACCCACGTAATAGGTAGAAAAAAAGAAAAGTGATAATAATATAAAATGTTATAAATTAAACGGTTGTATGTAGCTCCAGCATTATAACAATGAAATATGGCGATTTGCAACTAAAATCGAAGAAAATAAAGAGAGCCTAAGATTTAGCTAGACTAAACCTTCTATTAGCTGCATGATGATACAAGTTACTTGACACGTTCCATGTATCAAAATATTGTATATACTTTAACTGTAGTTGGACTTGGTTAACAGTGAAAAAAAGGCGCCAATCATATCACTGCGGTTTAAATTTTATGGGCGTCAACTTCAACCGATATAAAAAAAGAGTAAGTTCTACCTTCAATTACGTTTTTACAAGCTTTTATTTTCAACCAGACCGTTGTTAATCCTGACGTAACCTCTGTGGCGGTGTTTGATATATACGTGTCAAGAAACTTCTACCACAAGCTTAAGTCTTGCGATCGTAACGCACAACGCTGCGGTATGCGGCATGCGGTACCGGACACATCGAATAACGTCATGAATAGTCTCTGCTGACGTACATTTTAGTGTCCCGCACCCATAGAAATGGCGAAACGAGTTTGCTTTATCTATGCGCCGGCACCGCATGCTGCACACCGCAGCGGTGCGCGCGTTACGATCACGAGACCTAATCTTTATACAAGGTGAGGCAGAATGCAGTCCGTATAATCCGTATTGTTTCAAAAATCACCCGTCGAGTTCCTAAACGGAGTTAATTCAAAAACTACTCGAGGAGTCCGTGCCCTGTCCAAAAAGGCTTGCAAGGTGTAGACTTGGCTGGTTAGGTTAGGAGATCAATACCTTTATCCGTAGTTACTATGCTGGAAGTTATTGTAAATACTATTTTAAAAATAAGAAAGCGTTGTGGCAACGAAGAAGCCCGAGTACTTTAGGTCGAAAAATACGACTCTTGATTTTACAAAAATGGAGACAACGAGAACTATTCAAATGTTGTCTGCTTTGTTTAAGAAATGAACTGAATTTGATTTAGCTTTTTCTGAATGCATCTTCAGTGCATTTTTTTTACAATAACCATTTACATTGGGTTCTATATTCTGCCTCATTCTGTACTTAGCATTAAGAATTTACAAAGCATTTGCGATAGGAAAGACTTAAAACTATAGGTCCACCTACGCATGTCAGGATTAGCTTAGTTCCAGATTAAAAATTATCTGTCTCTGTAATATCAAAGAAACTGACAGAGACGGCGGGATGATTATAATCTAGAAATAAGTTGATCCTGACATGCGCAAGTGGGCCTAAGGTCCGGTGGCACCATCTCACTTCAACCTAACTGCAACCTTCCGCCACGTTGTTCCAAGTTTCTAGTCATAAAGCTTTTTAATGATTAAGTAAGATGGTACAACCGGGGTTTTTTCACTTTACGCATTCAATTACACGTTTGTATTTTTCAAGTTATATTAATCGAATTGAATGTTTTGACTGTTTTTCCACCAGAGGCAAAGCTGCGTGGCATTTATGTTACTTCTTACCAGTAAGCTGGCTCCGTTTTAGCTTATGTTTTGTTAAGTCTGGAGAAGGTATGCATACCTATTAGAGCATTGGCTTATCAACTGAATCTATTTTCTCCATAGATGCATGCAGAGGCAATAGGTTTTTCGTATTTATTGGCCATGTCAATATGGTCCCCGTACACATCATCTACTTAGTTGATAACAAATTGGTAGGATGGTCGCGTTGCTTATTAGTGCGATGATTGTGCTTGGGTGCCTACCACTTTTAATGTAGGGTAGCTGAAGCTCTTTGGTGGTAAAACAGCCATAATAAGAGGTGCTCTTTTATTTACAGGATAATATAATTTGACTAAATTCCATCCTCTGAGTGCATGTCCCTAGCTTCTGAATTATCAGTAAAGTTATTATTTCGGGTAGCATTTTGGTCCCTGTTGACTTCAACCGGGGAGGTTTATTAGCTGTAGACCTCTTATTGATCGACTATGACATTGATGAAAAATACTATATATATAATGCTAGAATGATGTAAAATAGAATTTTAAAAAAAACACGACAAAAATACAATAATATAGATTTTGTGTCCGAATATACTGCGACTCATCTTCAGACTTCAGTCAGACAGTATTCTCTTGTGTACTTCTGTCAAAGCGTCCGCAACTGTCAACAGATGCTATCGCTACCTGTGTAGCGAGCGTACTGAATTTTGAAAAGAATGTGCCTGCCGCCCGCACCTCTCACAAACCCCGCTCTCGCCTCCCCCCGCGCCCCTGTACCCCGCAGGCGAGGTCTCAATTTCGCGGTTTACCTATAGTGAAGATTTTTTAAGATATAGCATATCAGGAAAGGTTTTTGACTGGGTATTAAGAGGCGGAATACCTCCGGTTCTTAAACTGCGGTGTTGAAGGCAAGTGGGAAATCACCACACTAACCCAGAGGCTAGGAACATGCTACGTCGTAAAACCTGTCAATTTCGTGGGCTATAGCCAAACGGAGTGTAAGCTGTTGAATTAGGGCAAATAGGAAATGGAAACTTAATTGACCAGATATTAATGGGCATACATTTATAAGCAAAGGATAGTTTTAAAACTGTTTTTGTAGAGTCATTGGCATGTGATTGGCAAAAACTGTTTTGATGCTAGTCACATTACATTATAAATTCTACTACTTTAAAGTAAAACGTGGAGAGCATCACCTCGAATTAACGAAGTGATGTGCAAATGATTTTGCCATTAACACAAACGTATCACGTACGTGATTCCGGTTAGCATCACTGTTCGGTAAATAGGTAAACTAAGTGCATAACTTAGTTCACCCTAGATGTTACTCAGTTATTCATTCCATGTGAACTATAGCCTATGACATTTACGGGTAATAAATACATAACAATTACATTTATAAATATGTAATATACCAACCATATCAACAGTATAACCAATTACTTAACCAACTTATTATAATGTAAAAAGTGAAGTAATCTCTAGAGCACCTGTAATTAATATTTAAAAATTTCAATTTAAACCAATCATATTTATGTTAGTGTATACAGGGTGTTCCGAAAAATATTTCAGGTCGTGAAAAAGGTCCAGGTCAATATCAAATATTGTTTTCAAGAGACACCCTATATATACACATACACATGCACGTTTCATGTAGGTGTAAATAAATAAACACTTATTGTATGACCCCAAAAACTTAAGTAGCGCTAAATATTTTAAATGTTGTTTTATTCAATAAATACCTAACACAATTATGTCTTTATTGTAACTTATTACTAAGTACTAAAATACAATAATGTTTAAACTAACGATAAACGGTAATAGGTACAATATTGCACATAATTCAAATAAAACTTAATAAATGTTGCTATAATACAAAACACCTTATTAGATAAAACACGGAACTAAGTTTAACATCAATTTCATAGTAGATTAAACAGTAGGTACTAAAATATATATCAATAGTACTTAGTACCAAAATATTGATCTGTATATTTAGTTCTGAAGTTTATAATTTTACGTGAATACCAGTGCCACCAACTTATCTGAATAATGGCCAAAAATTGAACTACAGATGTAGTGGTACTGGTTAGAGTCCCGCCCGTACGCAATTTTTGGTTTCATATTTCATCTTTTAAGAATAAAATATGACACTGTGAGTGTTAAAAACATTGTAAAACTACAGATGTAACTTTGAAAACGTTATTGCTGCCGGTAGAAGCCAGGGTTACCATAATTGATATTAAAAAAATCTCGTAAACAATTTTAAATCAGCGCTATCACTAAAAACCGTCTAATTTCATTTTAATATTACAATGGCAGTCCATTTTCATGAACTTATTATTTTTATCGGTAATAAGCGGGTTAGGAAAACGATAGAATTACCCACATCTCATTTGTATTCATTCGGCGTTTATTCTACCTTATGTTACGGAACAAAGTGAAATAAATACGTTTTTTAATTGTTTATCATGTAGTTACAGAGAATAGAAAAAACAGAAGTGATTATTTTTGAAAAAAAAGCGGCAACCTTTTTCGATCGTGGGGGTCATCCATAAAGTACGTCACACGTAAAGGGGGGAGGGGGGGGGGGGGTCGACAAAGTGTGACATAGTGTGACAAGGGGTGGGAGGGGTACTAAGTTTCGTGACATCACATTTTAAATTTCATATGATGTTCAAATCAAATTCATCAAATTAAATTTCATTTCATATGATGTTGATTTCATAAAAAAGTACTTTATTTAAATGGTAATAAAACTAAATTCGGAACTGCTGTTTTAATTTAATAATTTTTCGATGTGAAATTGCAAAACATGTGACGTCACACTAGGGGGGAGGGGGGTCTCATGAAATTCGTGTGACGTACTTTATGGATGGCCCCGTGGCGCCATGCTGTTATTCTTCAAATAAGTTGGAGGGTCTATACTCATTGGTTCACGTCGCGTTCATTTATTATACATTTTTTTATGGCACTGCTGCTCGGTTTGCCTTACTTACATACAGCATATCACGGACGAGTAAATATTATAATGTGTAAGTGAGTGGGACTTGCGCACGATGGTTTAACCCGGGATTACGCTAACATCATTCTGTCTCTGTCAGCTTGACAGATATAGAATGATGATTTAAACCAGGGTTAGTGTAATTTTGGTTTAAATCATCATGCGCAAGTGGGCCACATAAAAGTTTAAACAATAATTTCAATATCTTTTAAATATAAAAATATTTAAGTTTTGGTCAGAATTATTTTTTTCTTTATAGAAGCTTCAAGAAGAGGACGAAATTTTTACCCTGCCTTTCCCGGGCTTTAAAAAAAATCCTACTTTAAAAAATGTATTTTACCGACTTAAAAAAGGAGGTTATCCTTTTTAGATTAAAACGAACGTTTACTTTATAAAATCGACATTCATAGTTTCATATTAGCTTCTGTTTTATTATTTAAAAACAATAATCATAATTAATTGTATAGTTCTGTAACTACGTGTCGTTATACAAATAAATATGGCACGAATATTAGGCGACACGAGAAATAATGTTATATTTTTTCTGTTCTTTTGAAAGGGAATTGTTTCAATTTCATGAAGCACTAAGTATTTAATATACTATGTTTTAAAATCCTGATGAATAATTTGCATTCATTTCAAACAATGAAAATAAATATAATATATAAATTTTAATCGTTTCGTGAAGACTTTTTCACTTTATGTCACTAGGTATAGGAAAATATTAAATTGATTCAATGAATTTGTATGAATATATTTTATCCGTTATAAGTTTAAAATTGTGATATTAACATGTAAACATAACAATAAATACTGATGTATTAGAAAGTACGAGGTAATTCATGACTATGATGTGTGTATAGGTATCATAAAATATGTTTATATACTAAAATAACAGTAAATATCTATTAAAATTTATAAATATGCATCTTTCAAACATTCACGTACACAACGCAAAAAAAGACAAAGCGGCATACAGCTATTAATATTTCCACAAAAATACTGCGTTTTGAACGGCGTTACTTACCAACCTTATAATCACATTCTTTTCATTATCACATTCACTTAATAATAATAGTCCCCCTAGCCGATTTCGACTACGGTGGCCAGTCACAAGGACCAACCGACTGCGCGGGACATATTATAGTGCACAAGTGTGAGCGCAAACACAGGTGCACTCTCTATTCCTATCACTCTCATAGCCCGATGCTGAGCAATCTGACACGACCGGAGAGAGATCAGGCGCAGGACCAACGGCTTTACGTGCTTTTCAAAGCACGGGGGTGAAACACCGCCAACTTCCAAACTCCGGGCTTCCCTGAGAATTTCTAAACAGAAAACTCAGGGACATATTTTTTGGCCCGACCCGGGAATCGAACCCAGGACCTCTGGCGCAGCCGTCGCTTTCAAATGCGACCCTCTAACCGCTGCGCCACCGAGGCAGTTAAACATCAAAGTTACACATTCACTTATTGTATACATGACACCACCATACTCTCATACATTTCCTTATAATTTATGATTAATTTAACATATAGCAACATTTTTATCATTACTTAAACATGTAGCAAAACGCAGTAATGAATTGCAAGTACCAATGTTACACAAAGCTTAAAACGACATGTATTATGTTATGAATGAGTATGATGATGAATATAATGATAATACTTATACTAGGTACTCTCTTAAGAAGGATCCCATTGTGTTCCTACATACATGCTTATGCTATTCGTAGTAGGTAATTTAAAAATACATCCCTTTCTCGACAATTAATAATAAGACTTTACAATTTAGGTATGAACTCACTTGGTAAACGATTTTGACTTGGACTTTTCACTCTGTTGTGAATGAGCTAAGTGACTGTGCTTTAAGTCAAAATACGAATATTCCCACCGACTACTTATGTACTGAATCGGGAATATTTAAGTAGCTTTTGCATTTGATTACATTGTAAAAGTACCAAAATATTCAACAAGTGATTACCTAACTAATATCTCGACACATTTTAATTAATTGTATCGACACAACTTAAATATACACTTAATAATTTAAATTTAAGCGATTAACGTTTTAACTATCTCTTTACTGCTTCATTTCAATGAATTAAATACCTATCTATTTTTTATCATTTACATTGAATTTAAGTACCTACAATCTCACAAAAATGGAATGCAGAAAATGAAGATGATTTACCTATTCTAAACTTAAATATAATAAACCTTTCATGCTCTCACTAAAACATATTGAATAAATTAAGATACGGAGTAAAATGTATCTGGTTAAAAATGAAGTGAAAAATCCCTTTATATACAAAACGAACAGCTGGAATACTTAGATTAATTACGTACATAGTTTAGAATTGTATTCCTACACGTTACCTAAATATTATACGGTTTTATTATTGGTATAGTATAAGATCCCAGGGCCCCCAGACGTTCCTTATTTTTGAAGTAATGAATTTCACAGAATAGACACTCTTATATGTGTTTAAGAGTGTGTGCATGCTCGCTAGCTTGGCTAGGCGGCCCGTTCGCAGGTAGCAGGTAGGAAAGGTAGACAAAAACATAACTAACTTTTGTTAAATTCGAAGCACTGATTTTTATATATGTCACACAGAATATTATTAAAAATAAATATTTCATATTGACAGACCGTTTCTGTGGGCCGTAATTCCTCCCAGACGCTTTAAATTTTATTTGAAAAAATAAAATGAACTTTTCTTACATTCGAAGTCTTCAATTTTAAATATGATCCTTTGGGCACTATTTTAATACCTTTTGTGGACAGCCAGACCAATCCAATGGGCCAAACTTTTTCCGAGACACAATGAAAATTGTAAAGAAGTCCCCAGAAAAAAAAATTTTTGCCTCCAAAGTGTACGTTTTCAACAACAAATTATTAAGTATATTTTCAACAACAATTATTGAGAATAAATGACAATTTATTATTATTATAGTAATAAAAAATACAGAACTTTTGTAAAAATATTATCTTTTCCATGAGTATTTAATTAAGTCTTAATCTTCATTGTCAGCTTCATATGAGTTTCGACTTTCATTCTCTGAGCAATCCTGGATTTAAATATTCAAGTCGTCATCATCGTTATTATCATTATTTGAATCTTCTGAAAATACAATAAAATTATTGAAGATATGAAATTTTCAGTGTGTCTCGGAAAAAGTTTGGCCCATTGGATTGTTCTGGCTGTCCACAAAAGGTATTAAAATAGTGCCCCAAGGATCATATTTAAAATTGAAGACTTCGAATGTAAGAAAAGTTCATTTTATTTTTTCAAATAAAATTTAAAGCGTCTGGGAGGAATTACGGCCCACAGAAACGGTCTGTCAATATGAAATATTTATTTTTAATAATATTCTGTGTGACATATATAAAAATCAGTGCTTCGAATTTAACAAAAGTTAGTTATGTTTTTGTCTACCTTTCCTACCTGCTACCTGCGAACGGGCCGCCTAGCCAAGCTAGCGAGCATGCACACACTCTTCAACACATATAAGAGTGTCTATACTGTGAAATTCATTACTTCAAAAATAAGGAACGTCTGGGGGCCCTGGGATCTTACTCTAGTACGTTATTGCATGGACCATATTAGTCCATGGTAGGTTGATCGCGAGAAGTCGCCTCCGGGTCCAAGGGTGCAAGGGGAAGGCTAAGGGCAGGTCATGCACTTCGTCCTCCCCCCTTCCCCCCGCACCCCTGTGCCCCGCAGGCGGGGTCACAATGAAGCGGTTTGCCGCTTTACGGTAAAGGAGCTTCCTCGTAGAAATCAGGCTCGTCATCTTTGTCAATGTCCTTCTGTGCTCCGTCCAACTGAAAGATTGATATAAACCACATTATTGATTCTGAAAATCATTTCAGTCAAAATGACAGCCTATTAGTTCTTCCCTTCACGCACGCTATGACATGTCATGGTCTGGCTGAAGGCAATAAAGTGATACCAATCGCCACCACAGAGATCGCTCTCGGCAAGAGACTACTTCCCCTAAATTGTACTTAACTCGTCAAGTATGTGTAAACGAGACACAATAAAAATTCCATTGTTATGCGACTCTCGGCATTCGTTTGATACCTGACTGATTAAAATTGGTTTCAGTCGGTAAGGGAACGTTTCAGTGGTACAGGGGTTACTCCCAAAGTGGTAACAGATTTTGCCACTGCAACTGTACTTATTTTACTTACATACTGGTTCGTTGTTGAGATCGCTTTGGAAAGCGCCAAATTACTTTCTTAAATTATCTTTTACAACTCTATTTCTGGATGTTTGCCAGTGTTTTAGGAAATGGTGATTTTAAAAGTAAAGGCGCCGCAAAAAAATTCTCCGACAGATAATCTGTCACAAAATAATTATGTTTGTAGGTATACGCGAAAATAGTTTGTTTGTCTAACCTTGAATGACTACTGATAAATTGCCAATTGTTTCATGGTAAAAATTTTTGGCGGAAGAAATTTTACTAGTGATTGACATACCCAGGTCAGTATTTAGGTACCAGTTGATTGGTTTGAAATTTGAAAAAGGCAAAAAAGATGCCGATTCTAGTTCTGGCAGATTGAGATGGGTCTAATTTAAAGTTCTATACTCGTATTTATCGAAGACCCCCCTTTAGCTACGGCAAGAAAAGACCAAAGTTTTCAGAGGAATTCCATAATAGCGTGTGTATAAAATTACTAACCGCTCTAAGCTGCAGCGGCGTGAATAGATACACCAGCCCCATCCGTAGCGGCACCATCATCACCAGGAAGAACGGCAGTGCCAACGAGAACCTGGATGACTTGACCGCGTAAAGGATGCAGATGCCGGCCAGCTGGATCAGGGTGAACATGTGCATCTTCAGCGTTGGCACCTGAAGATGAATAGACGGTGTGATTAGTTGTTGCTGATTCAAATCCTGATGACAGACTTCTCCGTAATAAATGCTTTTACACATAAAGTCACGTGACTTTTGGGCAGCAGACACATCATGTGACTATCGCTTAGCACAACTGTCGTGCGACCTAAATTGAAGGAGCACCACTGATTTTGGTAATAGCGACCAATCTTAACTTCTAATCTTTGAGATTCTAAAGTAATTGCCAAACGACGTCTACTGCTGAACATAGGCCTCCCCCACGGCTTTACACAGCGATCATTCACAATCGGTCTACATTAAGTTTAATACTGCGATCTAACAAGGTCGTCTGTCCATCTTCTCGGTGGACGTTATTCCTTGTACAGAAACCAGACCTTTACATGTTTGAAATCTTCAAATTTCACCGCCGGGTATCTAAAGCTATGTTTGGCTTATCGGAGCATCAGAAAAAAAATATATGACCATTTAATAAAAGTCATCCATCTACATTGCTGATCACACTGTATCGATCTTCCATCATCTTGTACCACTCAACAGTACTATTATAATTAGTCACTTACCCGTCTAACATACGGAATTTGGGGATGATGTTTTACAGGCTTGAAGAGCAGGATGCACCGGTCCCAGAACTGGATGCCTCCTAGCGCTGATATGCCCATGTAGAGGAAAACTCCGAAGAGTACAGCCATGGGCACCAATCGCAGCCAACTGGACGCCAGCACTGATATACCGCAGAGGAAGGAGACCAGGAGCCCGGTCAGGCGTTGCTCTGCAATTCGGTGGTGATTGGGTTTCGTTAATGTGGAGTGGAATACCAGAACGGAAGTTAAAAGATCTGGACTAGTTTTAGGTAAAGTAAGGTTTAGTCGATTAAGAGTGGGATGCGAGAATGAAGGTTACTATTACGAAATGATGTAAACGATGGTAGTTATATAATGATGACATAGACAAAGTTAGTCAATGCCAAGGCCAGAATATATTTTGCTCAAGACAGTAGTGACTCAATCACTACTGTCTTATATTGTTCAAGACGCTTTACGTAATGATATCTCAAAAATATCTTACAATAGCACAAATATAGGAGCATTTGGGAACTTGGATGAATTGTGGACAAGAAAACTATCAAAATGACGATTCTTCCAAAAGAATTGAAGACAACTCTTTGAGCTTCTAGTAATATCCAGAGTACTGACTGTTGTAACAGCCCTGAGGAATTAAATATACCAGCAGACAACATGATCAACTCTCACCTTTAACCTCGACGATGTGGGGCTTATCTCCGGGCGCGTGGGTGGTGGACATGACCGTGAGCGCGGACACGTGGCTCACGGAGCGCACGGTGGCCACGCACTGCCATGGCGCGCCGAACATTCCACACACGCCGTTCACGAGCGACATGATCACAATGTCCATATGGAAACCGCTGCCTTTCTTCAGACGGCGCTCGGGCTTGTCGATGATGAGCCTGGAGAAGAGTTGGTGTTGTTCTAATGTGGAATTTTAGGCAAATTTCCAGGGTCTTGACGGTTTGAAATAAACGCCAGCTCTATCTATATGGTTTTACAATGTTTTTAACACTCACAGTGACATATTTTATTCATAAAAGATGAAAATGAAACCAAAAATTGCGCACGGGCGGGACTCGAACCAGCATCTTTCTGGCTAACCGGGCCAACTGCTCTACCAATTGAGCTACCGTGCTGTCGGTCTTCATCTATCTATATGCTTATTTAAGGGAATCGTTAGACTTTTTGGGTAAAACTCGCAAGCTTTGTAAAGTGTCTTCAAATCTGCAATGTGTTCTTAGTTAATCACAACAGAATTTTAAAGCACTGTTACTTTTGCTGGTGTTTTTAAAAATTGCTTTTTATTAATTTTATTAATATTTATTCATTGACGCTATCACATCATTGTGGTTTGCTACAACCAGAACTACTGTTCCTTTATAAGAAATTCTCAAGTCGGTAATACCTAAAAACTTACTGCTTCAATAGTAAATTCGCCACGCATTAAAAATCGCATTGCCCTACAAAGGTCAACAATATTTTACTTTTCAGAGGGAAAACCAGAAATATTTAATTTCAAGATATATCTTCAAGTATTTTGCTAATTTTACAGCAAAATACTTGAAAAGGAAGAAATCGCATATCAGCTTAACTTACTTCTAAAGATTATGAGTACTCATATTGAAAAACAATTATAATAATGCATTTGACTTTCAAGGCTTGATAACGGATCATTCAGTAAATTCAATTCTTTATATATTCTATTGCAAATTTTTTTTTACCTCCACAGAATCGGCAATGAAAGTACTTAGTACTTTATAAATCCTGATAATCCGATAAAAGCCTCCAAAGCCAAGACAGCTCACACAGCAGACTCTTACTCGGCAATATGCGTCTCCATAAACACAATAATGTAGACCATGAGCGCGGGCAGGGCCATGACGAGCGTGGCCCAGAAGGGGATGGTCTCCAGCCCAGGGTTGGCAGGCACCAGCCATGAGCGGTTGGCGGTGGGGTTGAGACCAGCAGGCACACGCAGGGTCTCTGTCCAGACTGGAACCAGTTGGGCTACTCCAACCATGAGCACGATGGCGATGGGCACTCCGAAGTCTCCGAGAGCGCGGCGGGCCTGGGAATATAAGTGAGATTGTGAAGAGAAAAAAAGATGATACGAATCGTTGACAAATTCTGAATGATACTAATCAGACATGATCCAACCTCAGCCACTCACCATTAAGTAGGATTTGCGATTTACTTTACTAATAAAAATAAAAAGAAGTACCTTGCCTATTGTTAACGAATTTGCATACAGTTTTTTGGTGAGTAGGTTCTTAATTGTTAGTAGCGAATCGAATTCTCTCAAGTATGAGGTGGTATGAGCGGTGATGTATGTACTAAAGCGCTGCCAACATTGCGCTAAGAGCACCTCAGAGGCTACGTTGTATGTGTTTGAGGTTCCTATTTCAATCAAAAATCGCAAGCGAAAATCGACCCTATCACTTTGTGACTTGCAAACGACACTCCACCAGACAGGGTGTTAAACCACATTTTAGTCGAGTATCTATGTTTCACAGGCCGCGCTGGTCAGTTCGATTGAATTAGCTTCATTAATGTTTAATACAATTTGTGGCGTTGCGTTGCGTTTCAGTTTCGGTGGGCAGTGCGTCTGACGTTTCGATTGATAGCATTGAAATGCCTTCGTTCGGTAACGATTGGTTTCTAACTATTGTGAACAGCTCCTTTGAATATCAAATACTAAATGGTATCCGCTGAAATTGGTCGGTGTATTAATCAAAATCGTTGAATGGATAAAGGTAGCTCAGAATTCAAGAGTGATTTTACTTACATGGCTCTGGAATCAAAGATGTGAGCGTTTAAATCAAACTGGTATACAGGTTGTAAAAAAGTAGGAACCAACCATTCAGAGTTTGGAATACAGGAAAATATTTCAAGTTTTTTTCCCGTTTTCTAGACTCGACTCTTAACCACCCCCTTGAATTTGGCTCCTACTTTTTTACACCCTGTTTAAGAAATAATAAGAGTGGTTATAACATAAAATGTCCACGGATCCCTAAAATTATATACAGGGTGTAAAAAAATACGAGCACAATTCAAGGGGGTGGTTAAGAGTCGCGTCGAGACAACAGACAAAATAAAAAAAACTTGAAAATAGTTTTTTTTTATATTTTTCCTGTATTACATTCTCGATCGACAACCATCCCCTTGAATTTGGATCGTATTTTTTTACACCCTGTATGTATATGTATGGACAGAATATGTTTCTCTATTGGGATTGTAAAGGATTTGGAATTCCTGGTAAATTTCCAATTTCGATTCCCGTGGAAGACCGACTGCAGCGGACTTTGAAAACTGTACTGATTGTACTTCACAGAATACATAAACTCAAAACCGTATCATCTTGTGCCATCCGTACACCTTCTTTATATCTATAACATTTATGACTTACTAGCTTTTGCCCGCGACTTCGTTCGCGTGGACTTCAGGTTCGTCCCGTCTAGTAGCGCAAAAAATGAGTTTTTTTACGACCTCACATTAGAAACCTCAAAAATTTTAGCCTATATGTTATTCTGATGTATAAGCTATATTGTGGTAAAGTTTCATTCAAATCCATTCAGTAGTTTTTACGTGAAAGAGTAACAAACATCCATACATCCATACATCCAAACATCCATACATCCATACTTACAAACTTTCGCCTTTATAATAGTAGTAGGATCAACCAGACGGAACCTAGTCCAGCTGAAAAAAAGTTATAAAAAAAGAAAACATGATATAAAAAGTTAAATCTACTCACACTACGTCCCAAGAACTTCCCGTTCCTGAAGATCCTTAGGTAGTAGGCGATGATGAAGGTGGTCAGCGTCAGGATTGTGCAGAAGAGTGCCGTGTTGGGTTTTGGCAGAATCGGCACCTGAGGCATCATGGTCACCGTTGCGTTAGCTGAAAATAAAGAGACAGTTAAGTTGACCTTTCGATGGTTGCCTTACCCAATGTAAGGCAAAGTCAAACTCTCCCTTCTGAGATGGTAATCAGAAGGAAGAACTTAAGAAGTGTTTTGATATTTGAAGTAAATACTTGAGACCCGAGTATTTCATATTTATGTATCAAGAATGAGTGCTCCTTTCTTTTTATGGGTGACTCAAAATACCTTGTCACTTAATATACATACATATATGGGATACATGCTAGCAAATAATTGTGTATTTAAACACATGTGCACACAAGCACATGTATGTGACGTGTTTGTTACAAATCATTATCTGATACAAATCTAGAGTAATTTCCTTTTATACGTACCAACATCAGTGCCATTGACTCCAGGCATGGTGGCGTTGAGGGTCTGATTCTGGGAGGCGCAGTAGTCGACGCCGAGCGGGTGGTTTCTGTACACGCTGATGATGTTCGTGATGGGCTCGCCGATGAAGATCAGCGAGATGAGGAACGCAAAGATGTCCTCGGTGAACCTGGTGGGAACGGTGAGGTCATAAATTTTTATTATGAATGTTTCAGATGTTTTGACTCAAATAAAACCGTTGACAGAACCGGACCGACAGGCAGTTTTTGCTGATTTGAAATATATACTATCAAACTATGCCCTTGCAACTCAAGAACTTAAGAGTCAGCCATTTCTATGCTATGCTATTATATCTCCTGTGGCTTTACTATTTAGTGTCATAGAAAATATAGTGGTACTACTGTAATGCTATGTGTATGTGACTGTACAGGAGTTGTTACGAAAGACTTTGGACTGGCTGCACTACATTGTAGCATTGTCATAATTTTGAACCTCGTAAAAATATACAAAGTAAACGCTACATGATATTTCGCTTGTTCAACATTATGCCATGGAAAACCACAATGACAAACACAGTTAAAACTTGCCTCGTAATCTTTTTCACAGCAACACTTCCCTCAACCGAAGCAACGGCCAAGGCAATGACGATCATCCATAGACCACAGTACATCCTGGCTGCTAAGAAGTCGAAGCCATATGACCGGCAAAAGCTGCCTAAGGCATCGTCGAGCAGAAGCAAAGGTCCAGTAGCGCCTGTGATCATCATGGGTTGGCCGGAGAGGAGCGCGAATAGCATACCACCCGCGCAGGTAAATAACTAGAGGAATAAAATAAAACATATTGAGGATGCAGTTTATGTCTCAGCTGTGATTGTTCACATAACTAGAAAATTATTTAGACCAAAACAGTATTGCCAAAAAAACATGGCGAGGGTTCGTGATCAGCAAATCGTAGTGAACAAGAATCTAGGTAACGCAACGTCACTTACCAATGTCTCAGATATTCCAATTTGCCCCTGGGTCTTCTCAGCTAGCAGACCACCGAAGGTGATGGCAGATGAGAGAGCCGCAAAGTACATGAAGATAGTTGCGGCCGCGCACTGCCCGTTCAATGCATCCGTGAAGTCGGACACGTAGTAAGGGTAACGCCTCTTGATGTCTCTGATGACACCTGAGAGAATTCCTATAATCAATATCTGCAGCGGGAAAAGAGGCGAGTAAATATCAGTGATGAGATAAACACCCTTACCTCCAAACAGACGTCCAGATCTTGACAGTGGGTCATCAGGTTCTTTAGGTGGCGGGGATCCCTTCTCAGCCTCGAGTAGTGCTTTTTTCTCATCTGAAGGTGACTTTTCACTGATAGAAGCGGCGCGTTTCTTCTCGATCGCATCGCGTTTACGCTTACGAATCATCTCGCTTTTGGCGCGCAGCTCTTCAAAGGGTAACAGAGCCTGGCGTTCCCAGTCACCGGGTGGCAGCACAATGGAGTCATCGAGGAACTCGTTTATACCTGACAACAGCTCGCGGCGGTCGTCTGCTTTGTAAGCAATGGAGTGGAATGATGGATTCGACATTAGGGTCGAGATGGAACGACCGACTTCATGGTAGTCAAGATCGGCGTCACTAGGTCCGAGCAATATGAACATGAACCGGACGGGGATAGGTACTTCTGTGATGGACGGCATCAGGATGCCTTGAGCGAGTCTAACGAAGGCGATAGTAGGCTGTTCGAGAAAACCAACGGCACCGACCAGGACAGTGGTAGCTTCGGCATCCTCGGGGATGCGTTTCATGATGGACTCGTTTTGTCCTTTGCGCAGTTCGTCTTGAGAGCCTTCGATGATGGTGGAGGCGAGGTATTCCACTTCTTTCATGTCGATGGCAGCTGATGAGGACTTCTTCCTCTCGGTAGGCAGTGCATGGGAGCTTCGGCGACGGCGCTGATCCGCCAAGTTCTGTTTATGAAAGTGAAGCGATCAGTGGATGCAGTGGAAATTGTGTGACGACAACCTAGGCAAATGCAAATGTTTATTTATGACTAAAAAGCAACTGGCTAATCCACTATAGTTTAGGTATCTATAACAAATCTAAAGAATTGTACTAGATGTGCACGGCACTCAAAACGCAAACTATGGTTTTTACAATCACCATTTTATAGCAAAATTCTCAATGAATAACACTTCGTAATTTTATTTCAATAGTAAGGACATTAGAACTGTTACGTTCTGAAAATAAATAGGCCTCTTAAAAGGCTATGCTAATTTTAATTTCAAACTTCATTAATATTTTTGGTTGTAAAAGCATAGAGTTTGACAAGTGTGATAATTTCGCTATAAAAGAAAAACTATGAACGTGATTTATTAATCAAACAATAGCAGATATTCTACGTGCTACGCTTGTCATTTGTGAACGTTATGTAGAAACCGTTCAAGTTGGATAATTAAATTACTCATTAGTTTGAGCTATTGCGGACAAAGTGCGATGCTTGAGGATATTCTTTAAACTTTCACGAGGACCTGATAATGGAATAATAATGCAGAATATTGGTTCGATGGGAATTTCGTCTTAATCTTGCAATAAATCAATGAAGTATTTTAAAAAGTAAAGAACAAAACAAAAATATTACGAAGATTACTCTAAACAATACTAAGATCCTGTAAATAAAGATATAGACTAAACTAAAATACAAATGACATAACTACTCAGAGGTAGAAACTGCTTATGAAATATTTGAATGTTTTATTTCATGAAAATGCAAATGCAGATGAAAATAAACAATGAGGTCCTGGGTCTTAATTCCATAAGACTTAAAACTGAGTTTGATAAAAACCAACAACTTATGGATGAAGAAACTATAGTATCAACTAATGAAGCAGATTCTTCTACCGGTGGAAGCAAACAAACCATGGTGTAAATGTTAGGTGACCACTTCTAAACGAAAACAACATACGGGTCATTTGCAAGAAATATAATTTTGAATTTAAATGCTTCTGAGTTTGAGCCTTGAGCTGTACTTGAGCTGTGATTCCCTCAAAATAATAAGTATGTACTTTCCCGACTTTGTCGTCTTTCGTCGGAGAAATTATGGGTGTCATCTTTGAACTAAAGACGGGTGAGCCTTTTATGCGTGGGCCTTATCGGCAATTTTCCGAAGCTCATCAAATCTCACAAACCAATTCTATGGAAGTATTCTTGCAAATGCCCTAGCAAAGGTTAGTGTCACACTCGCACAGGGCTGTCGCGTACGATGTGGTGGACGCTGTGTCGGCGGCAGGCGCCGGTGGCGGAGCATACTGAGCAGCGGGTGCGGGCTCCGCCCCCCTCCTCCACCCACAGCGACTGAGGAAACAACCGACATGTAGTCGAGCGCAACCGACATGTACGTGTAGGTGATGGGGCTCAACCGACATTAGTCGAACACAACGACATGTGCAGACGGTATCTCAAGTTAATCGGCCCCTACCTAACTACAGTTAGAAAGTCAGTCAGTAACGGAACAGCTCGAGAAGCGAACGCGGCTTCCACCATCCTCAGCGACTGAGAAGAACAGCCGACAAGTAGTCGAGCACAACCGACGTGTACGAGTCGAGGGGGCTCAACCGACATTAGTCGAGCGGACACAACCCCATGTTGCCGAGCAGACGAGCAAAGCGAGCAGCGAATGCAGCCCCCGACATGTAGTCGCAGTTTCGTCTTCAGAGAAACGGCGCAGTAATTAAGTCGGTAGCCGCGCAGAGCGCCCTAATCAAACTAACGTTGTAGTTAAAAAAATCGGTTGCAGAGTTGTCGAGGCCTCCAATGATACAACTGACATAATTTTTCGCAGCTCACCGACAGAGTGTTTAGTATGTAATGTAAGTCGGTTGTGGAGTAGACCTGTGGCATCTGTATCCTCAGAGACTTTGTTTGATTTTTATATGAAATAAGTCTGATCTAGTCTCAAGACTAGACCAGACGTAGCATAGACAGGGACGACGATAGAGTGAGCTCATCCAGAAGAAGCTTACCTAGAGAGTTCGACTTTTTGCTGTGCGCTTTATGAAGCACGCAGACGCACTCCAAAAGGCTAGGTTCGTAATTACTCTCAAGAGATACGGCCCGGAGGTTATGAAGATATCCAGAAAGAGGGTAATAATGTTTTTTCTAACTAAACGTAAAGAGATATATCTGCATGGATCATTAAGAGCAGCAAGGGAAGAGTAGTTTCGACACCAGGGTTGGCAGCAAACTTCAAACCCCAGTCCTCAATTTGTATTTGTTCACGTATTATTAGTGACGTCACTCCGTGTTAGATCTGCTATTTTTTTTATATAATAACGGTAATAAGTACTTAGATAATAATCGCACACATTTCAGCGGCCTTGAAATGTTCTTGTGACCAAAAACGCGGCAGTAATCATAATCTTTGATAAAACCAGTAAATAGCGGCCTAATCTATGTTATGCAATACCTAATGTGCGATTTTTTGGTAATAACTAAATAAAAATATGTCTTCGCCGGGTTTTAAAGTGCAGTGAATCTGCAGTTTGTAGAGATTAGGGGTTCTCCGTGGCCGCGTTTGCGTTTATATATCTGACTTTTTGACAAACTTATTTGCACATCCTTAGCTTAGAGGAATGATCCTTCGTCTCCATGTTCCAGAATATATCTAAATTCATCAATTTTTTTGTACCGTTTTAGTTCGAGGACGGGAAATAGATACAAAACAGACTATCGCATTTAAAATATTTGTAGGAATTCGAGAGACAATCATATTTTTTCAACAAAAACTTATTTTACGAGAAAGCCGCTGTTACACATTATTTTTCCATTGTAATATTTGATTTAGATTAGTCTAGTCAAATAATATTATCTTATCATAAAAGGCCGGTAGCAATCGACAACTATTTTATCCGTTTGCTAATCTTGGATTAGAAAACTTGTGTATTCTTACATTGCCGCGTGATTACGATTAAGACTTTACTAGACTTTAAATACATCATCAACATTACATCGTCAGAATTTTGCATGTTTTCATCAAGGGCGCTAAATGACTACTATAAAAATAGTCTGAACGTCAGTGCGTCTTTCATTGTCGACTTGGCACCTCAAGTACATTACTACTAATGATTTTGCAAAGAGAGATGATCCTAAAAACAAAACTTTTATGACTTCATCTCAAGGATAGGGATGTGTATATTTTCTGCATCATAATGATATACATCATAGTTAAATAAACCAGTATTCTTTATTCATAATTGAATATATGAATTAGGTACTAAACTTTACTGGCAGAAAATACGTTCGATATCAATAATAAATAACAATTTGTGTGTGAGTACACTGGTATGTTAGTATAATTTACGCATCTATAGCAAAATTATATTTAGTATTGTATAGATAGTGCCATTTATTTATTTATTTATTTTATTCTTTATTGCACAGACAAAAGAAAGTACAAATGGCGGACTTAATGCTAACAGCATTCTCTACCAGTCAACCATTGAGTGAGGCAGAAACAATTGAGGCGGCATAAAATAACACAAAACTACTTGCCATCCACGAAGTTTTTGACAAAGTGTTTGACAAATATTAAAATATCAAGTAATACATATTTAATAGTTATATTTATTATTTGTACTATCAAATATTGGCAAAAGCTTGCACACAATGTACTATTAGGAGGAATAATGGCGCCTTCGTGGATGGCACGATCTATAGACTCGCTATGATTTTTGTATATCAACCAATCAAGCATCAAATTTCTTTGATATTTTTCGTAATTCAAAGGTTTCTGTTGATCCGTCTGAGGCCTTATAATAATGAGTAACTCCATTCAAATGATCGCGTGGGATGTTACCTACTTCAGATGAGGCCGTATGATGTAACGATATGTTATATTTTTGGTTCAAACTTTTTCCTCTAACATAAAGAACCAAAGTCAAGAGGTTAGGCCCGGAAAAAGCTCGTGGGGTTGAAAAGACGAGTAAAATCTGATACATCGGTGATGAAAATTTTGACAGCCTACATAACTTGTTACATTCAAATACCGAAGTAAGAAACCTAAAAGTTTGTATGGAGAGTGTTGTCTCTTCAGTTTAATTCTCTGTTCTTGACTATAAAACAGATTCATTTTCCCCCTCCAATTATGATGCTAAGACCGTATGTATAGACAATGTATTTTATACTGGACATGCTGCAGAACACATTTAGTGTCACATTTCAAAAATAACAAAGTATGCAAAAATTCAGCAATTTCGATGACAAAACTGAAAGATCTGTTCTTATTTTTTTGTACAACAAAGTTTCTTCTGATTAACAAAGAGATCGTTGGCTAAAAACTTCTACCCTTCCCAGCTGTAGCATTCCCCACATACCTGCAGGCTGGTGTATGAGGCGTGCTTGCGTCCGCTGATGGAGAATCTAAACCCTCTGTCTTCCTGGACATGTCGGTGACGCAACAGCAGGGAGCGCATCACCACTGGCTTGTCATCCTCTTCAATCAGCTGGGAGGACACCATGCCCTCGACCACCCTGGGGAGTGAGGCATATTATATCATGTCAACTATAGATTCGGCTGTAGAACTGGCTTAGACAGCTAGCAAATGGTAATGTGTTATCATATCGTTCACGTGAGAAGTCATCAAAAAATTTAAAACATATTGAAGATCTTTTTTTATTACAAGTATTTATTTAAAAGTAATAATTCTATATTCATAATAATTCTAACGGACTTTTAAACCTATTTTAGCTATTACACTGTTTTGTCTCATTCTTTCTTGGCGCTGTCATCATTTGGCAGAAAGTGACAGAACAGTGTAATAGCTAAAATAGGTTTAAAAGTCCGTTTGAGTTAGTATGAATAAGGGGGTAAGTATTTATAAAAAGTGTATAATGTACGATCTTTTTCATCACTATAACTGTAAAGATATAAAAACTCAAAAGACTTTCAAAACAACCCGATTACAAATGTAGCCACGTAATGATGAAAATTACGAGATGCTCGTAGCGCAGTGGAGGCAGCGCTTGGGTAGTAATTACCGAAGTTAAGCAACCTACGGCGCGGTCGTGTTTGGATGGGTGACCATTCCGACCATATTAGCGACGTACCTATATTACGAGCTTCTTTAAGCCGTTGGAAACACCCCTCCACCAATCCGCACTCAGCCCGCGTGGTGGAGTATGGCTCAAACTACCTAAGTTGAGGTAAGGACATTACCCAGCAGTGGGACGTTACAGGCTAACTTTACTTAATGATGAGAATTTGACCAGATAGTCTAAAATTGTGATTGTACTGTTTTGTTCGGATTGCTACCCGTATAGATTTTAATGAGTAAAGTAGACAGAGTCGTCGCGATAATTGAATATGCAAAACGACCTCCATAAATATTAATTTCTCTACCAAAGGAAGTTAGTGCAAGAAACAAGCTTACAGGCGTGGGTAAAGCTCTTGAGGAATTATTTCCAGTCTCTTAGAACTAGCTTAGTGCCCTTCGTTTGCTTGTTCCCAGAAGGCTGATCAACAAATCAAGTAGCATCCTTCGATATGGATTTTCTACACGAATAGATTTTCTTTAAGCCTTTCATAATTGAGTTCTATTGTATACAGAAGTGGAAGAATACATATATGGTTCAATTAGGGCGGATCAAAAACAGAACAGATATTAAAAAAAGCACATTCGTTGTACTAAAATACGAAAAATATCATTTTTATATTTATTTAATTAATCCGTCAGGCATGTACGTCGTACTTTATTACGCAAAAAATCCAGGAAATCCTTCTCATCAGCTTTTAAATTATAGAAATATCTTTATTTTTTGGTTATTAGTGATTGATTCCATCTATCAAATGGAATACAAAAATATTATGTTCAATCAATATCAAAAGTTTTTATTTGCAAAATAATCTATACCTAGAAATATTAATTACGTAGCTGGGTCAGAAAGCTTTAAAGCCTTTAACACCGTGGCATACCATGAACGTCTTAGGCAAAAAAAAACAATATTTGTATTGAAAACTATGACACTTCCCACTAAACCATTTGGTCTCCGACTTTTGACATGCAGTTTTTTTGGTTGGCGGTTTTTGCCTGCGGCAAAATGCGCTCTCGCTGGCTCTCGCTTTTGCTCCATATAACAGTATAACAGTGAGACAGATGTAGTTGCGTTCAGGGGGCACAGTAGAGCGTATAGTGTTGCTTTTAGTGTCAGATACACTCCTAGCACGGCCATGGTATGATACAGTGTAGTGGGCCCAGACCATTATGTTTTAAAACAAATGAATCTATCGTTTTAAGCCAAAGAATAATTAAGACAGTACCACTTGTGGCTTATTAGTTCTTTTAATCATTATTTTATTGATGTCACCTCTTATTTTTATATGTATATCATTATTATTATTATGTAATTTTTCTTGGCAATAAATGTTTTTCAATTTCAAGTAGGTAACAACTATATTGCTGAGGCAACGTAGACCAAAGTATTGTTGAAGTGTAGATGCATCTTGCGTTGCTTCCTTATCACAATTTTCCACAGTCATCCCAAAATATAACCATCATCATTAAGAAGTAAAGGATGTCCACTGCTGAATATAGGCCACCCCCATTTTTTTTAACAGCAACCGGTTCCAAAATTTGATCTCGGTTCTACGAATATCCATTCGAAATTCGGTCCTAGATTTACGAATACTATGGTAGCTAACCTGTAAGCGACTCCAGGCAGGTCCTTCTCATCCAAGTCCAGGAGAACAACACCAGTCTCTAAGCACCTTCTCAGGTTCAGGAGTGAGTGAAAGGAGAGGGAGGCCACGTGGGGCTTTCCCCATCTGTCGGATCCCTCCTCCCGGTCCTCCTCGTATTTGATCCACCTGGCCCTCTCCTGCCATTCTGATTCACCTTCAGGGTTGCAGAGGAGCTCGTCCAGTTGGACGAAAACCTGTAGAAGGGTTGGGTGTAGAGTTGTAGCTAGGTAATCTGTGTAATTTCAGTATATTTATGAGATGCTTGATATAACAAACTTTATCTTTAGACAAAGAAAGAAATTATCTTTAGTCGTAAGTGTATGTATTTCGTACGTACAGGAATAATTATGACTTTAATTACAGTTAGATCCCTGGATTATGAACTGGAAATAATCAATTAGATCTACGCATCAAGAACTTTTACTTGCTAACCGTTTTATATCTTATCTCTTCTTTTTCTACCTTTTTTCTGCATAAACCATAAAGAAAGTTGTGTTAGTTACACCACCACTAGGTATGACTCAAAAACGGGTGGAGACTTATAGGATTCTTATTTTATTGGATACGTTTTTATATTTGTCTCTATGTTGTATACTCGACAGATAGATTATATCCGGCGTAAGGCTATCACAGTTGCATAATATTGGTATAAAAAGCGGGAGCCGGGTTTTACTTACCGAATGAGGGCTGTGGTCGTATATTTTCTTGTAAGTGCCTTCTGACAGTATGTTTTGTAGTTTGTCCCCTCCTTCCTTGCGAGCCACGTGGACCGTAGAGGGCTACGAACAAATATTAAACGAATCAAACGAAAGCACCGAACTTAGATCAAGCCTAGTTTCACTAAAATTCAGAAATACAGAAAATATCCTAATAAACGAGTGTCCTTGGTGCAATACCGAGAATCACATCTTGTTACTCCGATTCAACGTTGTGTGTCGTCTAGCGTTCGGGTTATAATTTGGTAATAAGGAAAACATCTGGAAATATCATTATGATTACTACCAGTACCTTTTTTGGCAATCTTATTCAGCTTAATGGAAGTCAGTAGCTGGATGATAAAGATAATGTTATCAAGTTGAAAGGCCAACATGGTGTATGGCACGCATTGTGGAGTAGTTCATTTCAGCGTAATGCTTCTGAAGTTTAGGAGGTATAAATACTTATTGAAAACGACGCTTGAGGGCCTCAGAATTACTTTGAGTGGCTCGTCCAAACCTAAAAGTATCAGTTTTAACTGACCCACTAGAGCTGCATGTATCAAAAAACATTGGACAAAGAACTGGGAATCTGGAAACTAATCTGGTAATTTCTGGTAATCAAGGGGCTACGTAGACCCTCTCATCTATCGTATGATCATCAGTACTCACTTTGGCAGACCTATGCCTGCTCTGACGCGGGTCGTCAGTGCGGTGTGATGCCAGGTCATCCTGGTCCGCTTCTGGTAAGGGCTCCTCGCCCGGAGCAATGGAGACCCTTCGCTCGCCGCTGCCACTCATAGCGCCGACTCGGGATCCTTCTTGCAGAGAGTACTTTCTAGACTTATAGTGTAGGTGGCGGCTGTGGAAGATAAGGTTATGTTAGTGGCGGAATAAAGTAAAAACAACTTCCCATACCATATTATACTTATGGCATTTTACTGTACTTTTACTAATTCCTATAATTACTAAGCCCATACTTAGGCTGTATATTTAACCGACAATCAGTAATTTTAATACCTGACGATTTTGTTGGCAAAACTGCAATTGCAACTCTTAATCAAATTACAATATACTTATACAGTACACATAGAATAGGAGTGTTTTTTATTTCCATGTTGACATCGTAGACTACAAAAAATATATCTTAGCAGACTTCTAACGCGAACAAACCGATCCTAATCGAACAAAATACAGTTAAAAGCAATATCATATATTAAAAATAAACTATATAAAGTACATGCCAAAGCACAGTAAAAGCGACCATGAACCAAAAGGAAAAATTACGATAAACTTTCAGAAAATAACACG
Organism: Pyrausta aurata; assembly: GCA_963584085.1. Lineage (NCBI taxonomy): Eukaryota > Metazoa > Arthropoda > Insecta > Lepidoptera > Crambidae > Pyrausta > Pyrausta aurata. The sequence continues at coordinate 17,310,364 of OY757251.1, read as the reverse complement.
TTTGCGGCAGTCGTGCCCTAATAAAATCGTTTGGTTCAAAATTACAGCATTTAGAAAAGCATTTAGTTCGGATCGTTTGGTTAATTTCAGTCACAGCCTAGGTGATATTTACCTTGTCAGCTTCGACATGTTCATAAATTCTGTGGCGTGATACCAGTATTTAACGCTTTTCCATTATAGCTTCAAATACGTGGTTGATACGGTGATAATAGAGTTCAAGGGGATAGTACAAGGATGCTTTAAGTAGGTACATATAAAAGCACATTTATACAGGTTGTCCCAAAATTGGTGTCAAGCCGAATTCCAGAGTTAGAGTATCAGGGCTATCTGAATCCACTATTTTCGGCGGTTTTTTTAAGGTATGTTTTTTTTCTGTGTTAAGGCACTTTTTAGGTTTATTGGATGAATACTAGGACTAGCTGATTCAGAAGTATTTCCGGCGACAGCTCGTTTTTTTAAATATTTAATCGTGTTGAAAACACGGACGAGTAAAAAAAATATAATTTGAGAAATCATAGCTCGAAACAATCAAAAATCGTGAAACATACACAGGGGTGATTCGGGCAGCCCAAGCGATGCTCTACCTGTGCAAAGCCCACGGGTAGCTTGACACTATTTTGGGACACACTGTATGTTATTTTGTAAAAGATTTGTGTGAATTAATAAGTGACTAGTGAGCACGAAAACGGTAGCCCTCATTATACTAGTGGATTAATTAAGGTCGTATTTTTTGACTATTATAAGTAGTAAAGTCGATCGTTATACGTATATATTTGGGCAAAACAAAAAAGGCGATCAAATCTTCTTGAATGATACCTAATATGAATAACACCTTTCATATACTAAAGTTTAGTTAAGAATACAAGAAAAGCTTAAAACGCTTAATTTAATCTTACCTTGTATTGGGAAAGGCATTGCTATAAACATTATAATTTACTCAACGGAATATATCATCCAATATTAAGGATGTATAAGGTTTTAAGGAAGTACTTTTAAAATAACATGAATATAGTTCCTTTTATTTCAAGGTTTAGAAAGGAGGTATTGTTGCGATGGAATAACATTAATATTGCCTGTTTCAACCCGGAATTGGTAAATATGAATTATCCACCTCTTAAGGTAACCGATAAAATAATATCCAGTACGATTTTTAGTTGATCCTTGAGGATCGACAGGTCGCCGGCGGTCGCGTAGAATGACAAAAAAAGATAAACAAATCCGTGAGGGTTTAATTAAAGTAATCAAATAATATGTATGTTTAGTAAGATTACATCTCATATAGAGAGATAGATAGATATATAACTCTTTATTGCACACAAAATTAGTGAATTTACAAATTTGTTTAAATGAAAAGTACAATTTAAAGTTACATATACCGCAATGGTTATTTAAAAACTTTACATGTTGCCCCATTAAAATATTACTTACCCCAGATTATAAAACGACGGATCCGAACTAAGGTATTCAAAACAGTGATAACCACAAGACATCAAAAACATATATCCTCACTGTCTTACAGCCATTTTATATACCAAAAGATCTAATGGACAGTCTAACCTAAGCTTTGTTTGTTTTAAGTGACTAATTTCCTTAGTACCTGGCTCAGGACTAGTTTGCTTTCAAATGACGATTCGGCAGACTCACTAAAAAGACAAATAGATTTTGATGTTCGAGGTATCTTTGTATTTGATTAAAACATATTTCAGCCGTAGATCATCGTGTCGATTCATTCTCAGTATGAGTAAAACATTACGTTTTTATTCAAACGCTCTGGAGCCCTATTTTTGAATTACTCACGTCAAGATGGCGAGTGATATTCAATGATTAACTCGTCAAGTATGTGTAAACGAGACACAATAAAAATTCCATTGTTATGCGACTCTCGGCATTCGTTTGATCCCTGACTGATTACAGTCGAATTTTGAAATGAAATCTACACAAAAAGGACAGTTACAGTTGTAATTTACACAAAAAGGATTTGAAGAATCATTGCAGGATTTGAAAAATCATTGTTCAATTTTGTGAGTACTCACGTCTAGATGTTGAGTGATTTCCGTTGATTTTTAATGTGTTTCTGAACGAAAATCACACGCCATATCCAAGCGAGTGTTTAAAAAATAGGGGCCCTGGGATCGTATGCGTATCGTAGGAATTTTGTTTTATCTTAATTATAGCTAAGAGGATTTGATAATAATGTAGAGTGATTCAATCGGTATTTTTGCATCGAAATATGCTATTGTCTTTACGTTTCCATATTTAACTACGAGTACCTACTCAAAAATGTTTCTCACAGTTATTTAAAAATAACTGTAACTTTGTATCCAAAACAGCGTGAAACTTTGCCATCATCAGCAGTGAAATAATATGTTTTAAACACATAAGTCATTCACAATTTTATTGCTTTTACTTTGTATTTATTTACCATAAAATGATAATGTATTTTTACGATTCCTTTGTTAACACCTTGGGTAGAGTTAGGTTTTAAAATCGTTTTCTTAAGATTATAACTATGACGAATTGTGTACGCTATGTTTTACCTACAGCCAAACTCTAGTAACACAACATATGCAAGTAATAATCTATTATTAATTTCAGAGTTTTATTGATTCATTTCGTCAGTCTGACAGAGGTGTTCAACAAATAAAAAATAATTATGAAAAAATATCAAAAATAAACTTATTTGAGTTTAATAAAAAAAATATAACGGATAAAATACGCTCTAATATTGAGAGTATAAATACTATCCTCATAACAACTTAGTAATTCAACCGACTTTAAAAAAGGAGGTCGTCGATTCTTCATTATGTATGTAATATCGTTGGAATTTGGTAATATTTTTTTAAGTTTATTAATCTATTGACAATTCCAAATACGTGTGCAAAATTTTGTAAGTGTATGTATGTTTTTTTATGCTTACGATTTTAAATCACTTCACTTTCATCATATAAGAAAGGAATGGTATTATTACAATTACATAGAAAAAATACTTTTCATCAGTAGGTAATCCCCTTTCAAACAATTTGAATCCATGGATTTGTTTATCTCAATAAAAACAGTTTTATCATTTTTACGATACCTAATCTATCAATGCATTAGTCAAATTGGCGTATCTTAAGATAAGCCTATCTTAAGGATCGAAAGCATAGTTTCCTTATGTCAAGTACGTTTAAAATAAGTAAGGATGTTGATATTTGCAATGTACTAATGTACGTACCGAGTAACGCAAAAGTCTTATTAAAATATCATTACGTTCGTAGAGCTCGGTTTCATTTGGAAGTTGAGTAGAATCGGTGCTATTATCGAATAAAAAAAGGTTTTAACCCGCCATTAATTGATCGATCTTAAAAAAAAGTTCTTCCAAGTACAATTGCTTGCGATAGATATAGCTCGTCAAATAACTTCTTACTTATTAATTGTAGTCGAGTAAAAAGTATGAAAAATAAGATTGTGCGCAAAAATGTGACTCAAACGAAATTATCTATCAGACGTTGTGATATGTACCAACTGATTACTGATACGGTAATGCTTGTTGTCACCAAAATCTTATATGATTTATCAATGCACACAAATACTTAAATATGTAATAGAATATATGTTTTCTTTCACCTATAAAACATGCTAAGAATCATAAATAAATACTAAGCACAAGATACATTATACAGATAAACCTATTCTCTGTTTAATAACATCAATCCATACTAAGCTAGAACGAGTCCTAATATTGTACTTTTTCCTCATAAGTCAGACATTTACTTTACAGTTTGACGTCTATAGGTATTTTAAAATTACATCTTAAAAAGGTTTAACGTCTTCGTTAAGAACCTACAAATAATTTTAAGAACCTACAAATAATTCTAAGAACCTAAATGAACCTACAAATAATTCTAACTAACTTGACTATTGACACGTGTAATAAAATCTAATCAATATTGATCAAGAAAACTGCGGAAGTATAAGATAACAGTTATTCTGGGCGCGTACGCAGGTAAATGTATGGAAAATTCAAAACAAGTAACACAATAGCTCAACGGAACAGCAAACCGGACATCAGTTAGGTTCAATATGTGCTGTTGTTAAACATCTTGTCTATAAATCAGTGAAACAGTAGCTTTATTAATCAGTATTATTGATAGCAATAAATGCAGATAATCCTTTTTTGGTACTCTAAAAGGAACACTTTTAACCTATTATTTTCCGACGTTTCCGTTGAAATACCAACCTAATCACCGCACGTTTTATGACCAAAACACACATTAGCCGAAGAATATTTCATTCGATTGTATCCATTGATAACATAAAACTCGATTCATCTCCTGGAATACAGGGTGATTGTTAACCGGCGGTATAAAGACCGATTGTCAAACAAAAAGAGTATCTAAATTCGATCTGATTTGCGAATATTCCGCGGTTTATAAGTAGATGACGTGACTCCTGTCATCAGTGCGGTTCATATTTTGTGGCGACCACGCGTTTGATATTCGATAAACTTCGTCACTGAGTCGAAATAACCAAAATGCAAGTGTCTTTCTCTCTGATTTGGCTTGAATCCAAATCCACACATACCTTTACAATTGTAGCTGTCTTTCTTGCGTCTATAATTTACATAATTCAGCAGATAATTGGTAAGATAATATCATGTAAGCTTAACGATCATATGTCAAAATAGTATTTTATTGCCTTTAGTTTGTCGCAAGCTATATCAAAAACACAGATTATAAGATACTGACTTCAGAGATCGACGCATGCTTTTATTAAAAGTATTCGAATCTGATTTACCAATTGTGGTTATAGAACATTTGATCATTCTGTAAACTGTTTTATAGTTAGCCAGTACTGTAATTTATTTATGCCCATGGTACAAAAGTTCCTAGTAGTTTTAAGTTATCACTTGTGCATCAATCGGTTTGTTAGCCATTATACGTTTATTTACTCAAACTTTTTGAGCTTAAAAATCCTAGATTTTCCTACAACATGGCCACCCCAGCTAGCGTGACCGAGGCAAGGGTGACCCGCTCTATGGCTCCACCTCAGGAGTTCAAGGCTATAAGGACAACCGCACATAAAGCCACTAGTTACGGCCACTACATATACAGACCACAAACTGCAGAGATTTTTATACATTTTGTATAGCATTGGCGCAAACTGAATTTGAGTGGCTATATCCCTATAACCATTCTATCTGGGGGTTTGCCCTACTAGAGATATAAATGGTTATTTACCTTTAGATTTTTGTCCCTTTAAAACTTCTATCTTCGATCGAGAAAATACTATCTCCAGTCGAGGATAGCTATCTACCTTTGACTATAGTTTGCATATAGGGAACGGCCGTTAGTCGCTCGCATCGCGTGTATACTGCGCCACACGGGTTTTTTAGGTAAACTTGGCCACCACTATTGGTCTGTTTAGTGGCCGTGACTAGTGGCTCAATGTGCGCTTGCTCTAAGCACAAGCCGTATCTTTGGTTTTGTTGACATTGTTATGGTACGATGAACACCGCAGAAAAAGAGGGTTATGTTTTTACGGTCCGATTTTAAGTGCAAGTGACGAGAAAAAAGTAATCTGTATTTTATATTTTTAGAACATTTGAGGTTAGAGTTCGGCATTGCATAGATAATTGATTACTCTTATATAAAATTGATCTAATTAGTATGAAGATCTGAAATCATTAAGTCAGTAACTTGACTATAATACAAAGCTTAAATCTTAACAGAGTTCAGTATTTACATAGTACTCGTTTCTGCCTACGATCGGTAAAGGGTTAATGATATGTCGGCAAGCCAGTGCTTATATTATTTATCATTCAATGATTTATAGCGTGTTCATTTCAGTGTCGCTGTTAACTAGTTTGATACATGTAAGCCTATTTCTAATCTGAATACCTAAGAGGTTGCTTATCTAAACATTTTACCACGTAGGTATGGAAAAGGTAAAATGTCTGAACAAAAGTTAAACTACTATCTATTTTTTGTGGTTATACCTTGATGCTTTTTATTTCGGCATGGGTATATTTTTAAATATCCACAAAATCTGTCTGATTGTGTCTATGCCACGGCTGGTATAGTTTATATTCAAGAGCAAATACACTCATATCATATAAAAATAGATGTCTCATATAAACGGCAAATAAAACAATGTAAGCAAATCAAAAATGAAATAATTTTTCACGCAAATAAATTGATGCAACATTGTTCATAGAAGTAGGTATCTATTCCATAAATAAAATCTGATAGTATTTTAGTTTTGAACAATTTTCTGCATGAACGTTGGTTAAGTTATTGGTTAAATATTAATTACTGTTAATTATGTTTAAGCTTGTATGCGACTTGGTTATTTTACTAGCTAAAAGCGAAATTAAATTGTAAAATAATAAAAAAAACACCAGCTAAGAACACAACGTAACGCTGAGTGCACACGATATCGCAAATGCATATTTGCTAACCAAACTTATTCAGACTCCATACTGCACAAAGTAGTAGGTACAGCAAACGTCAAAAATATGTCAATATTTTTTTGACATTTGCACAGATCTAGATGCATTTGCTTGGAAGATCTGTCTCGATAAGAAGTTTAGCATGTAATGGAATGACATACCGTCTGGCTTCAGTGTGGGCATATGTGAAAATGACAACATTCTCCGGAGTAGAACTATACAGTCTATACGAACTCTTCAATATTGAGAAGGAAGAATGGGGAAAGATCGCGCGAGTGACAGCGATTTGGCGGCGGGTACGCACAGCTGTGCCAGCGAGTAAAGCTGGGTGCACGCTAGCTTGAGCTCTCTTTTTTTATTTAAAAATGCCAAGAGGTTTCAACAATAATCGTTCGCTTGTCACGAAAATCAGACCGATCGATTTATTCGTTGATCACAAACACTAATGTCATGTTTAAAAAAAACTAACTTTATTAATCAAGATTTCTTATTGTTTCAAACTTTCGACACCGCGTTTCTACAATGAAGTTCGATTATGCAACATGGCTTGTAAGAGAAACGGGCATGCTATACAAATTGTTCAATTAGTAAAAGTACAAAACGACAAGACCATAAAATTATATTACCCATTTTACCATTGCTATTGAAGACATAGTATACAAGAATTCAAGAAAAAATTTATTACCTGGTAACATCCTCGGTAGATCTAAAACAATCTTAACTATCGAAAAAATTCTACAGTTTCTTTATTATTTATACACAAGATTTTATAAGCAGAATATATAAATATATTGCATATCATCAGGTCAACATTTGCTACACACGACATTAATACTCGTACAACATCAAGAATTATAGTTACTAGTGACAAGTTTTAACATTTGAATTCTGCATTATTTAATTTAGGAACCTTTTAGTTCGTAATAGTTTAGAGCTCGTATTTTTTTGTATATGGCTTCAAGTACGGACGACAGCATGTCAAGCTTAACAATGCGGCATCTTATGCTGTTGGACTAAGGGCTATTTTTCAACAAAAATGTATAGTCTGATGGGCTGGCGTCTGTACATTTGGCTGTTTATCTTCAAATATTGTTCCATTACATCGACACGTTCAAAAAATATCAACGACAAGCATCAGGTTCAGATATATTGAATATAATCTCATGTTTTATCAAATATTAGTGATTTTCCTTCTTTAAGTTTGGAACCCATCCGTTTTGTTTACAAAATAAAATTTTGACATCAGTAAGCTTTTTGATGCATGCCCATACGCACCTTATAGTATAATGATGAGAGTGTTAACGCGATGATGATGCCGGTGATGATGCTGGTGATAGCTGATGATTTACTGGCTTTCGGACGAGGACGAGACGATCGATGGCAGCGCGCTGTTAGATAATCCAGATATGTGATGGATCGAGATTTTAATTCAATTCACGCCTAATTGCTGGCTTTTAGCTACAGTAATACTAGCATTTTATAAGCGCTAGACGTTCATTTGTTTAGATTTGATAACAAGTAGAATTTTAGTATTCAAAAAAAGATATGAAAACAAATTTAAGATATAATTATTCAGGTCAGAATAAAAGTTCGTTAATCTCATTTTTAAGTGATCTTTTCATGGAAAGTAAATGAGGGTTGTATGAGTGAAGGTCACATCGAAAAAAAAAACAATGTATTCTAATGCAGTTTGAATTTAAAATAAAATATTTGTCGTGAGCACACAGCCTTACAATCGACTGCGGTGCGACGATGTATGTGGCTGGTAGCGACATTCTCGGATTTTGTTTATAATCTAAAATTAGCCGCTTGTTTTGTTTCTGTCTCACCTTCGCCGGGTCATTATCACTTTTGATATTATATAACACTTGGGGCAGTTGTTAGGGCAACCTCCTAAACCCAGCTTCAGATATTATTTGTGCATATTATTAGAGAAAAGCACAAATTCCATGTGATATACGTAATAAATCAAATACAATCTGAAAAATAAGAGTATCTTTTTGTGTAGTGTCATATTCTTCTGGTATTACTGTTACTTTTTTTTAAATGGATTACTTTATTTAATCTTGAAACTGTGAAATAAGATGGAGTGGATGATTTATGACGAGTGATAGAATAGTGTGGAAGAGAAAAACATACTGCGCCGACCCCAGATAAAGTGGGAACAGGGCAAGCGAATGATGACGTTATTCCATCTTCATTTCAGGGATAACAACCTATTTCATTTCTTTGTTAATGTTGAATTTGCATTATTATTTTACACTACAGAGATCACAAGCCACACACATTTTCTCGCATATTTTTTCAATCGTATTACTGAACTTTGTTAACTTATAGATTGATTCGCCTATTATTTAACGTTTTTAATTTCAAATTAAGTTTTCCAGTATTATGCCAATACGAATAGCACTTGCAATCTTTTTTCTTTTCTTTCTTTCTTTCTTTCTTTTTTGTCGTCGACTTAGGTAGAGACACGTTGGCACGCCGCCGTCGACAAGGCTGTCGTTATGTGTTAGTCTTCTTGTGACCAAAGACACTTTAAGGCGTCCTAGACGTCAGGTAATAAAAGCATCGCGAAACGATTCGTGTTTCCGATATCACTATTGAAAAATTTAAAGCCAACATTAACATGTAAAAAGTGCGTCGACGTCATATCGCTAGCTTGACGACGACGAGATGTCGACGGCAGCCGCTTCTTATCGTCGAAAAACTGCCGTCCGTGTGAAACGCCCCTTGTGAATATTTTACTAATATTATGCGCTATTCAGCCTGTATAGCGTTTCAATTAACCATTGTTAGTCATTGGTACGAATGATATTTCCTAATTTAATTGATTTTTACCCAGGTAGGATAGAAATCTATTAGTTTTCACACGCTAGTCAACGATCAATTTATCCATAATATATGGTGTCAGCAATTCAAGAATCGTCATTTTAATTGCATGGCAGAGCTAAATACAACTAATGCGCCGGACCCCAAATGCACTGAGAGCGTCGTGACGATGGGTTGTTGATATTCTATTTACCTACATAAATATGAACATTATGTCAAAGGCTCGTATTTTAGACGGTTAAAGGTGCAGTACAGAGCTTTTGGATCCTAAATAAACAAACGAGAACGGCAAAGTATGCGTTTGGTGCAGTGTTGAAGTAATTACATCGCCTTTTGATGCTAAATAAACAAATGCGGGAGCGGGGAAGTGTACGTTGCGACCGTGGGCCACGTCTGTTGATGCCACTTCCGTACATAGCAAATATCACACACATAAGTAGTAATATTTATAATGCTTATATATTTAAAGTAAATTGTTATACAAGGGGATAAAGCGACTCACATCACTCGATATGTTTCTTATATTAATAATTTGAGAGTGAAATAGGTGCTTTCACTCGAATTAAACATACTATTTTTCATTTCGACTGTGTGGAGAAACATTAAATTTACAAAAGTGGTTGAATATTGTCATGGTGAGGTATTATGTAGTTCAGCGAGAAAAAAATTCTCAAGTGTTTGCACAAAATGACTGTTGATTTTGATTTACGGTACTAAAAACATCTTACACGATTTGAAAGAGTAACGGCACGAATACATGAAAACAGAGTACAAAAAGCAGACGATATCCGATATCAAATATTTAAAACCCTTTTTAAAGAATATCGATCGATTTTTTGCCACAGATATAACTGTCTGTAAAGAATAACTACTTGGCCCGCTGTTGCATAAACAGACGGATAGATGGCGCTAACGTCACGCAATGACGTATCCATAAGAAACCAAAAATTGCGCACGGGCGGGAGATGCTGGTTCGACCAGCATCTTTCTGGCTTACCGGGCCAACTTCTCTTCTTATTGAGCTGGTGCTGTCGTTTCGACCGCGCGAAATTCTGGGTCTTCTGTAGATACGTGATTGCGTGACGTTAGCGCTCATCTATTATTTAAGGGACCCCTTACAACAAACACCCTTTTTGCTCGATACTAATAATTGCAACAGGTAGGTAGGTACTTGAAATATTCATCTATCTTGTTTACCAAGTCAACTCGCATTTTTTTTAAATACTCGATATTACAACAGAGGTTCGTACCGTGAAATCCAAACGCGCTACAGGGTGGATAGATTGATTGGATTTGATGTAAGTACGAATATGTAAAATGTTTACCCTCTTATTCATAATAATTCAAACAGTCAAATAAACCTATTTTAGCTATAACACTGTTTTGTCACTTTCTGTCAAATGATGACAGTGCCAAGAAAGAACGAGACAAAACAGTGTAATATTTAAAACAGGTTTATTAGACTGTTATGCGTTTTTATGAATAAGAGTGTAAGTTTGTAGCATCTCTCTGTTAGATTAACGAATGTCACATCTTTACTCATTAAGGTATTTATGGCTCCAATGGACCTCTAGCACTGCTTTAAAAAAATGTCGTTTGTTACCTTCCACCCCTAAGACCTGCACCAAATAATATTTTAGAATAGGGTGCATCTTTACCTATCCATATTATATCACAAGAGGAAATTTCGTTGCCGACCTCCTTATAACTATACAGTTTTAAGTTCTTTCCGTGTCCAAAATATTTAGCTGAAATGTGCAAAATGACTAGAAAGTTGTTAGATTTAAGCAATTTGCACACACAATCACGTTTGTGTTACTAAAAAATTTAGGAAAATAAACTTGCCTCCTTATTGATCTTCTTCATATTTATTATAGATTTTGTTATTATTAAAAATAATAATCGTACCATTTAATACAATAGAATTAAATTAAATATATTTATTGCATATCAATGAAGATTGCCGGTTTATTAGGAATGCCATGGCGTGAATTATTATTTTCATAATATTGTGAAATAAGCTGGCTTATCATCAGTTGTAATGTAGAAATATTGAAGCAAGTCAACTTTTTACGGGATAGTTACGGTTAATATCGAATTTTCTTATTCAAAGAAAATACAGTTATTGCCTTAATCGGGTCACGATTTCTATGCATTTTGAATTGTTTCATGTGGTAGGTAGTTTTGTTTACGTGGATATATTACCTACATGTTTTTTTTTCTCGGTAAAATAGTGATACTCGTTATCGAATTCCCACAACGAAATAAGTTAGATCATGCAAGAATCGGCCTCCTGGAGGTATATGTATAAAATAAAAATGAATAGTTTAGGCATATGCTCGGATAGCATAGCATAGACTAGTTGTTTTTCGCAGTAAAACGGCTGATCGATTAAAAATATGCTATACCTGAATTTATTCTGAATTAGATCACACTCGGGATCAACAATATTACCTGTCAAAAAACAGTTTCAGGTAGGTGGGTAATGTCGTTATGGCGTTGGCGGTACATACGCCAAATACGTCCTCCTACAAAATGGGCAGACGACCTTGTAAAGATCGCAGGATCGCACTGGATGCAGACCGCTCACAACCGGTCGTTGTAGAAAGCCGTAGGGGAGGCCTATGTTCAGCATTGGACGTCCTTTGGCTGATAAAGATGATGATGACACCAAATACGTTTTTAACTTATTCAGTAAATAACTGGGCGGAAGTGATAAATCTATTTCACACTTTATAACAGATCAGCCAAATAGCTGTCAATAGTAGTGTTGTTGATACATTTTATTATTTCCGTGCTCCTACCTCACGACTGCTGATAACACAAACCAGCCAAGTCGCAAAGTGCTGATTTCGTCGATATCTCTAGTCCTTTCATATCTATCAGTAAATAGGTGTTAGTTAATATAGTATAACGTATACACTAGCAGTCCCTTGCGGTTCCACCTGCACAAGTAGGTCGGATTTCTCATAATACGCCCTATTTCGGGACTATCTTTCTTTGTACAAAATTTCACCCACATCGGTCCAGCGGTTTAAGCGTGAAGAGATAAAAGGAAGATAACAAACAGGCACACTTTCGCATTAAAACTGGATTGATAACACAACAAACACGTTGATTATTTGAACCAAACAAATAATAATTTCCCGGAAATGTAAATACACATCTGTGGGAAAATTCTGGACAAATATGATTGTTTCATTTCACAGAATATGGGTGCATTGGAATTTACTATAATTTTCATTGTTTCGCTTGTTATTCATTCACTTTTGATTAATTAATCATATTTTCTTGTATTATTGTCAAAAAAAAATGATTGAGTATTGTTTTTTTAATTATGATTTCTTCTATCTACCTGTATGTAAATGAAAACAGGTAAATAAAGCATATTCCTTTGTCCTACGTTATTGTTAGGTATCACATATCCGTATGAACAACTCCCAGTTAAGTATAGTTTAGTTTACGTAAGTATCGTTTATTTCAGTTTGTTAACGACCATAATTTTCAAAATACCAAACATTCCCATTGACACACAAATTATTTTTTTCTTATAAGAACAGAAGCAGCTTCCGATACAATTGCCACCTCATACACATTTTCAAACCAAAAAAATACGTTGCATCCCTTAAAAACAATCCTTACCGCTGATGCGCAGCGTCAGACGCGCGCGAATACGTAACGGGCATCTTGTCACCACACCGACCACTATAGACTATGACCACAGGTATCAGTGACCACTCGACACTGACCACTTCAGGGCACCCGCGACCATCGCGCGCGATCTCAACCGCCACCGGCCAGCAACTGAGCACGTGGTGAATGACCAACCACTTGGCAATGGTCGGAGGAAAACATGCCAGTGCGTTTGCTAGTCAGTTGAGAGCAGAGCTATATAATAGGCTAGTTGACTAAATTTCAAAAGCTAGATAATACCTTACCTTAGTAAATATATTGATCAAATACCTTGATATTTTAAAAAAAATATTCAACATTTACATGATTTAATTATGATTTTAAAAATTAAATTTGAATACGTCTCAAAAACGCTCGAACAGTCATGGCGTACTAAATGACGTCACGAGCGGAAGTTCGATGTCTTTTTGACAGCAAAATACTATGAAGAGTTGTCAATGACAGCAAAAAAAGCGCGCCATCGCGAAAGGCATGACGTCACTTCCTCTGATAGGCGTTTGCGGTCACATGACCCTGTGCAACTAAATTATGTAAAATATTAATCCTAATGTAAATTCATTAATTATTATTAGAAACTACCAACATTGTGATTTGTTCTTAGTGGAAACGAGCCTATTGTCTATAGTAGAGTAGTAGTGGCCTGATAGGAGAAGCTTTGGCTGTGCAGCAGTGCTCTTCCCTAACCGGGAAATCCGCGATAATCTAAGCTAATATGAATCAGATAGAGTTCAATCTCTTTTATGATATTTTGATTGCTTGTGCTAAAGTTTAACACTAATTCAGTTTTATTTTTAAAACACCAACTTTACATTACTTGTTTGTTTAACTAGTTTTCTAAAACTCGACACTTCTTTAGCATGGTGAAGGAAATAAAGATATTATTAAATAGACGAAGTCTGCACATTTGCATTTATATCATAATTACTTATTTATTTATGTAAACTTTATTGCACTGAAAGTTGTACAATTGGTAGATTTAATGCCTTATGGCATTCTCTACCAGTCAACCGCTTAGGAATGCAGAGTTTGATCAGTTATAAATAAATCATATTTTGCGCGGAAACTCAATGCACTCTGCAACTTCTTTGCAAAAAATAGGGATATACATAATATTATATAGGTACAGTCATGTTATTGTTGATATTCTTATTTATGTCTATATCGAAATTCACGGGGTTCATACCTATGTTATTTTGGTTGGGTATAAAATAAGACCAAATCACATTCAGATTAATTGACTAAGCAGGGATGGAAAGTTACACAGGATTTCTACGCATAAAGTGTTGTAATCGTGACTGATATATTTTAGCACAAGAGCCATGACCACGGAGCGACCATGAAACTTATGTTTGTAACCATGAAACTAACTGGAAAAATAATATTTTTAGTATTGTAAAAATTTACGCGCTATTTGTTAAGTGACTATCGCGGTAGAAAAATTATGCTTTTTAATTTACTTTTATTTTTCGGCTTTGGTCATTATCAGCTTTTTTTATTCCCCTAAGCTAATAGTCCTTTTTTATAAAGGGTAAAAGTTAGATAAAAAGCGCCTGAAATAATATAATGTTTACTGTTCGAATTCAAAATCTTTATTTCAATTTAGGTCATGAAATGACACTTATGTATGAACATCAAATACAGTAAAAAAAAAGTGTGCCCTGAATGGGTGAAATTATGTGTCCTTATCTTTTGGGCCCTATACCAGCGCTTCGAGACAGAACACAGACAATTATGCAAGTGCTGAGAAGAAACGCCGGAACAATCTCAGTCACCACTAGCAGTAAGTACATCAGTCGGTGCAGGCTGGACGGACCACACATTCGTGTCGTTTAGATAGTCTTGAACCTTATAACAGACTTTAGACAAGCGTGTCAACAATAAAAATGTGATCAAAAATAGTTTAAGGGTTTAGTAGAGCCACACATTATGTGGACCAAGTGACAGGGACTACTAGTCTATACAAAGACAGATTGAGCCATTGAACTACCATTACTTGCGTATGGAACTGACATGAAAAATTGTGCTCCATGAATTGATGACACGGTCATCAACTCGTAGTACAAATCGTTATACCAAATTCAAATTCTCAAAGAAAACGTCACAATCTTAATGTCGTTTTGCGACACATTTTTTGCTTGACATAGCTTCTCTATACGTAGTAGTAACAACTTACTAGTTTGAGCAAATATATTGTTTATAATTCGATCAAACATGTTCGAATACTCCGCATTATGCCAAATAATGTTGCTCACTACTATAAATACATTCCCGGGAAAGTCATTGTTCAATGCACAATCTCATTATAGATGACAATAATAATGAGCACTTTCGATCTAAAATGTTATGCCACACCACAAATAAAAACTGAAATATTAAATCAAATATTCTACCAATATTAATTTGAATTTAAGCGCCACTTGAGTGTGAAGTTACTCAGTGGAATCCATCAGTCACAATTATTTCCAATTTGTTAAATTATTTGGAAACTCATAATTAAAGTAGCATGTTTTAAATAATTAGCCAGGCTCGAAGCTTTAGTTAATCAAATAAATTTAATTTATTAAACTACTTTCCGCTTATTGCTTAATATTCATCCGCTTTATTATGGAACACAACGTAGGTAACAAATGAAATGATATCACGAATGAATTTTTTTGTTAGATTTGGATCATACCCAAAAAAATACAATCGTTTTTGTATTATATTATCCCGGAAAGCGTGCCCAAAAACAACTTGATCCAATACATAATACCTAAACGCATTGATAGTATTAATCTACTACCGAATCTACGCCAAGATAAGTAGCATGATATGGTAAATGAATTCATGTAACGATATTACATAAGTCTACATATTCGCTGTAGGTACGATTTATAAATACTTATCCATTTAAGTACATAGGTGCGAATCGAGAGCCTAGCTACGGTCGCAAAAATTTAAAGACTTTGTGACGGCAGCTAGTGGTGACTAAGTTTGTTCCGGCGTTTCTTCTCAGCACTTGCCTAATAAAATTGTCTGTGTTCTGTCTCGAAGCGCTGGTAGGGCCCAAAAGATAAGGAGACATGTTTCGCACATTTATTTTATATTTTACGTTCATAACTGTAATTTCATGGCCTAATTGAAATGAAGATTTTGAATTTTGAATTTGAATTTGACACAGGATGCGTCAGGTCAAAGTACGAGTAAGTGCAGGCCGGGTCACGAATGAACAACATTGATCACCCGAGGAAATCCAGCAGAGTTTCTTTTATTTATTTTTAAAGATGTTATTTCGGTAAATGATCATTTATCACCTAAACTGTACATTTCCTTAAAACTTATTTGTAATTAACTTATGTGATTTGCAATTAAGCTTTATCTATCTGTCCTATCTCTATGGGGTTGTTAAAATATAGGTTTACCTGAATTATCATTTCGTACACCTGTTAAAATGTTTTTCACAGCACTTTAGCGTTGATCGCTGTAGCAAACGTTGGAATAGGATATTACATTAATAACGACATCAATATAACCACTTACTTATTAGGTACGAGTATAACGTCATTATTTAACTATTTATTGGATGTATCAATGGATAAAGAATCTACTTCTTAAAGTTTGCGTTAGGTGAAGACGACGTTAGGGTGACGTTATGCAATGCGCAACATCGGACTATTTTACCGGTTTTATTTCTAGTACTAATTGCTATTTAAATTTAACCAAATATATTTAGCGATAGACACATGCCATGTGAATTACGTAATTAATACAGATTTTATCTAAATATTGGCATCTGGCATCCACTCGTTACACTACAATTTAGACATTAAGTTTTACAACCAAATGAAAGCGGGTAACTATAATTATAACTTTCTAATAAAGAAATACATACCCTAGGGCTATACAGCTGCCAGCTACCACTTAACACTTTTAACAGAACACTGACGAACTAATATACCGATAAGGTGAAAAGGAAATGTCAGAATGTTTCGCGATTTCATTATATATCGTATCATTGGCGATTCGATATCGTATTTTTTGAGATAATACCAAATTCAATGACAAGTAATCCGTTTGGTTAACATTTTGAAATGTTTGACTATGCAAATGAAATTATTATTACATACATGTTTTTTCTTTCTCCATCGTGGTAAACAATGGTTAATACACTTGTGACGCGGGCTTCAGCCAAGCGACACAGCGTGTATCGAAGTGTCAGTAGACAAAAAAATGCCTATGGTGTCCCACTGCCAGGGCAAAGGCCTCTCTACCCTTTTTCCAGTCCCTACGATTTTGGGTATTTATTTCCCAGTCTTTACAAATAAAATGGTGGAAGATTTTTACTTGTTAGTTAGTCTGCCTACTTATATTTAATCTTAAGGGGTTGCGATTAAAAGTAGGTTTTACGTTGCAGCTGTAGTTTTCTTTTATTTACAATGCCCTAATAAATTTAGGAATTTATGGGATGGAATCCTTAGCCCTAAGTTTCCGGCTAAGTTTAATGTACGGCTTTTCGGTCGGTTGATTCTTCAGATATCGTAACGGTTCATTTAATTTCAAGAATTCATCTTCTGCGCCTTTGATCTTTGTAGGCTACAATCGTACTTCTACCTTTTCCTAAAAGGATATATATTCGGCCACAATATCATATCTCAGTCAGTGGCGATGCAGCCGAGAATGGACCATGTCTGAATAAAAACAGCCTATTTTTACTTGGTGATGGCCAAAGTCATACGTACTACGTAAGTGACACTTCAGGTGAATTACTTTTCTTATCTTCTTGATAGTTATAAATCTCGTAACTTATGCAGTCTGTCCGATCGAGCCCATACCATGTCATAATATAGTTCGTCGTGACTAATACCAGCGCGTTTAATGTGAAAGCATTTACTAAAGCCGGCAATTAAACATTTGCTACGCTTTGTTGCATGATTGAACACTAAAGTGTTCGTAGAAACAGTGACCACTATGTAATGAACGCAACATATTGATTAAATTGTGTAAATTTACGAAGCAGTGTATTGGAAAAATAATGTTTCTCATCGTTAAAGGATACATATTTTTTTAAAGAATACTTTACTCTATATTTCTGTTTTCAGCAAAACACTAAATAGCTAAGAATAGGGCTTGAGACCCTTGAAGTAATTAAAATCTCATAGTAGCTTATTAATAAAACTTGGCTTGTTTATTTTCATAGTTTTTGTTGGCGTCTGGTTATTCCCTCTTTCATAGAATATTAATCCAAGGAAATCAAACCTTAGTTCTAGTGAAATTCTATATTTTTACGGGGTTTCATTACGAGAAATGCGACTTGGAAGCATTAAAAAGGTATGCAAAAAGGCAGCGCTATATAAATAGGGTCGCAAACTAAAAACTATAAACTAATCAATGATTTAGCATTGTCCGAGAAACTTTGCACGAACAAATCTCGAGCCACATGTATTGACGCCACTTGTCATCAACTCATGCAAACGGTTTCTTCAAATTTCAAGGACACGTCTTGTATTCTCTATAGGTAAGTAGTAATAACAACTCACTGAACCTAAACCTAAATGAATTTGATAAAACCCAAATGATCACAACAGTTGATTGTAGACATTCTTACTGAAAACGCGCTAATCGATGCTTATATTGCTGAAATTTTAGGAATTAGAGCAATCTAATGTAATGTACCCAATGTTAGTATATTTGCAGAAATAAAATTTGCTTCATATATAATTTATAGTTCATCATCGTCATTTCTTTGCCTTGCTCCCAGTACATCTAAGGTCGGCGCTGTATGTTTTAAAATAAATATGCAAGTATTTATAACATTTGCACGTAGATTAATATGTGATTGCCACGTGTATGTAGGTATAATTTAATTATTGACTGCTTTGCATATTTCTTAATTTAGATAACTCAAAGGTGACTGACAGACATAGTGATCTATCAATGCACAGCCCAAGTCAATGGACGGACGGGCTGAAATTTGGCATGCAGATGTTATAACGTAGGCATCCGCTAAGAAAGGATTTTGTTCAATTCAACCCATAAGGTGATAAAATAGGGGATGAAAGTTTGTATGAAACCATGTCAATTTTAAACTGATCGGCTGAGACTTTGCATGCATAAATCAATTATGACGTAGGCATTGCCCTAAAAAAGGATTTTGATAAATTCCACCCCTAAGGGGATGAAATAGGGAATGAAAGAAGTCGTCTTAGATTATCGACTGATTGCACTGATATTAAAGATTGGGGCTACCAAGATGAAGACGCTACGTGGCTCGCGGGAACTCGCGGAGGTTTTAGTGGGTGTACTTAACGAGTGGTCTGTCATTCGTCAAGTGAGTTCCACATCACCTTTGCCGTCCCCACGGTAGTAGGTATGCGTAAAGCATTTCTTCCGCATAAAAAAAAGGTAAAATAAAAAAGGTACTCACTCCAAATACCGAGAACCACTGCTAGTGTCCTCGTCGTCAGACATGACATTGCTAGAGTGGGATTGTTCTTTGGGGAACTGAACTTTCTTCTCGTCAGCGCAGACCGGGCGCGCCGATGACCCTGAGGGAGTCCCCCAGGATGACGATCCACCACCCTGAGAAAAAAAAAGTATGAAGAACCGACTAGGTGTATGTAATTAACCTTTCAGAGTGTTTAGTTAGCCGAGAGCGCCTTCACTTTAGAGCGACAGTAGCGCGACGGCAGCGCGGCAGCAGCGGATGCCCAGCTCATACTCGTACATAAAAAAACACCGCGCGACTGCCGTGCATCGCTGTTGTAATCTATACATATAAAAGGCTTTGTCCTGAATGACTGACTGACGGATCAACGCACAGCCTAAACCGCTGATCGTAGAGACCTGAAACTTGGAAGGTGTGTTCTTTGTATGACGAAGGGATCCGATAAGAACGGATTTTTAAAAATTTCACCCCTAAGGGGTTGAAAAAGAGGTGCAAAGTTTGTATGGGACAACGTGATTCCTTGGTCCGATCTAATTTAAATTTTGCACAATCATTCTATAAAAAAATCAAAGAAAATTGTGTATCAAATATTATTGAAATTTATCTTGGAACGGGGTTAAAAAGGAGAAGAAAGTTATTTTGGGGATGATTTATATCAATACTTCTCGGTGCTTTTTATTTTACTTACTTTCATCTCACTCACATCCACTACTGTCCCTCTCACTCAGTTGTCAAATTCAAAGTCACAAAACGTCAGTGCGGTACACTTGGATATTATTTGTGTTTTCAATGGTGTTTTCCATTAAATTTAATGAAAAATAGTCTCACAATAATATTCTTGTAATTACTGTGCAAATCTGTATTTGTGTTTGATAATAATAAATAGCTTAAGACATGTGTGATGGATGAGGTCAAACGAAAAGATTTTAAAAAGATTTTACAAATCATTATTTAGTCACGGGTTTTCAACGATGAAATAAAGTTCGGTAAGTAGTTTATTTAAACTGAATTTATAGTAGCAGCGTTTCTTATACCAAATAGCATCAAGTTAAATGTTTAAAAACTTATTTAATTTATACTATAAAATAGTGCGGTGATGCGTAATGTTTTGTTTATCGATATCGATATCTTGATCTGAGGGTCATCTTACCCGAGGCTGAGGAGAAGGCTTAGATTTGAAGTATATCCCTATGTTTTAATGTTTTATTGAGATGAAATGAATAATAATGCATTATTTTTGTTTCAGGTCATTTCAATTTAAAATGTAGCGGAATAGCTAGGATTTAACTAAATGCACTTACTTGATTAATGTTTACAACTTGCTGCTTTTTCGAGTATGAATAATTTTCTTTATAAAAAATTTATTTAGCAAAAAGCAAATTTAATTATTTGATGTTTTAGGTAATTTGTATGGTTAAGTGTGATATGTAAGAGCAACTTAAAACACAATTTAAGTAAATATATATATTTTTTAACTTGTCTAGCCGATTTTATTGATTACAAATAGAAGTTTACATTAGTTTTGTTTCAGTGGTGAATACTTTTACGACAATAGGTCAACACAAAGACAAAACCAAGGAAAATTATCAACTAAAATGTTTTTACAAAGCAGTCCGGATATCGATATCAAAAAATTTCGTGCAATAAGCAGGACATCACTATTTTGTTTATTTTTACAAAATTGACAATTTGTTTACGCGTCTGGTTTTGACATTTGAGTAGTCAATTCTTGTCTATGGGTTTTCCGTCACATTTAAAAACTTTCTTTGTGATGATTACCATAGAGAAAAAAGGTTGTACATGGTGATTACTTACTAGAAATGATAAAGCTCGAGTGTAACTCATAAGATGGGTACCTACAGCGGGAGTAGACTGGCCTGTTTAATGGTTGTATAAGGCAACTGTGATATGCTTCAAAGTGGCCTGGTAAATCTGATGAATTCTTGCACCCGAAAGAAAAATAATTGACGATAGGTGCAGTATTTCAATTTCGTTGTACAAAGATAAAACCTCTTTGTAACTTTCACCAGATTAAAGGCCGAGCTGAAATATAGCATGCTCATGAAATATAGCAACATTTTATCTTTACTTCTATTTTAATATATAAAGTTAAAGAGATTTTTGTTAGTTTCTACTTTGCACGCACTAATCTAGGATATGCCTACTGGTCCGATAAGAATCATGAGTGTGTGTTAGATGGCTTTCATAATATTAATCGGGCAAGGTGTTAAAGGTAGTTCAATGACTGCAGGCTATAAAACAGTACGCTACGTACGACCTATGGGATCGAAGTAAACCAAAACGCGCAGACGAAGTCGCGGGCGGCCGCTAGTCTACTATATAAAAATAAGTCGGGTTTTCCTCCCTGACGCTATAACTCCAGAATGCACGAACCGATTTCCACGGTTTTGCATTCCTGCTTTGTGTAATGCAATCATAGCGATTCTGTTCTCTTTATCACCCCACTCCATTTAAATATCGCAAAATATTGTACAATGTATTGGCGCCAAAATGAGAAAACACAAGGAACTATTGTTGACGGATTCCAAATTCAAATGTATTTTTATTTTATAAATGTAACAGTATTTATGGCCAGACTAGGTAGTTTAACCCGCGCCCCTTACGCACCGCGCTCAGCCTCTCTCCGCGTCTCTGTGCCCCGCAGGCGAAGTCTCAATGAAGCGGTGTTTACCTTGTTATCATCAAGTCAAAACTGAGCCTACGCTACGTCCCTATAGTGGAGGAAGACCAGACTGTTCGCGAGCTGACGTAAGCCGTCACTAATAACAAAGTGCACTTTTAGAAGACAAAGCCACGACTAATCACAAGAAAGGCCAAAACCGCGTCTAATATTACACTCAGGGACAAACCTGAAGGAATTATAAATGTAGTCTACTTATAACTGTCTCATTTGCAAATAGCTTTAAATAAAATTTTGAAAAGATTTATGTTTAAAATATTGTACTCGTTTTTCTTTGAGTTATTTAAATTATGAATGTGTTTTTTCCCTGTTAAACATGGCGACAAGTCAATTAATGTATATTTATATCAGTAACATCTGAGTAAATAACAAAAAGTTTCACATTTAAGGATTACTAAGTAAAAACGTTTCAATATGGAAATTACTAGAAAAAATATATTTACTTTGCAAGCTGCAAAAAGGCGTAAATTTCTCATAATTTCTAATGTTCATAATGGAACCACATAACCTTGTGCGTAGAATATAATAATAAAAGACCTTGACATTTATCTTTACATTTTAGATCTAAACACTCTGCGTATCATTTTGAATTAATGTCAAAATCCATATTTGTTATATCACACCTTTGATTTTATTTATTAACAAGCAGTTTGCCGCGGCTTTACTCGCGTGAATACAATGTCTCACAAAATACATATAATTGTAAACTATAGGTGATTATAACTTAAATGTTTTTCCAATGTATGAGCTCTATATAAGGTCAAATCATTTTAAGTGATAATATTTTACCATTGTCTTTGTATAGATCATAGAAACAGAACACGTTTATATTTTTTTGGAAAATCGAGATTTCATTTTTATTATTTTCTTTAGCAAAGACAATATTATCATTTTTCTAAAACAGCTCCTTGACAATTTAAAAAGTTATAAATTGACAAGCCCTTTAAACATTATCACTAACGAGGTGACCTTATATACTATAGGAAAACTTTAAATTGTATAGGCACTAAGTACTGTTTTTGTATTATATCATAATCGTATTATTACTGTAATGTATACGTATCGTCATCATTTTGTGATGCAGTGCTGTGTGAATCCTAGAATGTTTACCAAGTGTTTTGATTGATCAACACAGTGCTCTAAAAGACAATAGTGATTACTTGCTCAGTGAAACGACATCAACGCTTACCCATTGATTACTGGTTTACATCCCGATGATTACACTTATTCAAAGCTTTTGCTAAATGCAGCTAACTCGCCTATTGACAATGCAATACTGAGCTTAAACTCGACCTTGACAATCGATCGATCGTGCATATAAAACAAGACATTATGCATATTATCATTTTCATTCTGGACAAATAATGAAAGGGTTTTTGCAGTGTAGTTTGTTTGTTTTGTTTTGTTTTTGTAAAGGTTTATTAAAAGTAAGTAAAGTAAGGTTCACAGTTGTCTTTTTACAAGTGCAATTTATATTATTAAGTTTGTATGGTGACAAAACACTATAAAACAAAAACAAACTATAAATTGGCATTCATCATCTTAACTGATTGTTAAAATATTTGTAAAAATATTTTCCTTCAGATATTGTAAGAGCAATCTCGCAACATTGATGATGTCACGCAGCCTACGCGTTAAAAAGCACTTGCAAAAATTCAACAGGCTTGTTAATGTGACGGTGGCCGAGTGGTATAGCCATACGCCCGGATAGCGTAAGACACGGGGTTTAATTCCTCGTCTGTCACAGGTTCACAGTTGTCTTTTTACAAGTGCAATTTATATTATTAAAAGTATTTAAGTTTTAGCCCGCCTTTGACACACTGGAGTCGGTGTAAAAATTGGTGTAAGGGTGTGGATTTTGTTTTTAAGACTAGCGGTCCTCCGCGAAAGCGTCCATTTGCTTCCTTCCCGTGACGCATCGTGATGTTTTATAGCCTCAGATCTTTCCCTATAAATTATAAGCTATTTTTTTTATCGGTTTAGTAGTTCCTAAGATTAGAGCGTACAAACAAACAAACTAACTCTTTAGCTCTATAATATTAGTATAGAGATAGATTTTAGAGAAGATAGACTTCTGCGCTAACGTTAAGCTGTTGATTTTGATTTTCCGTAAAGAGAGTTAGAGCGCGCGCGCTTTTAAGTGGGAGCGTGTGTCCTGCCTTTGAAGAGTTCGTGCTTACGCGTATGCACTGTGCACCATGGTATAACTAGTGCTGCATATGGGATTCATGGATGGTTAATAAAGAAAAATATACAACGGCGCGTTTGGTTTCGTAGCGCTCCTGACTACGGTCGCGTGTTCGAATCCCGCAAGGGGCAAATGTTTATGTGATGAGCACGAACATTTTGTACCTAAGTTTGCTTATAATGTATTTAAGTATTTACGGGAGACACTCCCGTTATAAATATACTCCCGTTATAATAGTCTGGTATTCGTATTCACAAGAAAGAAGAAAATTTCTTACTTCGAAACAATGGAAATAACGCTTGCCGCTAGGGGCGCTTGTGTAGCGTGACATCTCCAAAATGTCAAAAGTCACTGTTTGTGGGTTAGATTTGCGGGTTTATTTCTATTTACATTAATAGTATTATACTTTTTGCTCGCTCTATTTATAAAAACGGCGTACTCGTATATGGCTGCATAAAACCTGAAAGTAGTTGTAAGAAACTTATTTCATAATTCATTACCCTTGCGTCGGAGTAGTATTCCTCCCCCGGCTCCGGGGACAGCGGGGACAGATCAGAAGTGCTGCGGGAGGCCGATGTGCCCGGGGCAGCTGAAAATCACACACTTTTATTAATCCCTCAAGTCACTAAATACAGGAAAGAGCAATCATCTATCATCTCTATAGTCAGCGCGTTAGCAACTGAGTCTTGAGGCCATAATGTCAATAGAGACGAATACACGGCGCGCCGCTTTATCTGTGAGTGCAAGAGAGACAGACACTGATAGGACTCAGTTGAAAACACGGCAACTATAGCACAATACAGAAGTCACGCATACCTATAATTCCTAGATTAAACCTAGTAATAGATAATTTTGGTTATACCCAATTTGATTAGGTTAGTAACGGGTACTAAGGTAATGGGTCATTTTAAGTAAATAGTTACTTTGAGGCCGCTAACACCACACTGGTAGGTAGAGACATTTTTCAAGGGCACCGGGCATAGGTCTTTTTTACTTCATACGTATTATTCTCACTAGTATTACAATGACAAGGCGCCAAGGTGTCAAATAATTCGCAGATTTGTCAACGTAATAGTAAAATAAAAACTTAGCGTGACTTCCATAATATGCGTAATTTTTGTCATCATCATAAATATCTTACGAACGACATTGCACTTTTTACACCATGAGTAAGATTTCATAGCATTAAATAATCATGAACTTGATCATACCAGCAAAAAACATTGATTCGCAAATAACTTCGCAACTAAACTTACCTACATAAACGTAGTAACAAAAAAAAAAGGTACAAAAATAGAAAAGGATTACTTGAACGTTAAGGTAACATAAAATACCTTTGTCGAACGGAAAAGTATTTCTGAACTAAACAAAAAAGAAACTTATAAAATTCGCTTGCAAGTATTTCAAAAAAAAAGAAATAAAAATATCAGCATACACATCGAAGTAATAATAATACAGAGAGGAATACGAAAAACGTTTAACATAGGTATTAAATAAAAAGGGAATTGTAAAATAAATATACATTTATTAGAGTAAATACCGAATAAGTTTTTTATACATAGCAAATACCCTATATGTATAAATTATCTGGAACAAAATTAAATGTAAAATGAAAATAGTTTACGCAAAAAGAACCAAGGAACAGTATTATTGATTTTTTAAGATACCTAATTAGTTACTACACTTTTTCGCAACATATTGAATGACAAGGTTATCCGGCACGTACCTGAATAATATGTTACAACCCTAGGTTGAAAATAATACACGGGTCTTTTTTTTCCAACGAAAACTTCAAACCAATCAATCACTTTATTTGGGCGGCTCATTTTCCTGATAGTGTAGTTGGCGTAGGTACTTTTTATGAATTTTCAATGCGCATCATAAGCCATGCTATTAAAATATTCCAGATACATGAATCCGAATATTTTTCGGGGAAATGCTCCACTTTTTTCGGAGATTACACATACTATCAAAAATAGATAAAATTGATTTATTTTATTATAAGGTTAGAATGGAACTCAATCAAATGCCACGATTTATTATGTATTAATATCAGAACACGACAGCAAGAGGTAATGCATCGAACACACCCGCCGTCTACATACTGGATGTACTAATAACAATGGCAGACGATTTGTTAATAATTAAGGAGGATACAATACAGGGCTTGTAGGAAATATCTTCAAAATGAAACTAAGTAGCTTTTAGACTCAACTAATCGTTGACGTTCTTTTTGGGAACTGTCATAATGCTACCCTTTGCTATACATTTAGTACGGAGACTGTATTTTGGTTACTTTTGACGTAACTTTTTAGCACGTGTATTTATATATATATATATTTCTAAGTTAACGAATCCGTTAAAATCATAATTATTAGGGCATTTCTACAGAAACGACTGATTGACCTACTGGAGCAAAAAAACTACCTTTAAAATTTAATAACGTGTCTCAAAAAAATCACACGTATTTATACAACTCTTGGCCTGATGGAGAGCATATCAAAAAAACCACCAGGTTGTACATATGGCTTAAAAAAAATCTGGAAGTTCAAAAACGGGCAGAATTTGGCCTAAAATGGAGTGTCCGGTTCCCAGAATTTACTCGTTTTTGTTTCATAACTTTTAAAAATTATGACTTACTCATTATTATTTCTACATTCCTATAACAAGGGATAAATAATGAAGCCATAACAGTGTTTATATTAATTCTGAATCCTTTAGTTTTGATACAGTGACACATTAAAATATTGTCCGAGGGGTGTACCTCAATTCGGTAAAATTTACTTTTTTTATTTACCTATAGCACTATCTACGCTTATTAGAAACGGTTACTATGGATTCCCGCCATCTAACCGTTGCCCCCGAGCGGCCGAGCACCATAGACAGGGGAATTGTTGCGTTGAGGAGCAATTTTCAGAGGTTCGAAATCATTCGGTGTTTTTGGTTTAGGGTAATTTCTCAAATCGGTGTGCCACTTAAATTATGTTTCTGAAGTATTTTTGGAGATTTGTGCTAAAATTATTAAGTGTTTAACTGCATTTTGCCGTTACATTTAGTTAAAATTACTGTTACTCATAATATTTTTGAGTAATTTTATGTATTGTGATATTTCCTCAATTCCGTGGATCTCAATTCCGCTGGAAAATGGGCACCGAATTGAGATTTTACTGTGATATTATGAATTTTGCTAACAGGAACTATTCATTTATTTCATAAAACGATCATGCTGGAGATTGTGTATGGCACTGTCTTATTTTTTCTAAGACTTAGGCCAATTTTAGTAAAACTCTCTCTCTCACAATCCAATAAACAGATTGAAAAAGTGTTGACACAAAACTACTTCTTTTTAAACTTAAGAGCTTGGCTCTTGTCGGTGGAGCAATTGCCATTATTTTCTTTTTTTGCCTTTTTCTTGTCATCCTGGTATGACATGAAATTTACTTTTCCCTTACTTGGTCAAAATAACTTCTCCTAGGTCTTCTTCATCCCCTCATTCCTTCCACTTTCAAAAATTTCAGATAGGCAAAATAAATGAATTGACGGTTTTATGTATTAATGGCAATAAATAGAGCAAAAAAATACACTTGAACAAAGACCTATCCTAAGTATCAAAAAAGACACATCATCATCATCATTATGAAAAGGACGTCCACTACTGAACATCGGCCAACCCCACGGTTTTCCACAGCGACCGATCACTAGCGTTCTGCATCAAGTTTAATCTTGCAATCTTTACAAGGTAGTCTGTCCATCTTGTCTGTGGACGTCCTACACTGCGTCTTTGGATCTCCAATCTAGAACTTTTCTGCCTCAACGGCCATCAGTTCTTCGCGCTATGTGCCCTTTTCATTGCCACTGAAGCTTACTGATTTTAAGGGCTACGTCTTTACCTTAGTTTTTCTATGTATCTCCTCATTTCTGATAAGTTCTCGTAGAGAAACACTGAGCATAGCCCTCTCCATCACTCGTTATGTGATTTTGAGCTTCTTTATAAGGCCCAGAGTAAGATACCATGTTTCGGATCCATATGTCATCACACACCTCCGGTATGCCAATGATATAATCGTTGTGGCAAAGACGCTGAACAACCTTGGCACTATGCTCGAAGAAATGGATGAAAAAGACATGTCATGTCGAGCTCCCATAGTGTACCCAGTAGTGTACTCCAGTATCTGTTGGGAACTAAATTCTTTAAGTTGTTGACGAGTATGAGTCGACCTGGGAATAGTAATCCAATTAGGTAGGTTAAACTTTGAGAAAGAGGTCAATCAACGATTCCAACTCAGCTAGGCAGCGTTCAGGAAATTGTGCAAAAGTATGTTCTCGTCTCAATTACTCTAGTGTCGTAGGAAGACGAAAGTCTTCAACCAGTGATTGTAACCAAACATAAATAAAATGTTGATTAGATTTTTTTGTTTATATTTCAAACAATCAATAATGAAAGGCACAAAAACCTGAAATAAACCATTACCGATAGACCAGCAGTTGTTTAACAAAACGCTTTAGGTATTTATTATTTTGGTCATTCTAATAGATTATTTTTTATAAGGTTACATCAATTCTCAATTCATTTTCTCAATTCGGTGCTTTCTCAATTCGGTGCTTAACTTTTCTCATTAACCACTCAACAAAATTAAGGCAAATAGTTATTTTTAGATTCAGGGTGGGTAAACTTAATTTTATATTATATAAATTACTTAAAAAAGCAAATTACAAATCAACCACCGAATTGAGAAAAAAAGTACCCTTCTGTAGAAATGACCATTATCACCAAGAGACCAGATGAAGTATTTATTAATAGGTAGATGTTACTGTTTTTTAAGATGAATGACACAGGCTATTCGTAATGATATTATTTATTGAGATTCGATATGTACGCGAGTGAAGCCAAATAAATTTTATGGAATAAATAATTATTGCATGAACTCAATTCACCCTGCATTGGTACTACGTTATAATTTCTCCGGACGAAAATAATTTACAAGAAATTAAGTATGCACCAATCAATGCAGGGACAAGTTGCTACACGGTGTTCTGACTATCCGTAAAGAAATTAATATAGACGAGTGTAAGTGTAATTAATACAGATTTCGCACATATTTTTTGGAAATTTATTTAGAAAATTATCACATATTTTTAATTTTGATAAACTACTAACTATATTAATAGGTACACCGCTTGTCAGGTAAAAGGATAAAAAAATCAATGATTCTAAAAAGTTGTTCCAGAGTTATAATCCCTTAACAATGTATATCAAAATCGCTTAAGGACAAACTTCCTAAGTACATATTGATACAAAATCACAAGTGCTTAACACAAAAAAGCTTGCCATTGAATTTAATTAGAAAAAAAAACCAGCAAATAAAGAATTTGGCTATAAAAAATCTAACAACATCTTAGAAGAAAACATATAAACAACATGAATACAATCAGCAACACAGTTTAGCATAAAACAACAGTTACGAATCTAGAGAAAGAAATACACTCAACAATAAAAATTCTGATTTTTATACAATCAATTAGAGCAAGCCAGATATAAAATAAAAAATGTTCTTTACCCCAATTGTACTCGTATTCTAACGGTTCAAATATATTGTTCCGATTTCGCCTGTCGTCCATATTTTCGATTCGGTTATAAATCGAAAATGGTGGTGTGGTTTCTGCTCCATACCTGTCCATGCCTTCATCGAGGCTTAGCGACCTAAAAATCCGACTTATGGTACTCGTATTGTCCTAGAAAAAAGCCCTGGACTTTAGTTTCTTGTCAAATGTCGAACAATTTTTAAGTTAAAACACAACATAGCATTTAAGTCCGCTTATCTTAGCATGGAAAATCTTGTAACCAATCTTTTCAAGACTTTCAAAATAATAGTCAGTAATAAATTATTTACTAAAAGTAAAAAAAGTTAAGTTTATTTTAATTATTTACTATTCGATTCAAATAGATCTCAGTGTCAAACGAATAATTTATGAGTAGATTGTAAGTTTTGTGGTTATCTTCTTTTAAATGAATCATTTCGTTCAAAAATAATGTCAAAGTTGCTTACAATATTTGCCAAGATAAATAAACGGACATTATTAACCAAAAAAAATTCAAAATGCTTACAGTGCAGGATAAAATTAAAATGAAAACCTTCAGGTGCCCCAATGATATTAGCAAATCACAATATCTGTCTCTTTTGTTACACGACTCTTACGTGTTAAGTCAATTTGAATTCTCAATAATGTGTTATCGTTTACTTTAACTACCATATCCAGTATTGCTACATTGATCGCTACTCATCAATCTGTAATGTACGTAAACTTTTTATATATATAATTCAGTGTTGCTACAAGGTTCGTTATTTAATTTATTAGTATTTTCAATATCTTTAAAAACCACATTTCGTTTATTGTAGTTTGGCATAACAATTTCTAGGAATTTACATTATTTTGCTTTTTGAAAATATTTATGCACTTTATGATATCTGGTATAATTTATTTTTATGTGTATGATATCTAAAGCACTATAACTATCATAGTCAGTGATTAAGCTTCCCTAACCGCCGGTTTTGTGATGGATAGTAAGCTTAATCAATGGTTAAAAGTTGAATGAATACGTTTTTGATTGCTATTAACAAAAACCACCTGAGCAAAATTTATTTAAAATAGCCAAGCTTACAATTGATTAAGGTAGCTTTTGTTCAAACATGCGCAGTCGTAATTATTCATCCGATGGTATGTTGTGTAAACCAATGATCATTATAAATCGGCCCTAAGTTTCAAAGTTCAATACACATTTAAAAATTTGTTACCTAGTCCGTAAGGGCCATTTCCCACGGGGACATACCGTATTTTGCGGGTACTATATTATGCAGGTTGCCGTTTAATATTAACTGACATTACATAAAAATTTTGTGCTCCATGAATTGATGACATGGTCATCAACTCGTAGTGCAAATCATAATTCGAAATTCAAATACTCAAAGAAAACGTCACAATCTTGCCGTCGTTTTTGTGACACATTTTTTGCTTGGCATAGCTTCTCTAAACGTAGTAGTAACAACTCACTGTGTTTAACACGTTCCGGGACAGTACCAGCCTACAGGCGTGAAAACAATAAAACATCTATTGTGTCTGGTGTAGTGTCCCGGAACGTGTTAATATCATACGCGTTTTAATTCACACGGATATCACGTTTGCATCACCCGCAAAAAATGGATACCAGATTTTTACCATTAAATTAATATTCCTATCGGAATAGAAGAACAAGTAAAAGCTGTCAAACGATACAATAACCAATTTTAGTACGTTACATTAGTAACTTAAAATGAGATAACCTTTCGTCCAGGTGATTTATACCTATCTTCTACCGCATGATAAACAGTCGACACAAAATATCGAACATGCAGCCTAAGTGTAAAACGAAAAATTATTTATTTGCACAAAATAATCGTAAACATGCATTAAATGTTTTTGTCTTTACTTTTTACATAACGTTAACGTTTATAGAAAAGAATAAGCAAACTTCGTACTTTAAATTTAACTCGTCAAGTATGTGTGAACGAGACACAATAGAAATTCCATTATTATGCGACTCCCGGCAGTCGTTTGATACCTGACTGATTACACCGGATTGGCAAATATAAATCGTAAATTGAGAGGCTTCGATTTGGACAAATTTACCTCTTAAATGAGAAGTTGTAAGTGTTATTTTGCTGTAATAAACAATAATCAATCGCCGTTCAAGTCCCCATGTTTCAGAAGCACAATTTCTCTTAAATACACACAATTTCATTTGAAATTATAAAAATTCACATGAAAGAATTTTTGAGCGAGGCTCTTTGGGGCTACTAACTGTTTGACAGCCGTCAAAAATGGTTTTGCTGCGTCATATCTCGCATCTCTTTTTATCGCACAGCTTTATCCTACTGACATCTCGCTTTTGTCGTTCTCTTCCGAAAGGGATAATAATTCTATGATTTTTACTGATCCAGTTTTGTCATTAACTGGTCCAATTACACTTCTAAAATGACAGTATGCATAAACACAGTAATAACATGGCAACGCTGATATGGTTCGACATGACATTGATAGGATTCGACAGCCGTACCCGCGAACACCTAAGTTTTTTGCGGGTTCCAAATCAGTGATCCTACAAAACTGGGTTGCCGTGGGAAACAGCCCTTACTAGTCTTGATGTCAAATAGAAGAACTGAAACGCTACTTTATTTATAATATAAAGATACAACTCCAAGTAAGTTAGCTTTACCGGGTTTTCCTGATATGTGATGATTTCCGCAACCCGGAAATAAGTATCATATATTTGCTCTACCGTCATCGCTTTAGCCTTCTTAGCTCGATTCAGGCGGAGTAAAGCGTTGACCCAATTTTTCCGTGATTTCTGTGGAGTCCCTGTCGAGACAGACTTCTTTATTGAGGATGTCGTCGGTTTCTCTGGTTCTGGCAATCTGGGTATTCTAGTCTCATTTTTTGCTTTGACTTTTTTGACTTCAACCTTCTTCTTTGGTTTTGATACAACGGTGTGCTCTGGGCTGTTCTCCAGCTTTTCATACCGCACTGTGGTACGGTCATCTGGTTTCTTATCTCGACGGCGTGGAATAGCGGGTAAATATTTAAAGAACCACATGTCTGTGAGATAAAAGAAAACCGCATTTCGCTATGCAATACAAACAAACAGATATGTTATCTAACAATCACACAATATAATAGTAAATTAACACGAGGTAGCAGAATAATGGTAAATAAGCAAAAAATATTGAGGGTACATGTCGCAGTTTCTTAACAAACACATGAGAAAAACTATGTACAATAATTCAGTTATATATGTATTACTGAAATAACTTAAATTGATTTGTGGATTCGAATTGATTCTGCCAATGCAAGGTATGATCCATCCCAAAAAGATAATTTTGCTAAATGTTCAAATTCTATTAACAAAATACATAATAACTATATAGACTTTTTATGAAATGGGATCTACTAAGAATCGTGGTCACGATTCCGGTAAGTCTATCACTGTAACTAGAATTAAGAATCCACAAGCGCGCACACTAAGGGCACATTTGTAGTAAGTGTATTTATCATTGATGTATGGGATCTTTAAATATGACGCGCTACAAATATGACGCGTTACAAATGCGGCCCAGGTCTGCAGGGTCCCTTAGTTCGGAAAATAATACATGAAATATAGAATAAAACAAATCGGTGGTATCAGACTTGACAGCGTAGAAGAGCTTCTTCACATTATCACAGCCATGTAGCTGCAGCAGCACAAGTTTTGCGAAGCTGTCACGGTAATATTATACCTAAATTTCGTAAGTAACATACTTAGTCACGCAGCTGCCACGCTACTTGGGTCTAATGTAAAGAAGCACTAGTAAAGATCCTCTACTCCGGACCATACCATGACCGCGCTAGTAGCGTATAAGACACGAATACGCTCTACTTTACCCACTGAACGGATCTAAAGCTTTCTGTCTCACCGTTATTATAGAGCGGAAGCAAGAACGTATTTGCCGACACTGACACGCTCCGTGCATGCCACGTGACGGTCTAGTGGGAATAGTGACATAGTTTTCAATACATTTTTTTTTTGCATGACACGTTCCTATCACGGTCATTGTATGGTACAATGTAGTAAACGACACCATTATTCTAAACTCAGTTACATAAGAAGTGTATGTGTAGACTTACCACGAATAGACCTCCGGGCTCGCGGAGCAGCATCATCTAGTAGTGGCTCCGCATCACCCCTGGCCAGAGGGACCCTGGCCGGGTCGTCGCGGGGAGTGTAAGTCCAGAACCGGTCCATCTCGTCATCCAGAAGCACCTCATCTTCTGGATCCTGTAGGGAAAGAGATAACGTATTTTTTTATGACAAATGGATTTCAGTGCGTTCTTAAACCTATTTAATTTTCCGAAGTAGCCAGTGTTGTGAAAGACTGATACATTTGATAATGATGTGACTTTTTATGAGTACAATACTTCAGTACTGTTTTGTGATCCGGAATAACTATCAAACTTTTCTAATCTCTATTAGACCTCTGTGTCAGCTCGAATATGTTAATGCATTATGTTTGTAGTTACTTTGCGTGTCAAAAAATTGCCTCAAGGTACAGCGCCCCAGCTCCTCATTGAAACCATATTTTTAAAGCCACGTTTCTTTGTCACGAAATCCAAAATCACTGTTTAAACAGATGTGATTATTTATCTGAGCGATTGGTATCTTGTGACCGGAGAAAAATGGCATAGTTTGTATGCATATGTGTGACTTGCGAATTCTAGTAGGTACAAGTCAGTTGGCTTCAGGTCTTAATTTGAGGGACTAGTTGCCCACTTAAATCGATTGTCAAGCAACCAGAACATCATGTCGTCGTTTTGTCGATACATATAATCGAAATAAGGGGCATATGTAACACAAAACTATTTCCAAATTGCACGGATCCTATTTTCATTAGTCACTTTTTCACAAATACAATATCAACATAACAATAACCACCAACTCAAAGAACACAGCTCACATTACCAACTCCTCGTGTTTAGGGTATGACACTTAGTTCTTGGAAAATAAAAAAACATAATTTTACCCATTTGGGATGTATAGTAAAAAATAATATCTGCATTTTTTCCACACAGCGTACATTACTGGTGAGAAATAAACACAGAATGAGTGGCCTATACCGTACTTTTGCACTTACGAACAAAAAAACTGGGCGATCCGTAACTTGCGTAAAGTGACTATACTTTTGTTTTTTTTATAATAAGCAAACTGCACTATTATTATGTTGGGAAAAGGTCAAGATTCCCTTATATTGTTTTTCCTATATTCTTGTCCACCAATGAATATCCATGATCTCAATAACTTTCCTGGTTCTGAATTCTGATGTCAGCGTAGAAAAAAAAGAGGCGTCAATAACTTAATGACATTTAAAAAAAACAGTGATACTTAAAGTGTTTAGAAGTGTTATTGAAAAAGCGGCTAAGTGCGAGTCGGACCCGCTCACTGAGGGTTCCGTGCCACCCTACGCTGGATTCGGGGTCCACTTACTTCCACCTAACGAAAATATTACAATATTTTTTGACGGCAACAATAAATTTGTTTTTCATAGTGTTTGTATGAAAGACAGTCATATTTTACGGTTACTAAAAATGTGAAATATCTCAAAAACTACTGGTTCAATCTCATTCAAAACAATTTTCGTTGAAAGTTTTTGTTGAGATCTACATCATAATTACTTTTAATAAATTTCACTTTCTTAATTCAAGTTAAGTTAGATGGGGGGACGCCCATTTTACCACTTTGGAAGCGTCTATATCTAAAACGTTAGACTTTTAGAAAAAATCGGTTTAGAAACCTCAATATCATTTTAAAAGACCTATCCATAGACACGCATAGGTTTGAGTATTTTTTTTTGGTTTTAGTTTCATGTATGGAAAATGTGAATGTAATATTAAATGTATTTTTTTTACTTTTTGTATCTGAATTTAAAAAGCGGTAAATAAGATACACCTACCTACCAAGTTCCAGCTGTGTGATACTAATAGTTTTAGAATAAAGTGGCTGTGACATACGGACGGACAGACAGACAGACAGACATACTTGACGAAACTATAAGGGTTCCGTTTTTTGCCATTTGGCTACGGAATTCTAAAAAGTAGAACCACAAGGTGCTCTTATGCAGGTCTCAACACTCTATTCTTGAATATCACTGCACTAGTGCTATGAGGTAAAAAAACTGACATTATGGGCGAAGTCTGATTGAAATGAAGTATTTTGAGTAATTTAAATGTAAAGAAAGACACAAAACGCGTACGTTACAGCCTGCCTATGTCTACTTGTGATGCAAGGGTACAGCCTGCCTAAGTCTACTTGTGATGCAAGGGTACAGCCTGCCTATGCCTACTTGTGATGCAAGGGTACAGCCTGCCTACGCCTACTTGTGATGCAAGGGTACAGCCTGCCTACGCCTACTTGTGATGCAAGGGTACAGCCTGCCTATGCCTACTTGTGATGCAAGGGTACAGCCTGCCTATGTCTACTTGTGATGCAAGGGTACAGCCTGCCTACGCCTACTTGTGATGCAAGGGTACAGCCTGCCTACGCCTACTTGTGATGCAAGGGTACAGCCTGCCTACGCCTACTTGTGATGCAAGGGTACAGCCTGCCTACGCCTACTTGTGATGCAAGGGTACAGCCTGCCTATGCCTGCTTGTGATGCAAAATTCCTTGCCAGTAAGTGTAAAATCATAATGTAGTCTGAAAAACAATGCATGCTATTTGTCCGGAATATACAGAGCACAGGTGGCTGGCTTGTATTAATAGTCGATGATTGAGTCTGTTGAGACAGACATTTTGAACATATTTGTGTCCACGTGACCGCACCCAACACAATACCGCGGCAGACATTAAATTCTACACGCAAAACGTTGAAAAGAATGCTTCAATAATTTTGATTGTATAGCTGAACGTTCAAGTATGACTGTTTATTGTTATACACCAAAGTTATATATCAAAGGGGATCCCGCAGAATATCAGTATCGTGACATGCCTCGTTCGTGTCGTGATGTCACGAACTATGCTGAACTTTTTGACACATACGTACCATTTTTTTTATTATTGTTATTTTCAAAATAAAGTACTTAATTTATCATTTTTTTGTGTTTCTAATTTTTTTATTACCAATTTTTTATTGTTACGTGCATGTTGTACTTATGTGTCAAAAAAAGTATTTTCTTTCTTTGTTATCAATGAAACCTGAATAGAAAGAAAGAAAGAAATATTTATTTGCGTTAAACATGGTATACAAAGATGTTAAGTTTTTCATAAATAATCTTATATTCAGCCAATAAGTTATGACATGCAAATTAAATTCATTTGTAACATTCATTTAACAATAAATTAATTGTGAATTATAAATTTATATTAATAAAATCATTATAAAGATGAAATAAAAATGTCAGTGGGATGTCAAATAATATCAATGAATGCGTTTTACATGAGTAGAGAGTGAGTATTGTTGTCTCCACGTATAGATTCAATGACCATTTGATTCTATAAAACTCTGTAAGCTGAGCAAATAAATATAGTGGACTGTAATAGGAGCAAACATTTTAAATATAGAACCCTTTTAATTAACCAATGATCATTTTTTTTAATTTATTTATTAAAATAAAAATAAGGACAACATCTCATTAAAAAAAAACCCACGTCTTACAAACATGAATCGTATCTTAAAAATCTAAAAAATATAACATACACATAATCACAATTTTTATGGACTGGCATATAAAATAAAAAAATGTACAGCCTGTATCATACTGACGGACGGACGGACAGCGAAGTCTTAGTAAAATAGGGTCCCGTTTTTACCATTTGGGTAACTGTAGTACTATTACACATATTATATTCTGTGCCGTATCGTAAGTGACTATTAAAATCATACAAGATCATCACCATTAAGAGAAGCTAGTAGCTGTTATTAAAACACAGGGAAACTGTTATTTAAAGTTATTGAACTTTTATTCTGTATATTTTTTATTGTTTGATTATTTTGTGCTTTGTTATTTATGTGTAATATTGTGTATACATACGGGTGTTTGTGATGTAAACTGATAAATGGTTTTTCTTTCTTTCAAAAAAATGGGTTTAAAATATTCGAATTCAGTGAATATTATTTTGAGATGAGTGACTGTGACCTCTAGCGTCATAAATCTGTATAATGCTAATAAATCGTTTGAATTTTAATACAGTACAGCGGAAAAAAACATATTAATTAAGCTTTTGGGTTTGGACAGAGCTAAGTAAATACATACTATATTATCTTCATAATACAAGTGCCGTAATATTTGGAGCTAGTGTTATTAGTTAGCCCTTACAGACATATGGTTAATGACAGTCCTGTCATGTTCCTTCACACATGAATACATAATAGACGTGCAAGGGCACCACTTGCCGTCATAACAAAAGAGCAATTCAGTAATTTCACTAAAAACGGTCAAAATAAAAAGAACGCCACAAGAAAGACACGCCAGCTCTTCGTAAGTCTGCCTGTCTATCGGAGCGGAGAAACGGAGAAATATTAACCCATAGGATGTCCGGAGCGGAGATTTTGTGCAATCCTAATGGTTAATATTTCT
Source organism: Pyrausta aurata (assembly GCA_963584085.1). Classification (NCBI taxonomy): domain Eukaryota; kingdom Metazoa; phylum Arthropoda; class Insecta; order Lepidoptera; family Crambidae; genus Pyrausta; species Pyrausta aurata. The sequence goes on along the minus strand of OY757251.1, from coordinate 17,271,957 downwards.
CCATTTCTCCGCTCCGCTCCGGTGGACAGTACATCAAGCAGCCTTAGAAGCTCCTTTGACGAAACCCATCTAAGAGACCTAGTAAAATAATTGGAGGTAATGGTTTTACAATATTTTTAACACTCACAGTGTCATATTTTATTCTTAAAAGATGAAATATGAAACCAAAAATTGCGCACGGGCGGGACTTGAACCAGCATCTTTCTGGCTAACCGAATTCATCTTTTAAGAATAATTGGAGGTAGTTAAATAATGTCAACATCATCAAATATAAGAGCTCTTGTCGGCGGAGCTTTTTATTCCTCACATTTTTCCGATATTTTCTTGATTTCCTAAAGGCAATCACCACACTTGCCTCTCTACCCAAATTGGAGTTTTAGAAGATGAATATACCTAAATGAAAAAGTTAAAATGTGAAATTTCTTTAAAATTCGTACCTACCTTACCTTACCTTAAACTTATTAGCGGGTAGGTAAATAGGTAAGTACTACTAGTTGTTTTTCTTCTTATGTTGTTACTTATGCTTCTAAACAAAATAAGTATGTAGCGATGAATGTTACTACACCTTTTATTGTAAAACAAGTTTTAATAAATTAATTTTTTTTATCGTAAAATAGCGTAAGTACTTTTAACCTTGATCTGGTTCTACTGGATAGTCTGTTAATGTGATCGTTCGTGAATCACAGTACACCTCAATGAGTTTTGGGTAGGTATATCTTATGAGATTACGATCTTAACCAATTTTATTGATAGATACCTACTGCTGATCAAGACATATCAAAAATGTATTAAATATTTTACGCTGAAATAATTAAATAGGACTGAAATTCATGAGAATAGGTGTTTAGAAATATCTTTAAAACTACTCCTGTGATACAAATAAGTTTTCTCAACTTAACAAGCCACGCGAAATATAGAATCCTAACTAAGTCTCTTTGGATCGTGGGAGGATGATGTCCATGGGCGGACAGACAGACGGACATAGCAACTAAGTATAAGCCCTTTGTTGCCGTCGGAAACAGTAACTTAAACGTCCAAGTAGATGCAAGTGTGCACCGGTGCAAAGAATGTCACTTCCCACAAGGCCTAACCACATTGGGTTAAGTTAGTCTAGTCGTTTCTATTCTACATTTACAGCGCCTCGGTGGCGCAGCGGTTAGAGGGTCTTATTTGAAAGCGACGGCTGCGCCAGGGGTCCCGGGCTCGATTCCCGGGTCGCGCCAAAAATATGTACCTGGGTTTTTCTGTTAATAAATTCTCAGGGAAGATCGAAGTTTGGAAGATGGCAGTGTTTCATCCCCGTGCCTCGGAAAGCACGTAAAGGCGTTGGTCCTGCGCCTGATCTTTCTCCGGTCGTGTCAGATTGCTGTCCCATCGGGTTATAAAAGTGAAGGAATAGAGGGTGCACCTGTGTTTGCGCACACACTTGCGCACTATATGTCCCGCGAAGTCGGATATTCGTTGTGACTGGCCCAAGTAGTCGAAATTGGTTAGGGAGATTATTATTTACATTTACAGACGATACCGACGAATATCGTAAAAGACAGAACGAGTCAAAAGAGGCAGAGGTAGACTTGTATTTTCTATGGACAAAACCTTTACTTTAAGGACCATCGAATAAGTTAACAGTTAATAAGTAAATAGATTAGAGGAGATGCCATCAAATTTAAATGTAGAGGTTAATCTTTAAATAAAATTGGATTGACTAATAACCACATAAGTTGCATAAAAATCATTTTCTCAATCGATCAAATAGCATTTAAGTAAGTAGTTGCGTTAAGTTTTCCCTGGCGTTTCTATACTCTCAAACGATAGTAGAACGCCCCGTGGTCCACAAGTCTATTGACCTTGACACACAGTCTAGAGCTGAGACCCACCCTACCCCCCTCCACCCTGACGCCACTCCGTGTGACGTGGTGTGACACTCGGAAACAAGATTTTAACACAAGTACCCTTAATCTCTGTGCATTTTTGTTTTGCTGTTTCATCTTATATGCAACAACTCAAAATGTGTGTAAGTATTCTTGTATATAAAACTCTATATTCTACTTATGAGATAAGTAGGTACGCATTTTGTTGAAAAAGTTACTTTAAAGGGTTCCGAAGACGATTGGTAAAAAACGGTCTGTCTGTCTGTCCGTCCTTATGTCACAGCCACTTAATTCTAAAACTATTAGCATCACACGACTGAAACTCGGTAGGTAGGTGTATCTTATTTACCGCTTTCCGATCCGATTCCGATTTTTCTTTAAACCTATGCGTGGGGTCTATGGATAGGTCTTTTAAAATGATGTAGATATAGAACAAAAACTTTCAACGAAAATTAGTTTGAATGAGATCGAACCAGTAGTTTTTGAATTACTGCACATTTTCGTCAACCGCAAATATACTTACCTAAATAATATAAATATAACCGCATACAAACGCTTTGAAAAATGAAGTTATTTTTGCTGTCAAAAAATATTGTGATATTTTTGTTTGGTGGAAGTAAGTGGTACCCGAATTCAGTTAAGGGTGGCACGGAACCCTCAGTGCGCGGTTCCGACTCGCACTTAGCCGGTTTTTTAAACTGTGGAGTGATGTAAAATTTACCTATAACTGAATACACATTAGTACCTCGTACCTCATTGACATAGTCGCACGTCATGAGAGGGTCACTCACGGGAGCGAGCGCGACCTTCGCGAGGGGGTCACCCATGGAGGCGCGAGGGACCCCCGCGGGGGCCACTCGGCCGTCTGCAACGGCGAGCCCCACGTCACTGGCTGCATTCGGAACTCAGGGAATTAGGGTTGTCAATGTCAAGCTAGGATGTCAGCTGTCCCCAACAAGGATTTAATGGTAGGTAACCATTGAAACTGTTGTAATGACTTCAATGATGGCCTCATCAGACATGGTAATTTTTAAGAAATATGGCTTGCTACCATCAGTTCACACCCAATTCAATAAAGTCGAGTTAGGAATAAAATATGGTCTTAAACTCAAGAACCGACCCCTGCAGGATTCCTACCATAATAGAGCCGTCTGAGTTGTGATCTCATGCATGTGCTTCTTATTTTTTTAAATGTCTAAAAGACCATTACTGTCTAGCCGTTTTTATCTTGATTTAGGGGCAGTAATTACGCGCTTGATTTGACTACCGATTTTGACTACCGCGGACCTAAGATAGTCAAGTACCTATGGTAGGTAGTACACAAAATAGTAAGTACTTTAGTGCAATCTGATATAATAACCGACTCGAATATACTTCTAAATCATTTCGCACATGTTTCTGTTAAGAATTCGATTTGTGAAATCTGAATTCATTTCTCGGACCTTTTCCACTACACCAATCAAGCCTCTTGAATCCACTGAAATTCCTAAGCTCTAGAAGTGTAAATCAAGACAGTATGCCCAACTTAGTTCTTAGATCTACTTGCGCAAACCAGAGGAAACATCTATGATTTAACCCCCAAAGTATTCGTATTGTGACGTAATGATTTGTATGAGAATTTGAAAGTGCCTCTATCGGACCTAAAACAAACTAAAAATTTGACACTCAAATAACCTAATATATTTCAATAATATTAATTATATAGACCGTTTAAATTGTTACTGGACGTGCCATATTTACGTTAGTATGACGACATCTGCGGTAATGATTTCGAGCTTACTACACGACACGGGAGTGCTTCGTGCTGCCGACTGACGTAAACTCGCTACGATTACGTGAAAAATACGTCAAATGTTCGTGATTCGGGTACATATGATTTTCTGGCAGCCCTATGGCACCCGCGGAAGCCTATAGGTGCTAAATAGGTGTAGGTACATAATTTTAAGAGCTCTCGCCTGGGCGCAGCCAAGCGCTTATTTTTGTAGCCTGAATAGTTACCGAGCTGATAAGAGAATGAAAATTGAATCCTGTCAATAATTTTGTATTGTAGTAAATAAAAACAGAAGGCCTACACTAAGCGATTGGTTGCACAATGGGTATAGAAAAAGAAGAAGATTACAATTTGCGTCATTTTAATGTTAAAAATGTCTAGGTAATTCTTCAGCGTCTTCGATTATGATAATGATGCCCTTAGCTGATGGCCGTTATAGCTAAGCTGCATCGATTTTGATGCGGTCAACCCAAACTATCAGCACGTTATGTGTACTATTTTTTATCGGATCATAAATCAAGATAGCTACAAAAATACAAATTTCACTCAACATCAAGGTTTTGGTCATAGTACTACATAGATATCAGTAACCTTTGCAAAACTTTTCCTATTTTGATAACGTACAGAAGTACCTATAACCCAGCAGATTGATCTGACATATACTGTCAAATAGCCTTTACACAATTTCAACCAAAAGTAGAAGAAATAGAGATCAATATCTCTTCAGATTTATGTAGTTTACTGAGCATGCCGTTGGACATCCCAGATTAAGATAACTCTGTGGTATCGCGACGCACTGATATGGATATCAAGTAGACCGCGAAATTGAGACCTCGCCTGCGGAGCAAAGGGGTACGGGGGGAGACGAGAGCTCGGTTAGTGAGCGGCGCGGGCGGGTGGTTCCGCGCCGCCCGCACACGCCCCTGTACCCCGCAGGCGAAGTCTCAATGAAGCGGTTTACCTATAATGGCGACTGCTTCTACACTGTTAACATATATTTTTTAACCCCCGACACAAAAAGAGAGGGAGGTTATAATTATATTTTTGTATAAACAGTGTTTTGTCAAGCAGGCTTCGCGCTAGGGGGACCTATAATGCTCACAAACGGGACGCGTTTTGTACTGGTTGGTTGGTTCTCAATGATAATTTACCAGTTGCAATGTCAGTGAAAAGCGCCACGGTTCGGCCGCGGACCGATTCAATGGAGAGGGGTTCGTGAGGGGCGCGGGTGAAATTTGTTATTTTTTTTGCCTTTACCCGCTCTTAAAGAAAGCACTAGAAAAATTCAACATGCTTGCAAATTTGTCGGTGGCCGAGTAGTATAGGCATGCGCCCGGATAGCGTTTGGGTTTTGCGTTTTTTTTTTTAAATAAATAAATATGCGCCAGACAGCACACCAATTGTCTGGTATCGTGGTTTGACACAGGTTGCTTTTTACATGTGCAATTTATAATATTAGCGGTGTTATAAGTTTATTTTGTCAGTTTGTGGTATCGTAGCTCCCAAATGAAAGAACCGATTTTCGTTTAGTTCAAAATTCAAAATGTAATTAGTTTCATACACTTCAATAATATATGTACTTAGATACGCAGAGCGTTTTCCTGGCACAGGCAATATAACGCCTAAAAGAGGGCTCCGTCCACTAGATACATATGACAGTCTGTTTAAAGAAATAAATAAATTTGTTTTTTTGAATTTTCGTTTAGTATTTTTTGTGGCAAAGATAATTTTATCTCGAGTGTTATTGGCCATGATTCATAGAAATCTGTTCAACCGTTTGAAGATAATATAATAATATATTGGACACCAATCACATACATTGCTCTGATCCCAAAGTAAGTAGCTAATGCACTTGTGTTATGGAAATCAGACACAACGGTGGTACCACAACACCCAGACCCGGGACAATATAGAAAATTATGATTTCTACATTGGCCCGACCGGGAATCGAACCCTGGACCTCGGAGGGGCGACGCCTTGAAACCCAGCGTGCTTAGCCACTACACCACGGAGGTCGTCATATAACAGACGATGCCCAACAAATCATCAGCTTCTTTCTAGTTTCATAGGGACAGTTTTCAAACGGTCTGCAAACAGTGTGATTCTATGCTATGATCTCTATTCTATTCTTATGAAAAAAAATGATCTATCCATCTGGTCGGTGGACGTCCTACGCGTTTCCTGCCCCAACAGACATTCGTTCTTCGCGCAAGTGCTCTGGCTATTGCCACTTGAGCTTACGGATTTGTTGGGCATCGTCTGTTATATAAAGATTACTTTTGCCGAGTTCAAAATTATGACTAACAGAACCCTACCAAATACAAATCCTTCACTGAAAGCCTGTCTGCCTGTCCGTCCATCCGCCTGTCAATCAACAGGCTCTATGCTGCTCTATATCTTTAATACATGAAGTTAATCTTATACCCTACGGATTATTTAAATATTTTTCGATATTTTTTAGTAGCGTTGTAGTACTTAAGGCCGTCTTATTCCGTCAAATTATCTCATAAGCCCCGCCCCCTTGTTAAAAGTGCGGGGCGCTTCCCCCACCAGCACCCCCGCACAAAACTTTTTCTGTCAACTTTGTCTTACAAAACTCGTGTATAATTAAGCCATCTAGTGTTTATTTAAGGAACAAAATTTTCTTGAATAAGATACTTCATGCGCTTTTGTAAGTAACATACCCACGCCATCTAGCAGAACCCCTAAGAACTTTTACAAAATGGTTTCTTTAGTACACCATACATGCTTTTTAGTCTAAACGTTTATCGAAAGAACAAGGAACGCAAAGAGTGGCATTTCATTCTCACACGACTGGTCAGCACTTTATGCCAGCAACCTGTAACCATTATAAAAACAAGAAAGAATATCCGATAACATTTATTATATTCTTTATTGCACTTATAAGATGTACAGAAAATAGGTACAAGAAGTCACAATGTGAACAAAGGTGGGCTTATCCCTAAAAGATACCTCTTCCAGCCAACCCATAGGTGTAGGAAATGTAATGTAATAACATTTAGGTGGTTTATATAAAGATCCTTTTTGTCGACACAGTTATAGTCTCACTACTATCTTCCATCAGTCTTCCAATTGATGATGACTGAAGACCATTACAGATATGGCACTTCAAATTTAGGGTTCCGTACAAACCAGTAAGTATATAAGTCAAAGTTCACCCATCACGAGAATTTTGTCATGGTTTTTTTTTACACACTGAAATTCATAACATTTCAAATCATCATCATCATTCTCTTGCCCTGTTCCTAGTTTATCTAGGGTCTGCGCAGTATGTTTCACGCTTCCGTTTAACATTACAAATATGGAAAGCTAAATTAAAGACAAAGGTTTCTTTATCGTTTCAGTAATCCTTTAATAATATCAAAGTTTTTTATTTACTAGTCACCCACACCACGCTTAAAATACTCGCTTAATATCAGCCTGAACTATAAAAATGACTTGACTATCATGTGTTAGAAAGTAAGAAAATAGTAAGGCAAAAGTAGTTAGTAGTAATCTCTCATTTAGATGCAATACTTTTTTCGGCGAAGTTCACTATCAAATATACTGAGCATTGAACTTGGCTATCATTTTTCACCTTGATGTTTTTGTTGGGATATCATAACTTTTTATAGAAATATTTATTTGCTTATTCATAAATCATTAATACATATTTTGTGCAAGCTTCCATCCACTTAATTATAACGGTTACAGACCCTACAATTAAAAAACTTTCTTTTGTTTTCAGATTTTTTCCTTCGCTTACACATTATTACCTAGCTAGATGCCATATTTCAACTGCAATTTCAACTGTTAAATAGAGCACCGCACCCACACAATTACTTTGATAAACCATATATGGTTTTGCCATGTTTGACTTTTTGTAGTCTAGCTTATAGACCTTTTTTACTATAAAACTGTAATTTGGCATGGGTTTCTTTATATCCTAATCACACCGCCTAAAATATGTATTTTAAAATATTTTTGAGACACCTCCCTACAAGGAATGAATTATGATGAGCATGAGTTCCTACACCGAAAGGGCAACACCAGGGTTTATCTCATGAATCGTGATAGTAAGACAGTTGAAATTTTCAGGAAGGATGTATTCATGTTGCCGTTGAAAAAACAAAAACTTAAAAAACAGTTTTTTTTTCAGGTTGCTCTCATACAACTTATCTACTCTGATAATGATAATAATGAGGGGCTGCCCCATTATTAGGACTTCATATCTTTTGTATGGGACTCCCTGACAACAGATATGATGTTTATGCCATTTTCATAGATAATGGTACGGAACCCTTCGTGACCCCGAAGCGCCATTTGGCGCTAACTACAAGATTAATAGAATTATTATGTGTCACAAACACCAAAGTTGTTTTGGATATTCAGTAACAGCAATTTGAGGAACGGTTATAAAAATAAAATTAAGACAGTCTCCACACATTTTCGACAGAACAAAATTGAAAAAAATATTCAGATTTGACATTTCTGAATGCAAATATAATTGGATTATACTGAGTAATCTCCATGTTCGTCGCTCAAGTCCATGTCACCAAATAAGAGATAGATAGTCAATGCATTATTACTACACGATTCAGAAAATGTGTACGTACGTACGTAAATAACAGGGAAACCTGAGTTCCATACACGAAGAGAGCTAGACCGACCTTAACTTAACCTCCAATGTTTGTATTTTGTCACAGGAGTCTAGATGTAAATAAATAAATAAAATTAATATAGACCTATCACCTAATAATTTTCTCCCTCCCTCAAATTCATATAATATTTTCTCGTCTCCAATATACTAGAGTCACCAGGGCACAGCTTTAGCATTTGAGATTACTGCTAAACCTACAGTTATGGTTTAGCTCTGATTTTTCCAAATAGAGAAAATGTTCAAAACTACAATAATTTGACATGAGTGTTTTATGCTTTTTGTTTATATTGTTACTATAGAAACGGATTCATCTCTACGATTGGTACAAAAATATAGTTCATTTATTCACAACAATTATATATGTCGCTACAGCCTTTCTCTTTTTATTTTGCTTAACACGTAGAGGTTGGGGGTTCCATCCTCATGGCATTGAGGAGATTTATCCGCATGGTGATGATGTTTTTGATACTAATTTTCTTTTTGAAATTTATTTTCATTGTTATGTAGTTTTTTTAATAGGATTTGCTACTTTAAAAAAATACCTAAAAATTTAATTAGTTTTTATTTTTTTTATTTTTTTATTTTAAATGTTAAAATGTCCAAAAATTAAAATAAATACTTATTTCGTTTTCTAAAAAAATATTGTGACTATGTAGAAAAATATTCATGATACCCCCGATTTGAACTCGCGACCTTTGATTAGTATAAGACTGGTGCTGATCCAACTGAGCGTGACGCGGCGCGGCGAAATTAGCTATTATTAGTTCTTAGGTGTTTTACGTAATTAAGTACGCAAATAAAATTGCAAAAATTGACATAGGTCCAGCGTTCGCAGTGGCGTCAAGGGGAATGAGGAAATGGTATCTCGTGCTTGTCATTTGAATAAAAAGATAGCGCTATTTCTGCTTGCATGTATAGAACAGAGATGACACGACGATCAACTGCTGCGTCAAAGTCGTTGCGCGAATCACCATCGTCACAAGTGTGAGAATCACTAAATCAGTGTTTTATGAATGAAAATGTTAATAAAACTGGAAAAAAACGATTGGACGCCCTAAACATCTTTGGTGTCTAAAGTAATCTTAAAAAGACAATTGGAAGAATTTGCTGCTTGTAAGAAAGAATACAGACTAATGAAAAAATGGACCTTTCTTTGCCTGAACATAACACCGATAAAAACTAAAAAAAAATCATTTGATTCATAGCTGAGATCTCACTTATGTGGTCAAAATGTATATTCTTATAATCCTCTGTTCCTCACATCTGTGTAGCTTGAGCAAATCAAGATCAAAAAAGTCGAAATAGGTCAAATAAAATGTTTTTAGATATTTCGTTATTCTGATCTAAATAACAAACATTTTGAAATCATTTTAACATGTATATGTGTAGAATGGAATTACCTACTAAAATATGTGATTTTCATAAATATAAGTCCAATAATTTGAAAACTACATAGAAAATACGAAAAAAAAGGGGCCCACTTCTGAGGCAATTATTATCGAGCAAAGTAATTACAATCGTGTTTCCAACCACAATCCAGCTTTCTAGTAATCTTCTTCTATAACATATATAGATTCGAGATTTAAATAATTAGTGTTTCCATGTTTAAACTCAATCGAAACATCGTAAAAATGGAATATCTGGGCCTTAACAGCTACTTATATTTTTTTAGGGTTCAGTAGTCCTTATATGGATGATGTTAACGTCTATGTATTTAAAAAAAAACAAGATAATTTTAATTTTATGCAAACGGTTTCATTTCTTTCGTTTGATGTCAAAAATAGCCTCGTAATTTATAGTACCATGCAGGTTATCAAAGATCAATAAAAATTAAATAATATTATTTAGTTTCTAATGACAAAACTAGTATTTTTGCTCATTATTAAACTATATCAACCTTTCTTAGTAGTAGTTTGATCCAAAAATATTTAATATCCTCCGATATTGTAGCTAGCACTGCAGGTAATATAATATATTTTTAATAATTTATTTACACCTGTGACCTACAAATGTCATTAAGATTGTTACCGCGGAATAGCATTAAGTATTCTAGGGTGCTATTTTAATAATGAAGAAAAATTTGTGTTGGGCTATGTAGAACGTATTACAAATACATTAAATTACAAAATCTAACAAAGTGGAAATTAACATATTATTATGTAAGTAGATTTCACAATTAATGTAGATTGGCACTCTTGTAAATTTTTACGGTTACGAATTAGTGAATTAATTCTGTACAAAAAAAAACTTTTCATCAAACACCTCCTGTTAAACAATGGTTAATAACATTAAATAACTGCCACTGGACTGCCGACTAATTGAAGTTTCCTGCCTGCCCTAGATCAGATTCTGGGTCCCGATTCTCATGCCAACCGAACTTTCAGCGTGTTGTAATTCTAATACGAGTTTCATAGTTCGTTACACTGAAAAAATCTAGTGATACACTTACGAGTGTATCCACACTTTGTAACACTACCACACGGAAAAAGGTCGGTTGCATAAAAGTTGTTACTCTGTGAAATCAAAAACCGATTTTTCTTATGAATTTTTTTTTTTTGTTGGATAGTTTTATCGGGATAACCTTTCGGCTATAAAACATACCTTCTCGACGGAAAGGGAGGGAACTCAAATCACGCAGACCTCTATATTATTATTACCACATTTTTTTAAAAATCAGTACAATAGTATAATTTGTAAGTGTTAAACTGTTACAAAGTGAACAAAATTTCATTAGCCATACTATGTAAGTAAAATCTGAATTGATTTATATAAATGTTTATTTGTATAAATCAATTCAGATTCAGATTGTTAGTATCGTATTGTAAATTTTTATTTTAATAAAGACTTACACCCTTATTCATAAAAACGCAAACAGTCCTAGAAACCTGTTTTAACTATTACACTGTTTTGTCTCGTTCTTTCTTGGCGCTGTCATCATTTGACAGAAAGTGACAAAACAGTGTAATAACTAAAATAGGTTTGACTGTTTGAATTCTTAGGAAAAAGGGGGTTAAAGTACAATAGTTCATGAAATTAGCGCGTTCAAACAAACAAACAAACTCGCCAGTTTTATAATATTAGTATTTATTGATGAAAGAAAACTTAGGGATGACACAAGAAAGAAGAAAATGATAATAATTTAAAAAAATACAATAAATGCGCGAAAAACATACTGTTTTAACTCGTCAAGTATGTGTGAACGAGACACAATAGAAATTCCATTATTATGCGACTCCCGGCAGTCGTTTGATACCTGACTGATTACATCCTAATATCGTTCTCTACGATAAATATATACGAGTAATCATAGCTGACTTTCGTGTAACGCCCGCAGTGTTTTTATTTCTTTTGATTTTTACACAGAAAATTTATGAATATGCTTCATTTTTAATGTACTTAGGCTTAAATAGCGAATTTCCTTCGTTTTTCTTCTTAAAAAAATGTGTATCCTAGTCATTGGTTAGGTGTCATCTAGTCTTTCCGCTTCTATGCTTTTTACCTGCTCACTGAATGGGCCAAGGTGAGCTGAGTTTTTATATTGCACTCTAACTATGTGGACCACGTTATACAGGGTGCATCAAAAATGCATTCCCTTTGCTTTTATTCTGTTCACAAAGATTATTTGGCTGATTTGTAGAGTCTGCGACACGACGTTATTTTTGACAGTTTGACATTAAGCAAATAACATAAATAATTATTATTAACACAAGACACATTTTCGATGAACGTGCTTAACACTGTGTTACAAAATCCATAGAAAATGTGCATATTTTAACATTTTCGATTATGAAAACCCAAATTAACACCTTTAACAACTCTGTATGTATTATTAAGTTCGGAAAATATTTCAACAAGAAATACATTTGCGATGAACGTAACACTTTGTTACAAAATCCATATAGAAATTATACATATTTTTATATTTTCAATCATGAAAACCTTTAACAACCACCCTGTATGATACCTAAGTTTTGTGCCGAAGGCTGTATCAAAGTGTTATAGATAATACACTTAGCAATATCACATGACTGAATATGTTATGACTCGGAGTGATGTAAGTAAACACTTGGACATAGTTTAAGAACAACCTTGGATTATTTTAAGACAATTTATTTAAGACAGAGAAAAAAGAATTACTCATTAGTTCTTTGTGATGTTTTTAGGGTTCCGTAATCAAAGGATAAAATAGGCACCCTATTACTAAAACTTCGCCGTTTTTGTCCGTCCGTCCATCCGACTGTCTCTCATCAACAGGCTGATCCCAAGAACCGCCATAGCTAGACAGTTAAAATTTCCTTAAATTATGTATTTCTGTTGCCTGTATAGTAACAAATGCAAAAAAAATATTAAAATGATTATTTATACCAATAAACGCAATTTTCGCCCGTTTTTGTTCGATAATTGCAACAGGTAGGTGTTTGAAATATCCATTTGTTGTCCACCTAGTCAATGGTACGGAACCCTTCGTGCGAGAGTCCGACTCGCACTTTGCCAGTTTTTTATTTAATTTCGGTTAGCCCAGACTACAGCAAATGCCAATCATGGCAGGGGCCTCTATTTTCAAACTCTCACAAATTTTTCGTGTGATTAATGTTTATTATTAAAAATCAGTAGAAATGTAAACGAGAGTGATACCAAAATGGAGCCAAAAGCACCAAAGTTAATATGCAGTGCACCTAAATGTGCTAAAAATAGGCGCAAAGTGTGACAGGCATGGTTCAACGCACCGCACAATTAGAATGCACGTCCTAATCGTGGCACGCTGCAGTTAGGTATTATATCAGAGGCCAAAGTTTACGTAGGGTACACGTTAGCCACTAGCTGGCGCTGCTTCAATCCCATATAAATTCACGTTAACCTGCTCGATGCGTTTGATCGAGTAAGTCTAGCTCTGACTCGCACTTCGGCCTCAGTAGAGCAAACATAGAGTTTTTAATATCTAGACACACGGTGATGTGACAGCCAAGTTCGCGGGGCAGCAAGGACTAGAAAGCAGCCTTGTGTTAGTTATACGAACCATTTAGAGCCACTTTTGATAACCCATTTACCTTTTAAGATTGCGCCTCTATCGATTCATTTCATTCACTTATTGGTAGCCTCATTGTCATCGACCTTTTTCTTACGTACTTGGGATATCGTCGAGACATTAAACTGAAACTTTGCGGGTTTACTATTGGTTGAGGTTTCTAAGCACTTGACCTTTTACTTGCATTAATAGTTCTTGTCCAGTAAATAATTGAGCTCCCAAGAAACTTGTTAAGGTGTTAGTGAGTTGAATTTATATGGTCTTACCTACACATGTCCATTTTTTATTCTTTGTAAATAAGTCCAGGAAATAAAAATTCAAGTACAAAAGCATACCTAGTACATGAAAAATTATTAAATAAATGAAAAAAATAAAAATCTTGTACCAAATACAAAAAGGTTGAACAAATTTTCACGAAACGTGGCAAAAAAAATACTCGGGATTAAATTTTCTATGACACAAAAAAAATGGTTCATCAGTTTGATAGCCACTATACCAAAGTCAGATATGTACAGTGCGACAAGGACATTGACAGGGGGGCGCTAGCATTCAATACGGTAGTCAGAGCAGGAAAATCTCCCTTGATTCAGGGAGTCTATTGTTTATTAGGGTCTTTTTTACCCGTACATGGCAAAGTCAAGGAAAAGATTTCTTGGATGGAAATGTCGTTGAAGACATTTTCTACCATAAGATGCTTAAAACAATTGTTTTATAAAAGTCATTGAATAATAATACTCTATATTAGGTGTTTAGCTCTACGGTATTTAAAAACAATCATATTAATGGTTTACACCGAACACGTACGAAAATAAAACAAAAGGGAAAATTGGAAAATCTCTTGTAAGATTGGGGAGATTTCGCTACCCTCAATCTGGCAGGCACATTTTTGAATTTGACAGCGTTAGTTCCGACTGTCACCGTTGGCCAGCAGGTCCGTGTCGCACTGTATACACACACAGACACGTCAAACTTCATCACACACACACCTCTCATCTATTTGCGTCGGGGGTTTTAAACCAAACGTCAGTACTACAGACTTGTATCAATGGATAGATTTGCTGCATCCCTATAATTCCACAACCAGCTTATAGGTTCGACTAACAGCAAAAATGTGTTCTTGTCTGAATATTCCGAATAACGTATTTTGAAAATCAATTTTTCTATTTCGGAGCACATAGATTACGATACTGAAAAACTATTTCATTTCAATTTGTAGTTTCGAGTATTCAAATGCCAACGTCATCTCGTGCTAACTGTAGTTAAACAATACTATTAGGAAATGTCTAACTTAGGGCCAGTTTTTTGATCCGTGGTAATGGTAAAGTTACGTTACCAGCGGTTGAATGTATTATATGATTGTGAGTGTTTTAAAGAAAGAACACCTTTAACCAATGGTCATTAAAATAGCTATTCTGACATTTGGTTAAGGCAGTTTTTGTTCAAAACCGCTGGTAACGTAACTTTACCATTACCTACCGTCAATGAAAAAACTGGGCTAACAGCGTACGCTTAGGCGTGAAAACAATAAAACATCTATTGTGTCTAGTGTAGTGTCCCGGAACGTTTTAAAGACGGTTTCCACTTACTTATCTTTGAAGATATATTAGAAATAAGTACTATTCAAAGTAAGCTTAGAAAAGCAATGTTAACTAATGTTTTGACAACGTCGCGTCGTCCAGAGAACCGAAATGTCATTGTGAACCTAAATAAGGCGTAAGAAAAACTAAAGCGAACAAAGCAGCGTATCTGTAGGAATCAGACCGAGGCCGAGATAGTTCAGTTGAGCTACACACGGGCCCCCAAGTTTTTAAGCAGTTTTAAATAAATATGAAAATTAACTTAAACCGGTTTTACATTGGGTAAAAAGTAATTTGGCCTAAATATAAGGTCAAATCGTTTTAAATGATAATATTTTAACAGTGTCTTTGCACACATCATAGAAACATAACACGATCATATTTTTTGTGGATTTTAAATTTTAGAATTTTCTCTCAATTCACTTCCCAATGTTTCATTTTCTTGAATCTTAACCTTAAAAATAAACTGAAAATAACCATCAGCTTAGTCTCATTTTTCTACAAAAAAAAAAATAATGTGCTGAATCGGCCCTTTAAATAATATCAATTAAAACTAGGTGACCCTATAAAGGATTCCCTGTGTCGTAGGGACTAAACTCTTTCATTTTTGTGACAATATTTAAGGTGGGATAACACTAATGAGCATATTTTACCCAATGCTTACCACCATACGCTTCTGTGCTATGTCATCTAGTGGTAACAATTGGTAACCCGTCTGTCTACGCGCTTTATCTTCCGTTTAATGACATAACGTTTCCTCTAAAGGCCTTTCCTTCTGTTTATGAACTGTGTCTCTGTTAACATTTTAAGATGTGTAACCTTTCAGACTATTACATATGATACAAATTTTGTACACGCAAGCTTATTTTTTGGGAAACTTTAATGACTATGTTCTTAAATACATATACCATAACGGGAATACGAGTTGTTACTGGTGAACACGATACACCATACAGTACCTATTAATTTTCATCCAAAATCAAAATGAAACTACAGATTTATATTTTGATCACGCACAATTCGCAATTTTTAATAAACTGCAATGTACAAAGTTTTAACTGAAATATAACTTTATACTGGCGAATTTAGTGCCTAATCAATGCTTTTTTTAAATAACAATGCAATGATTCAAGGGTTCACCGTAATAGTTGTTCAGAACAGTATCTCAAATCGCCTGATTAAAATTCTTTTTTCTTCAAATTTATTAACGCATCGTTACTATCGTCAAGCTAGATAGTTGGCTCGGATCCCACAGGTGCGCGTCGAACACGTGACCTGCGCGTGCGCCGCTACATCATGCGTCACCAGGAAATACATACTATTTATGTTGGCAAAGAAGACGTTCATTTAAATTTTATATAACTAAAGGGTTCGGAACATTTTCTTATATTTATGTTATTTATGAAGGAAAAGTCTCATGAAGTCACGATGCCTTTAATTTAAATTGGAAAGCAGATATTAAGGACTATGCTATACTCCCTATTTTGTTGGCTGAAATCCTTTAAAAAATTATAAAAAGATATTTTATAAAAATTATATTAATATTTTAGGTTTATAGACATTTATTCTCATAAAAACATTTAGTTCAATTACAATGAAAATTACTTATGCTAAAACTTAGTAAATAGATACCCCTGGAGCTGAGCCATTGGGTATATATGAGTTATGATTATTATTATTCATATAATAGTTATAATGAAGTGTTCGCAATCTTCTTTGAGAGTGGACTTTATAATAACTATGTTGTGTAATAACTTTATAGTAACTATGTAATAATAATATGGACATACCTATTCTTTCATGTTATTCTTAAATATGTTAAAGTTAGTACATTCTTTTATTTTGTTGGGTAATTTGTTATACATCTGAACACCTTCAAACAATAAAGTCTTTTTTCCGTAGTTAGTTCGAGCCTTATTTAGAATAAGTTTATGTTTATTTCTTAAATTATGAAAGTTTGGTCTTTGTTCCAAGTGTATATTTGATTGTATAGAATTTGTTATAATTTTGTTAACTAGAATGCACGTTGCGTATGTATACAGTTGTTTTATATTTAAGATTTTAGTTTTTTCATAAATTTCTTTTGTTGGTGTTAAGTATTCAAAATGATTTAGTACTTTTACAATTTTGTTTTGTGTTCTTTGAAGTGGTTTTAAGTTTGTTTCAGCGGCTGAACCCCATATTTCTATAAAGTAATTTATGTGTGATTTTACAAGTGAATTATAAGTTATTTTATGTACTTTATTAGGAATACAGTGTGATGACTTTTAATGAAATAAGTTATGAAAATATGATTTCCAGTTTCACAAACTTCGAACCAATGAGGCTCCACCTATATTCATGCACTCTGTAGTCAAAAAAAGCTAGTTGTCAAGCAAAAAAACTTAAGATATGAAATTTCAGCTGCTCAATGACTTCAACTGCTGTATTCCAATTAAGTCAATTTTTAAAAAAAACGATTAACACGTTCCGGGACTCTATTCCAGACACAATAGGCGTTTTATTGTTTTCACGCCTGTAGGCGTCACTGTGTCGGAACGCGTTAATACACACAGTCGTAGTTCATTCAGCCTGTTAAGCGATCGCAAGTATGTGCGAGACCAGTGGGAGATTTAAGGTACGAACTAAGTAAAAAAAAAACAAAATTTTTTTATTAGAAATCAAACTTCATCGCGAACAAAGTCGCGTTCAACTCCAGTCCATAACAAAACAATTAACAAGCAATCAATACACACATGACAGTCACATATTGTCACATAGGTTGGCCGATCGCCAGCGCAGTGTGTCACGGCGGATCAAGAGCAAGGCCACGTCTAGAGTTCATAGAATTACGACAGTTTTTCAATGAATTAGTTACGCTGATTAGTTTTTATCTGCAAGTGAGGTCCTAATGGGTTGGGCCGATGGTTTTTTTTATTCAATTGCTTGGCTCGATAAAAATCTGACAGCAAGGTTTGTGGCTTGCCATGCAAACACCACTCCGCCAATCCGCACTGAGCCTGCGTGGTGGAGTATGGCACATAGTACCTCATACTTGAGGCTAACTTTACTAAACTAATTTATATTATTTATTTGACCTCGATCGCACACGATTTCACATGATATTTTGGGTGTAATAAGAAATTGAAAAGTAGTTTTGCGTCTGACAGTTTGCGGTAACCGTTATAAAACACGGTAATCCGTTGACCCTATGTCTGTTGGTCGTGTCTTAAAAAAAACGAGAATGCAATAAGAATTAAAATAGTTAACATTTACGTGACTATTTTCATTTCCTTAGTAGTGTAGTAAACTTTTAAATAATTAATTTATATTTTTAAATAATTACATCAATTATTTTTCTTCTTCATTTAAAAGATTTGCTCTCATTGGTGGAGATTTCTCCATTCTTGCCTAGACGATGTCAACTCTTTGAGGGAAATTCTAACGCGCAAGATAACGTTTCTCGCTGTTGAATTCTCTTTCATAAAACGTAAAGTAAACTTTTAAACGATTAAAATAGACAGTTGAACATTCGCTGTGTGCAAAGTTTGTGGAACACGAATCGATGACTGCGCTCGCAGTGACAAAAAATAACAACGTTGGCGGACGTCTGTCACCATTTCTCTATACAAAATTAACGTAACCGTGCATTATAGTCTTTGATTAAAGTAAAATAGCGGAAGATAGGTGACGCGCCACTCGAAAGTGGACCGCTAAAATCAGGCCCCCGTCGCCTAATTGCCTTCAGTTGCAATCGGGATTGCGTGCGCGGGTGACATTTATAAGACGTGTAACGTAAGGAATGTGTAGTGCCATTTTTTAGCTGATAATAATAATTAGTATGACATAGGTGACGCGCCACTCGAAAGTGGACCGCTAAAATCAGGCCCCCGTCGCCTAATTGCTTTCAGTTGCAATCGGGATTGCGTGCGCGGGTGACATTTTTATGACGTGTGACATAAGGAATGTGTAGTGCCATTTTTTAGCTGACAATTAGTATGTAATGCCCGCTATTTTACTTTAATCAAAGATTATAGTAAATTAGCAAATTTGTAATTTCACTAATTTTGTGTGCAATAAAGAGTTATCTATCTATCTATCTATCTATAGTAAACATCGACGCGGATAATATAATAAGTATTCATTGAAATCACTTTTGTTTAATTATTTTTCATAAAGCCTTTGTTATTTTCCGTTCTCCATAAGTTTGTGACCCTGGTCGTAGCGTACGGTGCCAATACTCGGAGCATTTGCAAATACAGAATTCCAAACATCGCCATGCCTAGGCATTTCAAGGAACACCTGAATAATACTAACTGCCGGTGACATATCGATACTATCCATCTTCCTTACTCGTGTCATCATTCCATGATTCATGATGATAACGAGAACGTGTGAGCGAGAAAGACGGATCGGATGCATTTTGTATACTTTTTTTATTTACCAATATAGACAGGTAAATGGAAATTGATTATTTCAATACAAACTAGAGTACCTGGCTCGTCTCGTCTCGTTTTAACGAGCACGACCCTTGCTGCTATACGACGAGCTTCATGATAAAAAATATATTTTTGGAATATATTTTTATTGGAAAACTACTTATACGCATCGGAATACGATACAATGGTTTACAAAAAGCTTAACAGACATCAAATACACGGAACTCGCAGGTTAATGAGAGACTTTGTATAATAAAAAGCAAATATATATTTTGAACTTTCAATGAAAAGATTCCCAGTATAGGTGTTTATTTATAGCATTTCTACGCGCTCGCTAGTGAGCGTTGGGAGAATTTGGGACGCAATTGGTTAATTTTATGCAATACTAGCGGTCCCAGCGAACTTCGATTCGCCCCCAGCCCCGTCCTGCCCCGGCCCCGTTTTATGGGATTTTTTTTTGCTATAAACCTCACGGAGCCCGAGACCTTTTCAACGAATGCAGAACCGTGGAAATCGGTTCTTGCGTTCTGGAGTAATAGCGTCAGAAAGTAAAACCCGACTTATTTTTATATAGTAGATATATTGTGCCTATGTATAACCATTAGTGTAGAAAGATAAATGTAAACATACAAGTTGCTTTACAAATCCGAGCATTTTACAGTCTTAGTGCACAACGTTAATGTGTCTAAAACTCGTGCATTCTTATACGAATACTTTTGCATTGGTCTCAAATGGAATCAAGGCTACTAACAAACACAATACCTAATTATATGTAAAAATAATTACTGCGACGCATTATGATGATCAATGTCTGACGAATGGTCCATTATTCCCTTCCTAGATCACAGCGTCAGCATCGCCGGTCAGTTATTTCTTCAACTAAATTGACTTAAAAAAAGGAGGAGGTTATCAAATCGACTGTATGGTGCTTTTTAGGGTTCCGTAGCTGAATGGCAAAAACGGAATCATTATAGTTTCGTGAAGTCTGTCTGTCTGTCTGTATGTCACAGCAACTTTATTTTGAAACTATTAGCATCACACCGCTGAAAATTGGTAGGTAGGTATCTTGTTCACCGCTTTTCGATTCAAATACAAAGAGTAAAAAAAAGATATTTAAGGGCTACCAATACACGAAACTAAAAACTTTATTTTTTTTTTACTCAAAGCTATACGTGTCTATGAATAGGTCTTTCAAAATGACATTGAGGTTTCTAAAACATTTTTTTTATAAAAGTATAACATTTGAGAGATGGACGCTTCCAAAGTGGTAAAATGGGCGTCCCCCCATCTAACTTTTGAACTAAAAAAGTAAAAATTTTTAAAAAATATTGATGTAGATCTCAACAAAAAATTCAACAAAAATTGGTTTGAACGAGATCAAAATGTGCAATATCTCAAAAACTACGAAAGTTTTTGAGATATTGCACATTTTTATTAACCGCAAATATAACTTTGTTTTTCATACAAACACTATAAAAAACAAAGTTATTTTTGCTGTCAAAAATATTATGATTATTTCTCTATGTGGAAGTAAATGGACCCCGAATTTAGTTTGATTAAGGGGCGTACGGAACCCTCAGTGCGCTGGTACGACTCGTGCTTGGCCGGTTTTTTCTTTTTGGAATCGGTGCCATGGCAGGATCATCTCTAGCATCATCTCAGGGCACCAGCTCCAAAAATAAATTGTTAGCCTTAAATGGATCCTTCAAAGAATCAAGAGAATATTTAAGACTATTAAGTGCATTTTGGTTTTGAAGTCAATTATTACTCGTTTTTGTAAAAGTTATTCCTTCATGTCAAGCTGGCGGGCTTCTCAAAAATGCCCGGCGGTACGGCTGGTTTTAATGGACAAGGTAGTGTAAATTTTTAATGTTACAAATACAACAGGGAAAAGGTTGTCACACTCCATTTATATCGAAATACATTAATTATGGATATCGTCCGAGTACGGGGATGGCCGCCGGTTTCCAAAGTATTACTAAAGCTTGTCCGCAAAAAACCTTAATCCGGCGTTCGGTGTTTATTTACGATTTTCCACGTTTTCCCTTTGCTTCGTATCTGTGCGGGTAAAAAGAACTGGTGACCAGATTACCTCCCTCAATCTACCAATACATAATTTAATTAAGTAATGAATATTAAAATAATATGTACCAATGTATTGTACAATGTAACAATGAGATTCAGCATGAGGCATTGACAATGATATTGTGGAAATAACTAGATGGAATAGTATTTTGAGTATGTAAAGTAGCGCATTTCCCGAGTGGCAATGTGTTCGTTCCCGCCCAGCTATTTACAGGTTCAGGGTCTCTATTCGTGTGTTTTCCGATCTAAAACCAAACAAAACCTATCGAGAATCACGATTACAATAGATAGATAGATCCACGAACAAACAGTGGCAGGATTAATAGAATGTAGTGGGGAGTCTAAGAGCTACAATATTCAGTGTAGATCCTGTGACATGGTGAGTAAACGCCGCCATCAAATAAGTGTTCCCCTGGTGTTGGGTAGCAGCAACATTAGTACTGGCAGGACCCCCCGAGGGAAAACCACCACACTATCTTCCCTAGTTTGGAGTTTTCCTTCAAAAATAACCCTCAATTACAAGAGGCAGGCTTACGGAAGGCAGTATAATGCAACGTTAAAAAAATTATTTAAATATTTTTCATACGAAACCATAAATAAGCGTTACGCCGCAATAATCTGTTTACTTTAATAATTAACTTAAGTAACACTGCTAATAAAATCAATATTATCAAAACTAGATCAGTCACGTTTTGTCAAAATTATCGTAGCGCTAAACAGTGAATAACGTGGTAACGTCGTTTGATTTAAGTCCTTATTTACCGGAAACCTATTCCATACGTCATTCAATGACGAAATGGAAAGATTTTAATAATTGTTAAATAAAACATTGACTACACTTTACTCTACAAGAAAAAAGGTACTAAGTTGCACTCATCCCCCTTTCATAATAACTCAAAAGGTCTTTTAAACCTATTTTAGCTATTACACTGTTTTGCCACTTTCTGTCAAATGATGACAGCGCCAAGAAAGAATGAGACAAAACAGTGTAATAGGTAAAATAAGTTTAAAAGACCGTTTGAGTTATTATGAGGGGGTAAATGAATAAGGAGGTAAGACTGGTACCTAGCCCAACACTACAATAATAACGTTACACAAGGCTACCTACTATGTAAAATGTCAAAAAAAAACCTCAGTTAAAAGCTTGATGAATGATGGGCGTAGACGTAAGCTTGTTGGAGTTGGTGTACGTAAGCTTTACACATGCATCGACGGTAAATGAATTCTTTTATTCCAAGTAGAAGACAAATACCGTTATTTTTAGCTTTTAATACGTCGCCAAAAATATCGTGTGTATGATATTTTTTATTTATTTTCAATTTAATTAAGACTCATAACAGGTTGCAATAATTAATGATTCTAATATACCTAATAAAATACTTCACTAGGACCTAAGCTAAATTGTAAACTAACAAAAATGCATTCTTGCAGTTTCATCTAAAATAAGCTTAGAATAAATTGACGTCTAAAGCTTTATGGCCAAACAATTGAAGAAGTTTTCCTGTAAGAGCTAAAGAAATCCAATTACCGTACAGGGTTTCACGCGCAGCGAGTAGCAAATTATAATAATTATTTCTATCTAATTATATAATGTTCGCACTTCTTTGCAATTATGAGCATAATTCTTATCAGTACGCTGCTTAGGTATGAGTATGATTCAAGTTCTATTCAACATCGTTGATTGTTAACTTCTTATTTTTAAACAATGATGCTAGTATTTACAAAATAAAGCACTTACGTCATCTTTTCTCATGTGGCAACGCAGTCACACAGTTATAATAACAGTTTTTTTAACACAAAGCTACTGAAAAAATAAGCTTTTCATAAAGACAGATCGTACGTGTAAGCGCAAAGAAAACACACAACCAAATATTCCTCTCCTATTATGTCCCACTCAACACTGGCCTATGATTGGCAATAAATCGATTCGGGATGGCGATTGGTTTTAATGAGAAACAATATGCAACACAACCTTGTGAGAAATTAAATGCAGGTGCCGGTTCAAGTAGTTTCAATGACAGGGGAGTCTTAAGTCAAGATTAATTAAAAGGGGTTTGGAGTTTTTATCATGGAGCCTGCCTCACATTTATCAGCCATTTTGTATCTATTTCGAAATGCCGGCCGCATCTGAAACTGCAAAAGTCGATAGGGCACATGTTATTAACCTAAATTATTCCTTGGTAAATACTCATGGTTTGAATAAACCTGACGGCTTTTCAGATTTTACCATACAATATTTTAAATTGATATCGATGTGGCCTATCGAGGTTTCACCTGTCGCCGCCATTTAAAAAAAAGACGGACAACAAGTGAGCCATTTGTTCTATTACCCCTTTCTTCAGATACCTAACTAAAAATATTTGATGTACATTCGTAATGACATTCCTAAAGTTTATTATACTTTTTAACGCGTAGATCCATTTAATTAAAGACATCCAAGTTATTCAAAGTGTAATATCAATGTGACAGACGCCCACGAACGTTATTAAAAAATAACCATACCAAGTTTCAATAAGCAAATTACAATTAAAGTTACATGTTCTTACGTAATTTGTTCAAACGTAAAACACCTCGCTTATTAACTTATTTATTTATTTATACTTTATTATTGTACAACCAAAATTTGTACAAAAGATGGACTTAACGCCATAGATGGCATTCTCTACTAGTTCTTCTCTAATTGAACACATAATTAACACATTAAGGCAAAAAATATGTTAATGCTAAATTAAACCTACCATAAAACTGTGTTATCGGCAGACAGTTCAGAGGGGTAATTGTGTAAAGCAATCGTCATTTGACAGTTCAAAATGTTACAGGTATGATCTATTAAACGGCAAAGAACAAAAGGTTTGACAGATCATATCGTACATTTTAAACTGTCAAATGAATACGATTGCTTTACACAATTCCATTCCAGATTTGATCCTCATGTTCAGTCTGATAAATATTCAATTACTTACATATATTAAACTAGCGGTACCGATGAACTTCATTAATTTTACGTTTTTTTAGTAACATGTTGGAAGTTGGAAGATTGGACCAAAACATGTTAACGTTTTTAAGGCCTGTCGCTCGAGTAAAAATCCTTGGTTTTTTTGCTTGACAATAATGTAATCATAATGATACATGTGTAAGCTATTAACGGTAAACAAAAAACATAAACAAACCTATTTTAGTGGCTACACAACTGTACAAGAGCGAGTGAATTATAATCTACCGGTTCTTACTATTTATTACATGATAATAAGTAAGTAAGTATGTAACCACGAAACGAGTTTCTAATTCACCTAACTAGCATCTTATATCTTCTTCGTGTTTGTTACACCATTGATAATTCAAGAACGTGTGGACCGATTTTCATGAGTTTTACTTTTTTCGAACGTCTACTCATATCACGCACCGTCTCCGAAAGAATTCGTTTGTCCCAAATAGAGCTAATTGCGTTATTTAAAGCGTTTTAGTTAGTGTTTTAAAGTATTTTTTTCGAAATTAGTATTTATCGTATTTTTTGTTATATTTTAGTTTATCCCATATTCCCAAAATGGAACGAAACTACGAAAGCGATTTTAATGAAACTTGCAACAACATCTATAGATAGAATATACCAAGTTGAGTGTATTGTACCACCATAATCATAAAATAATCAAAACGAAAACAAACTCTTGAAAATCTGCAAGTCCTAAAATGAAAGTGGAAGTCGAACTTCCGCCGTCGAAACAAGACAATACAAGCCGGGATTTATTGGAAATTACATACACTTTGTTCGAATAAATAAAGGCCTCTTATCGGACCCAGCATGTTTCGTTTTGCCCCAGGCATCATCCAGCACCGATCCCGTTATTTTAAATTCTAATTTTTGGGCAAGATTCTTATTTTTTTCTTGAACCTTTTCCTGACAGTAATGAACACAACAAAAAAAAGAATTAGCGCTCCAGACGTTCACACGTGATGGTGTGACCGAGGGATCTAACGATTCATTTTTATATAAAAATAATATGAAAAATAATCCTCCTACCTTTTGGAACCCTAAAATTATCTTCAGAATACTATCAAAAGCCACAAAAAATATGACTACAGACAGAGGATTGCCGCCCAAGTACAAACATAATGACTGACGGTGAAATAATAAGCGACTTTTTGCACACCATTGAATTGCAATTGACGGATTGAGAATTTAATTAAATTAAGTTATTTTTAAAACCATCTTCGATTTTTTACCATCAGGTTTTCGATTTTAATAGGAGTTTCAAGAACAAAGGAATGATTTATTGAGTATGCCGGATTGATGAGTAATCTAAATAGTTACTTATTTCAGTTAAAACCAGACAGAACTAGCTATAGTATCGTAATGTTTTGGAACTTAAAAAAGTGTTTCTTGGTGTAATGTTAATTTCAAGATCAGAAGAGTCCATGGCTACTACGTAATTTAAAAATCTTTTGATTTTTTAATGTATTTTTTTTATTTCATTGGCGGATTCCAGCAAGAATGGAAGATGGAAAGGAGAAGCGCAAAACCTGTGACAATGGGATAGGATGTTATACGAATATTTATGCACGAAAACATTGAAATGGGAGTGAAATGATAAAAATGTTTGAAACAATAAATAACTGCTAATAATCGTCATAAACTAAAGGATATAATAGGTAACTACGAGTCAATGTTCACTCCATCAATATAATAAACAAAAAGTAACAAATTATAATAACAATAAACTACAAAACTATAACATTTGTCACCCGTACAAAAGCAGAGTTATTATCTAACATAAATCATTAACACGGTTAAGGAAGAGACATTATTTTTAGTAATTTGTCCTAGTTTGTTCAGAGCAGTTAAAAAATTAAACGAATGGACTTTATGCCTATTTGGATGCTATAAATTAGCATAATTAGCATTTGAGTTGACGAGATAAATTGTTTGAGATAAGTTATTTTGTCTCAACCGGTGTAACAAGTGGCGTACGCTGACTGGTGTTCTCTGCAATAATAAAATTCATAAAAAGACCAAAGGTAAAATCTATAAAACAGCAGTAAAACCAGCTTTTCCCTATGAAGACTGGCTAACAACCAAGAGCCAAGAACAGAGACTGCATACAGCGGAGTTGCGTGTGTTGCGTTGGTTGGGCGCGGTTACGATTAAAGATAGAGTGCGTAATGAATTCATTCGAGGGACTTTCAACATGCCACTACCCACAAAATCTCTGAGGCCAGACTGAGGTGTACGATCATGTTATGGAAGGCCTGAAAACCACGTGGTTATAAAGTGCCTTTCCATTGCTACAAAGTAATGGGGAACGGGAAGACCCCATGCCACCTGAATGACAAACAAAAAAGGGGGAAGGAGACGACCCCATACCACTTGGATGACAAATGTCCTAAGGGTCATGAGAGTATTAGGACTCCAAGAGAAAGACGCTCAAGATAGAAATAAAAGGCGTCGTATGATTAGGAAGACCGACCCCGCGTAACTTGAAAAGGCGAGACAAGAGAATAAGAATTTCTTATGTCTCAAGATAATCCTTCACAAATACCTATGTAAATAAGAATTGACTGTGAAGATGAACCAACGAATCAATCTGCTATTTGGAAGTTAGATTTATCTAAACCAAGTCAGGATGTCAGTACTTAGTAGAAATAAGGCAAGAACCCGGGTTAGTTTACCTCTGGGTTAACTCTTGTGAAGTTACTGTTGGGTTTTAGGGTTCCATAGCCGAATGGCTAAAAAGGGAACCCTGAGAGAGAGTAGAGTTAGAGAGTAGAGTTTCCTCAAGTCTGTCTGTTTGTCTGTCCGTCCGCATGTCCGTATGTCATAGCCACTATATGTTAGTACCCAGTTAAAACGTGGTAGGTAGGTGTTAACTGATTTACGATTCTCATACAAAAATAAAAATAATGTCATTTAAGGTCTCATAAATAGCAAATTATGATAAACATAGTTATTTTTGCTGCCACCAAAATATTGTGGTATTTTGGCTAAGTAGAAGTAAGTGGACCCCAAATTCAGTTAAAATTGGCACGGATTTACGGATCTCGGACTAGCACTTGGCCGGTTTTTGTTATGTAGACTAGAGACAGAAGGATGTCGTGTTGACATTTTCACACCGAGTTAAGTATGTTAATTGTGCAAGTGCGCCTCACAGGGTTACCATGGAGTTAAATCAATTTGTAAGATTTCTGCTTTATGCATTTCAAAGGAAGAATCCAATAAAACTGTCAAGTGCGGCGCTGATTGATTTATTCCAGATACTGCTCCGTAAAATAAAATGCACATTTTTTTTTCATTTAATAGGGTTAATCAACCAACATCATAGTCCGCTGGGGGCGCTGCTAGCGTGAGGTCTCCGAAATGACAAATGTTTGTGGGTTATAGGGGATGTGCGGGTTTATTTCTATTTAGATAATGTTTTGAATATTTAGCAATAATTTCCATTAATTATGGCAAATACTAGTTGCGGATCAATGAATGAGAGTGTTTTGTGTGGGGGACTAAGAAAATAAATATTAAATCTTGAATAACTTGTTTACTTAGGTAGGTGCTCCTCTTTTCCTAACAAAGCTGGACGGTGACATGCCCGATGTATTGTAATATTAAGATTCAATGCCAAACTTGATTTTTTATCACCCCATCATGACAATTTACACACCTTATAAGCTATATTCTGGACCTCACGCGACAGTGGCGCCAACTAGTAGGTACGAAAACGTTAGCCCTCATGACTTAAAAATCTAGATAATACTGTGACTGTGACCACGATGACAACAAATAACTTATAAAGTTGAGAGTTAGTAGGAACGACTATTCTTTAAGAAAATTGAGAGTTCGTAGGAACATCTATTATCGAAATGCATTGCATTTCGTATAATTTTCGTATCGTTTCATAACAATAGTATTGTTTAAACTGGATTACTAATGTATTATTAAAACTTGTGGGCAGGTATTTTGTTATATTACTATAACGATCTGATAGATAATGTAAGATATAATATGTAATCTAAATTGTAAAAAATCTAGTGCTGGGTGACCGCTTAGATGTGAGGCCCTTAACATTATCCACGATTGGGTAGATAGATAGATAACTCTTTATCGCACACAACATTAGTGATTTAACATTTTTTTAAAAGGAAATGTACAATTTAGGCGGTCTTATCGCTATATGCAATCTCTTCCAGACAACCTTTGGGTAAAGAAATGATGGGTTTTATAGGAAGTGTAACTGGCTTCTATAATAAATATAAGTAATAGTTATCCTTCTATCTCTAAAATATCTTTCTAAGACCCTTTAAAAAAATAAAAAATAAAACATTTAAGTATGTAAATATAAATATCAGACTTGACAAATTGACTGTCCTCTACAACCGGATGTATGTTTGCGTGCAAGCGACCAATATCCGCCGCAGCCTCAAAGATACTGCACTTCCTGCCTCGGAGTGTAACGATGAAAACATAAAGCGTTCCTGCTGTAAGATGGGAATCACTACTCTTCTATACTAATATTCTTGGATGAATAAACCACTGGATATGAAACGCAAGAGCGAATGTATGAAAACATCATCAACCAATTTTTGCGGGGCGGGGGGAGTTTGTCTTGTCAGTAATTGACATTTAGTGCGTGGAAGTGTCGATATTATTCTATCGATATGTGTTGAACGAATGAATGAACGAATCTTATGCAAAATATTTTTATTTTATTTTTATTACCAATATAATAATTATGGGCATGTTTAAATAAGCACAAGCCATTAAACGAATAATTGAAACATAGAATATTTTTATAGACGGTCTGGCAAGTAACACTAACTAGAACTTCCTAAGACATTGTGAAACAGGCCGTAAGTCCTCCAATGGTATAATAAAATCCTCTAATGGTATAATCTAGCAGTAAATGAGCTTACACTTCAAACTAAACTTCACAATTTCACGGGATTTTATGCAACTTTCAGTTGTATAAATTGTATTATTAATGGTATTCATTTTGCCTCTCTTCGGACGGGCTTCGACCCACTTTGTTTTTCTTATTGGATCTACAGGAAATCTGGAATATTATTAATAGGATGTATTGTAATAAAATATGAAGCTTAAAATATTAAAGAAAACTGTTGTAGTTTTAGGATTACTTTAATCTACTTTAGAGTTAATCATTTTACAGATGTATTATTTTATTTTATATTATAAATTTATGAGTACTTTTATCGATATGATTATCGACAATTGTCAAGCACAATTAAAACTAAATTGACAAGGAAACGAATGGTGAACGTACGATAATCCTACCAAATGAAGTATGCGTCATCTTGTTGATTTTGCAGTAACTGACCACAACTTTTTTAATTAGCAATGTAACTTTTCTCTAAGAAAACACATTTTACTATTTTAAGAAAAATTAACAGCTTTATTGAGATACAAAGTTACTTACAAATGAAAAGAAATATTTTTGTCGTGCCGCTATAATTTTTACACAAAAATACGGCTCATTTACCCATTTTTTTCTGCAATGTTTCTCACCGAGTTCTGTCACCGTACTGACAAGACGTCACATGAAATTGAGGCTAAAATGCCCAATTCGTTGCAGAGGGGGAACAAGCGAAATTTCCTGTCATTGCGCGTCCAGTGGTTTATTCGTCCAAGCTAATATTATAAAGAAGAAAGATTTGATTGTTCGTTTGCTTTGCATCGAATAGGCTCCGAAATTGGTAATAAAGTCAGTTGGAATCAATGACATTGGACACTGTACTTAAGCATGTATGTTGGTATTAGTAATACATTTAATGCATTATGCAGTATCAACATGGCTTTTAAAGCAAATGACTCATTTCCGTATTTTATGCTTTTAAATTAGATGCTTGTTTGGTTAAGAAATTAACATCGTCTACTCATTATTTAAATGACATTTTGCATAAAATAAAACACCAATCACACATGCTGTTTTAGATTTTGATAGAGACTATGTTTTTAACCTACCTCTTAGATAGTTATATACTCGTATATGAATATGCGCCAGACAACACACCAATTGCCTAGTTTCGTGGTAAGGAATAATCTTCCTTGTGTTACGAAGTACCAGACAACGATTATGACGGGGGTGTCTCCTATAAACACTTAAATACATATAACAGCTTTGACTTAGGTACAAATGTTCGTGCTCATCACACAAACATTTGCACCTTGTGGGATTCGAACCCGCGACTGCTGGGGTAATAGTCAGGAGCGCTAACCAATATACCAAACACGTCGTCAGACGCGATGATGACGAGATGTTCTTCATAAAATCTCGGCAAGAACTTTGTTAAGTTTATCAAAATCAAGTGATGTAATTAAGAACTCTAGTAAAAAAAAACGGAGCGTACTACCCAGCATTACTCATTTTACTGATTATACGAAATAAACGAATTTACAATCCACAATAGTGAGTTGTTTGAACTGGGTTAATAAATAGTTATAAACGCTAACGATGGCTACCACGTGGTAGCTTGACAATAGCTCAGCTCAGATGTGTACCTAAATGTAATACTATGTATGATGCGCTAGTATAGGTATTGGTAGGTACAACGATAGGGCATATTTTAGTACATCAACGTGTGCATTTGTTTTAACTTGAGTTTGCCAATAGATAGAAAACTAATGTAAGAATATTGTGTATTATACTTAGATGTTCTCGAACCTTCTTTAGTATATCGGTGACAGGGTACTGTGGGTACTTAACAATATTACAATAATAATTGTTTTCCATGCGTAAAGTATGTACCTAATTGATAATACAACACTGGTTTCTGGACTTTTTGCAGAATAAATTTGTGTTTGTGACTTACGAGTTAAGTCTTTGTTTACATCGCTATAGCTCCTATTATTTCTTGTTTTTCGTTTCTCCCTAGTCTATTCTTTAAAGTCACACATCTTGGCATAGCATAAAAAGGTACATCAATAGAAAAATAATTCCTACCTCAGAAAAGCTACACAACAATATTTTTCTTCTTACCCCTCTCACGACCAAATTATACTTCCATAGCAATCGATAGTTTTACATCCGGATCCTGACACTTGTTGAACATAAAAAAAAACATTCGGAACTAACCTCAGCGAAGCTCAGGAACGACAGCTTCCTCCGCGAGCCACTCATGATCACTCACTGACGCGCGTGCCGCGGCCGCGTGCTACGCAGACTGATCGGCGCCGGCGCAGCCGCACACTCACATGTACCTTGGCTCCTTGTGACGTCAGCAAAACAGGGACAAAGCGACTCTTGCCAGGGCAAGCTCAGGAACGAGAGCTTCGTTCGTGTCTCTCATGATTAAAAGTCACCCACCTTGGTAAAACAGTTCAATGTAGGAACGATCGTTTTCTTTTTGTCGCATTGGACGGCAACGAATCTCCATAGCTGTTAATTGGTTTTTATTTGACTAAGTAAGTATTTTAAAAGCTCCGGTTTGTAAGTTCTCATATGAATTTGTCAGCGCTGTTAAAAAATGATCAATGGCGTGCGAGTGCAGTCCAGCGCTCGCACTGCAATGGCCTTATGTCAAGAATGGCTTTGCAGATCTCGTCTCTTGGTCCCGGCCACAAAGCCACAAACTTACCTGATACATGTAGTACTATTACATTCTGTGTTGATACCTTGGCTCCTCAGTAACGTCGGCAAAACAAAGATAAACCGACTCACCCCGGCAAAGCTCAGAAACGACAGCTTTCTCCGCGAGCCACTCATGGCCACTCACTGGCGCAGCCACACACTCACCTGGGGACAAGGAGACAGACGTTTAACCAATGATAATGATGTTAAAGTTTAAGCTACCTTCCTACCGTCAGCATTGTAAGATGCAGCCAATCAAAGCAACTAATAGGTAATAATATAAGAAACTTTTTTACACATCAAGAAAGTCAATGACTTACTTATTTTGAAAAAAAAAAAGAAATTTAGACTTTTTAAAGCGATCTCTTTCAGAGTAACATTACAGACTTTACAAGTAATTATCGGTCCACTTCCCTTAGATTTCCATCAAACAAATTAAAAGTATTTAGCGACAGCTGCGATGCTGACCGTACATTATTGTAAAGTAAGTGTAACATTCTCAATAATGTACTTGCTAACTAACTATATTTTTCAATAGTGCAGTGAGTCGATATAGTGCAGCTCCTATTATTTGGTAAAACCCCACAGTCCATTAATTAATTGTGCGTGTGTTAACCTTGAAATTATTTAATTCCAGTAACAATGACTCATCGCTGTTAGTAGAACTTATAAACTATGTTGGAATACAATTAAAATTAGTAACCTTAACTACTTAAAAATCAAGATAAAATAAATAGTTCTATCTATAGTATCTAAAGCAGCCAATTATGTACCATTCCCCCCGAAATGGTAGGTACGTGAACGGCCGACGTATTACTATGATAGAGTTAGTTACAATAATTTTGTATCTGGTAAAATAATAAATTGAAAATACTGATGCACTCACGTTATGTAAAAAATACAAGACCGCTAAATTAATAATAAATAAATAACGCGTAAATTCACCGCTAGGGGCGCTTGTGTAGCGTGAGGTCTCCGAAATGTCAAATGTCACTGTTTGTGGGTTAGATGTGCGGGTTTATTTTTATTTGGATTAATGTTTCGAATATTTAGCAATAATTCTATTAATTATGGCAAATACTAGTTACGAATGAGATGACGATGAATGAGAGTGTTTTAAAAGAGGGACTAAGGTCTACATGGTGACATCACATTATACGCCGATGACACATGCCTTTTCTACTTTGGGTCAAATATTCTGGATTTAATTAAAAAAGCTCAGAGGGATTTGAACAAATTGCATTCTTGGTTTCAGTATAATTTATTGACAGTAAATACATCTAAAACTTGTTACGTTATTTTTAAAGCAAAAAATAAACCGTTGCCATTATACCCACCATTAAAAATTAACAACGTTCATCTGCAAGAAAAGGCATGTGAAAAATATTTAGGCCTAAGAATCGATAATCGCTTGACTTGGAATACACAAATCGAACACATTCGAACTAAATTAATTACACTTTTGGGATCTCTTAAGAATATCGTTCGGTGTATTCCACGCCAAATACGTTTTACAATTTATAATTCTCTTGTCAAACCGCATTTACTTTACTTAATAGAGGTCTGGGGCAGTGGTCCTAAAACAAAACTTGCCGAGCTACAAGTAGCACAAAATAAAATTATAAAGTCTCTTTTTCACTATAATTACTTCACTTCTACGAATAAAATATATGAAGAAACTAACATCATGACTATAAAGCAATTATACGTTCACGGCACTTGTACTCTAATTCGAAAAATATTAACAAGCTCACTCCATACTAACCTAACACTCAACAAAGTCAAACACGTAAACAAGCGTAGTACGCGGCGCGCTAGTTTTCTGGTTACCCCAAAGATAAGAACAAATTATGGTAGAAAAATGATCACGTATGAAGGAGCACAACTTTATAACCAGCTACCGTCTAATATAAAAAATGAAACCTCTGATAATGTTTTCAAATCAAAACTGGCCGAATATGTTGTCGAAAAGTATTTTTAAATTTTGATTGATTTTACTGTTCTCTGGTTAAGCTCGGACGAAAACAAATGTAATTTTATAAGCACACGTTGTTCTCATGTAAGTGACTGTATATTGTCTTTTATGAGAATAAATATCTTTAAACCTAAACCTGACTAAGAAAATAAATGTTGTATCTTTAATAACTTGTGAACTTACTCCTCTTTTCCTAACAAACCTGGACTGCGGCATGACAGATGTATTGTTATTTTAAGATTTAATGGCAAACTTGATTTTTTATCTCTCCATTATGACAATTTACCTACACACCATAAAAGCTATATTCTGGACCTCACGTGACAGTGGCGCCAACTAGTGAGCACGAAAAGGGTAGCCCTCATTGAGACCTCGCCTGCGGGGCACGGTAACTTATTAGTCTGATTAAGTATTTTGAACTTCCATTATAAATTTTTTATTTTATTTTACGAACTCCACGATTTAGTCACACATGTTCCAGCCCGGTCAATGATCAAAGATAAACTGGGGCGAAAATGCGTGACTGTATCAGTATGAGACTGTATGAGAAATATCAACATACCCCCACAATTGACATTACTTGCAAATCAATTAAAAAATAATGATCATTGCGTAATAATAACAAAAAGTTAGCACCTAACTATAACTATAGCTTAATAACTAACGTCGAATCGAAATAGGCAACATTTTTGTGTCTTGCAAAAAACACTATACCCACATTGATGGCTATCGTTTCAAATAATACTTTAGACAAAAACATGACATTTATACACATTAAATAATTGGTTACAAACATGTCAAGGACCTTATCATTAATTTAGTACCACTAAACATCATCATCGTATAATATTTCTATTCAATCATAAAACAATTTGAATGATTAAAAATAAGATTCAATTGCCTGTTCGTAAATACGATGGCTAAATAACTCACCGAGCCATTGAGGGCCAGTTTTTTGATCCGTGTAGTAATCGTAAAGTTACGTTACCAGCGGTTGAATATTTACGATTGTGTGTGTTTTGAAGAAAAACTACTTAACTTAACCAAATGTCAGAACGGCTATTTAAATGACCATTGGTCCACCATTGACCATCAAAAAACTGGCCCTTAGGAACAAAAGCTAAATGAAAAAAAAATGGCCCGGTTGCGTGATCGATAATAAATAAATTACACATTTACTGACCCACTATTTTTTTTTCTTTTAAACACACACAATCGTATTATTCAACCGCTGGTAACGACATTTAACCATTAGTTGAGTTAACAATCAATCACGCAACCGGGCATTAGAAGGCCCACTTGCACAGACACGAGTTAGCTGGTTCTGGGTTAAATCATTATCCTTTTGCCAGATTCTTTGATGGTGACCAAAACAGAAAGATGTTTTAACATTGAACTATCGGCGTAGATATTATAGCAGCTCTTGTCTGAGCAAGACGGCCTGAAAATGCTATTTAATGAACATAAAAAAAAAATAGTTGTGAAGTATATAGATAGTGCCATCCACGAAGGCGCGCCCCACCACTCGTCCAAATCGTTTATAGTGCATGTGTGCAAGCTTTTAAATTGAATTTGGAACATCATAATGACTAATGAATGACAAGCACACTTCAAAAATACACTCAAAGGGAAAGATGCTCTACTTGGATATGGTTTTAAGTAGATATGGTTAGTTACTAGAAAAGTAATATATTATTTTTAAACTGCACAAGCATCATTTTTACTTTTGACGTAAACGAAATACGTAAGAACGTTTTATAACATTTAAAAAAATGATTAAAAACTTTCTTTATAAGAAAACCATCGGTCCACCGGGACTTCATACGCGTGAATTGTATTTTCTTCGTACACGTAGGTTCTAGCGTAATGTTTTATAGCCTTCCCCGATAAAGTACATCCCGGTAATATTATAAGTTACCACATGGTTTTTTTTATTTAAAATTGTTTATGGTGTTTAATTTACCATTATAATTCTTTCAGTAAATTTAATAATGACAGTAGATTATACCAGGTTTATTTTTAGTACAACACAGTGGGTTTCCTTGACATTTTAAAAATAAATTAAGCAGAGCCACTTTCGTGACGAGTCTGAATATTTGAATGACGGCCGGCTCGCAACTGACGCGCGTGTCTCCCCCCGCACCCCGCACCTTTATCAATCAAAAAAAGAGTGGGGCGCGCCTTCGTGTAAGAATAATTGGCAAGAGTGAACAGGCTGCTAGTAAGCAGATATGTCCTTCTACTAAGCAGATATGCACCATCCTAGACCTCATCTACACCTGAACACCGGGTGCGATCGAGGTCAAATATCTCCTTAGACGAGAATAAAAAATATTAAAAAAATAGCGGAACTTCTGCGACTTATTTTGCTGGTCTCTTTGCTGGCTTGTATGGCTGTTAATTCAAAAATCTTCGGGAGTCACGGTACAGAAGCAAGCTTGGTCACTCCAAGGGCGCGGTAGTGAAAAAACCGTTGCATGCTATTTTAAACTTCATGCTGATAAAAAAGATAGGTGCACAACATTAGCCACAGTAGCTCGAGAGATAAGTTGGAGCTGGATGATGCCGAGGAACCAGGTAGACTAGTGTGGTCTGCGGTGGTATCATTTAGGCAGGGGTGAGGTGAGCAGACTTGCTGGAGACTGCTGATGGAGGGGAGGATGGTGATATAGTGGTGATGAAGCTCCACAGTGATGGTGAAGATCACGTCGGGGGTCACAAATTTGACGCATAGAAAAACAGGAAGGAAAAAGGACAACGCTTTGCCCACTGAGGTGTTATAGGTCGGGTACCTACTAGGTCTGATCTAAAACTCACATATCGCGGTTGAGGATTGTATGAAGATTCGGATGTTATAAGTAGTTAGGCTATCAGCGCCATCTAGCCGATGCGGAGCCAAGTTACTTCGTATATGTCGCCACAGCTATGTTCTTTAGATTTTGTCACTAGATCGAGGGATGATGCAGTGTGCAAGTGTCACCCTAAGGTTGCTAGTTGTGGTAGCAATTCAAAAGTTTTCAGAGCTAAATATAGGTCGGTCGAGGTCTCTGACGCTTCTGCACTTTTCAATGAAAATCGCTTCCACACACGAGACAAAAACGAAGTCACTTTAAACATTAAAAGACAAAAGGTGCAATCTATTTCGGCTCTTTATGTGGTAGACTACTTTCATGCGATAAGGAAAAAGACCGCTTGGGCTGAACTGATCGCAGGATTGCACTAGATGCATGCAGACTGCTTACAACCTATCGCTTTGGTAAACCGTCGAGGTCTATGTTCAGCATTGGACGTTCTTTGGCTGATAAGTAATGATAATGATGATTAATCCCCGAAAAGTATTAGCTGTTCCTCTTTATTTTTCTTTCCTAACATATTCGTAAGCCTCACGAATACTAAGAATCATGGACCACTGTGATGTCTTTAATAAATATACAAAAAAACCGCAAAGTGTCTAACACTGTACAAAAGGCATGGATGACAATTACGAGTGAACTTATATACATGATGTCGATTCCTAACGGATTGATTTATCACAACTAGCGAAGAAACACCCATACTGAATTAAGCATTTACAAGTCAGCATCAGACAGGAATTTTGTCAAAGTAGACTTTTCTTCAATTTTATTAAAATGATATGTTTCCAAAATTAGTAACAACCTCATCAAAACCAGCAATATTGCTGCAGCAAACCTAAAAAAAACAGGAGTTATCTTCACAAATCTTCGAAGTCTTCAAGTCGATGAAATCAGTCAGCTGATGAATACTCACACGTCCATTTACTAAATCCTTGTACAATGACCAATATAAGTGGAAAATATTGGTCACCAGGATTTAGATAACGGCAGTGTGAATTTGCAGTTAGAGCCTGTATAAACCGAGGAAGTACAAACTTTTCAAAAATAACTACAGAAATAGCATATACATATGTACCTAACAACAATGATAAAGTGTCAAAAGTAAGTAATTCGTTTACAACTGGCGCGCTAGCTTCCATACAAAAAGAGAAAACGTTTTCCACCCCTAAAACATTGTCTGATTTTAACATTTTTTTTACATAATAGAGATATTTTGAAAAACTACGCTCTTTTTTAATATTGTATGTTTCAGAAAATATAAGAAACTAATCATGCACATTTTTGACTAAAAACCTCGTCGGAATTTCATCAATTTTTAACTAATCAACCCTTTATACATAAAATCGAAGACGTACAAACGTAGTACAGGATGTATGAAAACGAATGAGACCAAATTTGTCTCATTCCATAAAGGTTTACGGGTAGGAAAACGTTTTCCTACGCAAGCATATTTCGAGTGCAGGCGTTCGAAATGTATCAAAACTCGCGCAGCGCTTACAAAGTTCATTAAGGTTAAGTTACCAACTTAATTAAAAACTGCTAGTTTGAAACATGTTCTCGTAGATATACGCAGTAGGCGTTGGTTGATCATCCTTCTTGATGACGTTCTCCAGTACAAATGCCCAAATGGCCAATCAGGAATGTGATGTACAGACTTATATCTATACCTACACAACAAAGAATGACCAATTAAGCTCCCCCGCTCCCCCCTTCTTCAAGCCGTTGACAGGGTATGTGGTAGACGTTAATGGCTGTGCACACATGGAAGCCTGCAAAACTGTAAATGTACCTACCTCCGGTATAGACGGTAGTGTCGGCGACCTGACTACGCGCTGGCTGCGGCTCTGTGCGGTCTGCCAGCGCCGCGCCACGAGCCGCTGGTAGCGCCGGCACAGACTAAGGAAGTGAGGGTTGTCCTCGAACACGAACGCGCCTTGGTGCCACATTATGTCGAATTCAACATGGCTCTATGTTTGAAATTGGCGCGCGCGCGGAGCCGCACATGTGTAATGGTGTTTTTATAATTCGTTTTTTTTATTTTATTTTCATTTTTTTTTAATATTTGATAGCTTACAACAGTTTTTATTCACTAATACAAAAATGTTTTTTGATTGTATCTTATTTGAAGTTACACTTATAGAACAGCACGGGCACTTGTAAAAGTTGTTTTTAAATATAACTAATTGACACGATATTTAAGGTACAATTGTACTTAATTATTTTATCTATCACTACATACACAGTACGATAATATATCATTATTTTGTATTTATAGTTAATGCAAATATACAGTTTCTTTATTATCAACATGGTTTGTAAGTATAAAATCTTATTACATACTCACAAAGAACACTTTATTTGTTTGAAACGACACTTTATTTTGCACTTTTCTTAGATTTTCAAATCACCTGTTACGTAAAAAATAAAAATAAAAGTTAGAAACTATTAAAACTATCTTATATCATACAAATAAAAAGAAAACAAAAGTACGGATTTTGTTAGTACTCATTTCAAATATTTAGCCACCTACTCATATTATTATTAACGCACAGCATCAAGTTTTTCGTAACCTATTAATTATTGAAGCGGCGACAAATATCAAAACAGTACGCTTTTGCACTGGTCAAATATTCATTACGCTTGTTTCTTAAAAAAAAATAAAAGGTTCTACGCACATTAATCCAATCAGCATCGAGCTGCACTCAAAAATAACCACTCATGTACACAATCCGTTCCCTAAGTCAACATAATAACTTATGTATTGCAATACGAAAGCAGAGAATAAATATACGGCCATACAAGTAAATAGCGAAATAAGTAATAACTGAGAGGGCCTCAGCTGTTTCGCTTCACCTACCCTTAGGGTTCCGTAGCCAAATTGCAAATAAGTCTGTCTGTCTGTCTCTCCGTCCGTATGTCACAGCCAGTACTTTATTCCAAAACTATAAGCATTGTACAATTGAAAGCAGGCTTGGTAGGCAGATGTATCCTGTTAAACACTTTACGATTCTTATAGAAAAAATAAAAATATTATAGGTATATGAAACTGAAACCATTTTTTTTAACTCTAAAAGTGTAACGCTTGAGGAATAGACGCTTCCAAGCCCCCCCCCCCCCCCCACACACCCTATAACTTTAAAACTAATCGAGTGTAAATTAAAAAAAAAAAAGATGTAGATCTTAGCAAATACTTTCAACGAAAGTTGGTTTGAATGAGATCGAACTCGTAGTTTTTGAGATATAGCAAATTGTCAACAACCGTAAACATAACTTTGTTCTTCATACAAACACTATAGAAACAAATTTACATTTGCTGTCAACAAAATATTGTGGTATTTTTGCTAAGTGGATACCTAATTCAGTTAAAGTTGGCACGGAACCCGCAGTGCGTGAGTGTGACTCGCACTTGGCCGGTTTATTATTTATTTCAGGCCACTCAAACTCATGACTTTACTAAGCCCCGCTTTTAATTTACGTACTGCTGCCGATCTCAGTATTATTTATTTCATTTATTAGGCCCGAATTTTCAATAGCCAGATAAGAAATATTCGTCGAAAAAAATACAATATGGTTAATTTGAAAACGTTACCTATTTGTCAGCAATCATTTATGTAGATGTCATTTTAAAATCGGTCGTTTTACACATATTCAGTTTGATTTTTACCTGATGTTTGAAAAATCGGCCCTTATAAAGAATTGAGATAAGGATTATTTGCCACCACGTTTTGAATTTGTGATTGGCAATCGAT
The DNA here is from genome assembly GCA_963584085.1 of Pyrausta aurata. Classification (NCBI taxonomy): domain Eukaryota; kingdom Metazoa; phylum Arthropoda; class Insecta; order Lepidoptera; family Crambidae; genus Pyrausta; species Pyrausta aurata. The sequence continues at coordinate 17,231,402 of OY757251.1, read as the reverse complement.
AAAGCTGCTTTCAGGTTTGTGCTTAAGTAGCCGCGCAAATCCACTCAGTTGCCTGGTAGTTTTGCTTAGAAAGTTTTCCGGGAGTTTTATAAATAAGTTATTTTATAAATTTTGATATGATCTTTCTGAAATTCAACTTTGCCATTTCGTATGTCTTTAGCTCGCGCTGTTATTTTGGTTAAACTTGTTTCCACGTATAAGAACTGCAGTATTTCGTGGGCCACAACCTTTGCTTTGCACTGACGTACTTGATGGTCATCTTAGCTGATTAATTAATTAATAATTAAATTGTTAATTGTTGCTTTTTTATTTATTTTTTTCTGTTTATTATTTTCGCCGCACCCTTTGCCATCTCTCTGCAGGACCTAAAGGTTTGACTGGCAGAGAATGCTTTTAGCATTATGTTCACCTTTGTACACCATGATTTGTGATGGTGATGATGAATGATGAGGTTGTCACACTTTACAAAGCTCGTGCAGCAAAATATCGATTTTATTAGAAACGTGGTTGGACATTTACTCCATTAAGACAGCGCGAACAGCTGTAATACGAGATATCCATCTCAGATATTATTTTTTTACAGAGATATTTTTTTTAAACTACCGAAAACCTTTTCAATTCACCCCCTTAATTTAGATCGAATGACTGGAGTATTACCAAGCTTCACAGTTCACAGTTATTTTGTAACTATAAGTTGGTACTAAGTAGGGACCAGCAAGTCATACTTAGTTATTTACTTTCAAAAGAAATAAAAGAAAAGTGTCTCCTAAGACACCTTTGTCTGGATTATTTATTCATTTGTTTTGTCGACGTATACTTGCGCAAAAATGTAAGGTCTATTTAAAGTTGTGCAAATTTATTATTCATATCTTATTCTGACACAGAACCAACTTGTAAAACAATAAAAACTCTTAAAATGGAAGGACTTCAGTAAGGTGGCTCTATAAGTACATATAAAATGTATACATTTGTTATAACTTTATAAGCTTATCTAAATTTCAAAGCTTCATAAATCATAAGTAACTCTTACATATTAACTTACTCTTTAAATAACAAAATTTTAAGCAAAATGTTAGCCTGTAAATACCCGTTTGATAAAATAATAATGTCAACAACGCCCACAAAGACAAACAATTTCAAGGTAGTGTAAGTAAACAGCTTAAAATGCTTTCTGATGCATTTTAATTTGTCTTTTGATCTTTTTCAGTCGTTTTTTTGCATGAGGTAAATAATAAAGACTTCACGTCAAAATACCCCTTCCTAAAACTCATTATTTCTTTACTGAAAGGTTGTCTTGCAGAGATCGCATTTATCAAATTTGTAAAAAAATAATGATCTTATTTTCGTGTGAGCGTCTGTATTAACTAAAACGTCAGTTACTCCGTGATCATGGCGCTTGCAACAGTGCCGAAATATCGGAAGCTCATAAATAATAAGGTACATGGTAGCAATCCCGTATCTAACTATTCTAACTCAAACGTGTTGCAGATTCAGTTAAAAAATATATGAACACAGTCAGACACGTCAGTTTTAAACTATCAGTTGAAAGTCAACACACGATTAACTCGGGTATTCGCAGTCTACCCAGTGAACTGGAGTTAATACTTTCCCGTCGTCTCTTCGCCTACTTGTTTGTACGCCGCAACTTGTTGAGTCTCGACACCTGTTGCTCGGTTTTTACGTAAGGCGTTCGTCAAGTCCCGCCCGAATAGAAATACCTAATAACGAGAGTATTATCGTTGTGAATTGCTTATTTGTTGTTCAATAGATCAGTGATTATTTTACATTTACATAGGTACTGTATTTGACATTATTAAGCTTTATAGTTTGAAGTTGAATTTGAAGTTTAATTTTATTTACTTAACGCATCAAATTTATGAAAAATCTGCGATACAATGTAATTTTAAATTTGAAAGAAAGAAAGAAAAGCTTTTATTGATTTCACGTTGCTATTACCAATTGAACGGATTGCATTTTACAAAAGAACAATCTTAGTGGTTAAATCAAATCTAGTTCCAAGCTACCTCCTAATACATTTTCGGTTTTTTCAGTTATAAAATTGTGTAATTAAGACTACTTTCATTTAAATTACTTATATAGAATATAAGGTACCAATCACACATTCTTAACGACTATTGTTGACACAATACGTTTCAAAAAGAATAATTGTTGCCACCAAATTATAAGCTACATTTTCGGGAAACGTATAATAAGTTTCTATTTTTATTGAGCGTCTAATCTATCGATGAGTTGAGGGAGAGTTCCTTGAGTTAATGATGTTTTTATGTGAACTAATTAGTGACTGATATGCTAGTTGGAATGGTTTTATTTATTGTTATTTGAGACGATTAATCAACGAACAATAAAAGTACTTATTGGGTAATACACGCAATGTAACAGACGCAATAATGAATAAGAAAAATTAGATAAAAAGTACGGGTTATAAGGTTTTACGAAATTCTAAGTAGATAATAAAACCTGGACTTATTTTGTTTACACGACCGGCGGCCTACTAATAGGCTATAATCGACCGACGTAAGGGGTTCCCTGATGGCAAAAATAAAATTTAGGGACCACGCAAAAATACGACCCACCCACCAACAGAATCCTTGCAAATTAGTGATTTCTTACTATGGAGACGTTAGGTCTACGTATGGGTTTTCATGCGAATGTTTTTTGAAGTTAGTTTCTGTTTTCATATTAAAATCCTGTAATTTTTCATAAAATTTTTTGTTATAGGTGCTTTATTATCTCATTACAATGTAAAGACGTCACAATTGCAATTGCACGCCTACTATAGTTTTATTATAACAATCCGTGCTCTAACTGACAGACAAATTATGCATACCATAACTCAGAAGCACTGCATCAATCAATAGCTGTGCGTCTTATACAATTCAATGTTGAGCGCATAATAATATTGTCTCAATTATTTGGTATATGAGTAGTATGAAGGGGAAAAGTCGACATAAAGATTTATTTGCCATCAGGAATGCTATCCAGTGTACTGAGGTAGCAACCTTGCTCCTGAATGTATGTAAATTTTCATTGGTTTAATTGTTTTATATTTTAAGGTTTTTGATAAAAAATAAGTTAAAATATGCCAAGTGAATGATGGTGATATTTTGAAAACCGATTTTTTAATTGTAAATCGTTAAGAGCCTTTTTATACGATATCAAAATAATATTGAATTAGTTCTATGTTTATTAGTAGGTGGGGAAGATTAATTGAGACAAATAGTAATTTATAATAATTAATAGCCAAACAAATGACAGTTGGTGTGTTGTCTGGCGCATATTTATTTATTTATTATTTATTTAAACAACAATTGCGAAACGCATAAAATTCCGACGGCATGTAAACGTATTTTAAAGCTAGACAAAAACAAGTAAACCTTATCCAAAACATAAAACTTACCTGCTTAATTTCTTGATACTATGGAAAATAACAAAAAAATTAATTCACAACAAAATGAATAAAGCTATCAAAACTACAAAATAAGAACTAAAAAGCATTAAAAGACAGTGAATAATTTATTCGCAATGCATCTACTTACATCGCTCGCTGAGCACAAATTCGAGACATCGATTTAATATAAAATTTAACAAGTTTTCAGGCTGTAAACCCCAGAAAACTTGTACTAAATTACGCTTCGAAACCAACTTGAGTAATTTTAGATAGTTTTAGAGCATATAAAATGAATAAAGTAACTTTTAAACTTCGGAAAACTAAACGGAAAAGTTTGAGGTAACTTACGCTCAACGCAACAGCAATTCGCAGCTCGGCTTTCTTATTTGAAATGAGTACGTTTTTTTCCGCATTAAAAAGTAATATTTTAAATAAATTAAATAATAAAAGATTTATTCATTTAAAAAAACGGATTTCTAATGTGAAATGATTATTATAAAACAGATTATTATCACTCCCGGTGCGAAACTTCGACTTGGAAATATTTTATTAATTTGGATTCTAAGTAAGTATTTTAGTTTTTTTGCACTGAATTTACTAAGTCGGAACACTAGGAGACCTGTCGATCGCTCCGGAGACTAGCTGCAATCTGCGAGCAGGACTCCGCAGGCTGCCTCGCCGGGCTAGCCTAGCCTTGAATACTCCCACACACCAGAATCTTCCCTCCTCCTCATCCCTGCGTATTACAAACTATGCGACAGAACAAACAAAAAATTACCTCGCAACACTTTTTCTCCCTCACACAATATAATAAACTGGATCATTAGCATTCAATCATCGAAAACGGACACGCAAAACACTTTTTCCGCACTTTTTTGGCTCGCGAAAATTTTTGACTGCGCTCTTGACATTGACGTTGAACTCGCGTTTAGAAATTGATTGCGAGTCCATTTTTAAATTTCGAAATAAGTACTTTTTCGAAGTTGGGTATCTGTGGTAAGTTTATAAATGGGAGGGGCTAGATAACAGTGCGACAGTGATGCATAGCCCTTTCCTCTCGTGTTTTACACCGCGCATGCACTAGCCCCCCTTTAGGGTGATACCCCCCCATGGATTTACCTGGAATTTTGGATACCAAAATGCGGATCTATAAACGTATGAAACTATACTATTTATAGATTCGCCAAACATTGTTGAGCTATCGAAATTGCGATTCTTATGCACCAACATTATTGGGGCATATTTGATTGTTTTTTACTCAAAATTAAATGTTTTATTTCTAAAGTATGATAATTTCGTCGAAATCATTATACTAGTTTTATTAACCCATTCATTACTAACAGATTTCTGAACAAAAAGTTTCAAATTAGATGTTTATAAATTGAAGAAATTACCTAATTTGATTGCGTTTGAAAACAAAATTAAAATAACCAGATACAGTGTGTCGGTCTAAAAGTAACCTCTTCCGGGAAGTACAGTCATTAGTATGTTTTCGTTTTCTTCGCCGAAACCTCCGATCAGAATCATATTTTTTAAATGTACACAAAAGGCAAATGGAACAAGCGATACAGCTAGATATATTGTATCGTATCTTGCGTTTTTTTTATTTCGGCGCGACATTTGGAGCGAGGTGGCCAGTTCGATTTTCAAATTATATGCTCGTGCTGTGCGCACAATGCCTCCGTCATGCATTCGAGTTCGTATTCCAAATTCAAATTATCAGTAGGTATCTCGTATGGACAGAGAGGTAGGGATTTTCATACATTATTATGTCATTTTGGGATGTAATAATACGAGTAAAAGCCATTTTGAGTTCCCTTTAATACAACGTATGGTATATCGCCTATCTTTGGTGTATTTAGACAATCTTCTTTAGTATTTAGCACCACGATAGAGTAAATTACCGCGCGAAACATTAGTATTTACAACCTTTTGCTTTAAAGCACTATTAAGCTTTCTGCTTACGAGCTACATGTCTTTATTTAAAAACTTTACACAAATATAAGGCGTGCACTACCTGTAAGTTAAACCTTTAGGCCATGTTAAAAATTTCCTTTGGGTATTGGTAGACCAAAAACAAATTAAAACTAAGACACGTATTCAAAAAAATAAACTTTAAACCTACCTGCTAATATTTTTAAATAATTTGAAAAAGTAAACTAAGACATGAAAACAAGACCTGCCTATTCATGAAACCATTTCCTTGTGACAAGCAAGGAGGATAAGATGCTGGCTGCGTTGCCGCGTTGGATAGCTCTGTTATGTTGGTATTAGTTATGATTTTGAGAAAATTATATAAGTATTCCGCTTTGTTTACTCCGTGATTACTTTAATTGTAGCTGAATCAATAATATTATATGCTGCAATCGTGGCTAAAGAAACAAAGAATACATTAGTGTGTGGTGTGTTTTGATTTGTCTATTAGTGTATTAACCAGTACCCGCTGCATGGCACATCGATAAACCCGTTTCTAGCGCGTTTTACAGCGTCTACCTAGATAATTTATCTCTAAGGCATGGTCCAGTTATTTAATATATCTATAAATTTGTTTTTAGTGCGTATAATGCACGTTTTTTATAAAATTTTAACAGTTTAGGAAAGTAAGCATCTGTCAGTTATATCGACATCTCGCGATCGTTTAAAATCTATACCGCGTCGCGTGCGACTCTATGCAACCCCATGCAGCGGGTGCAGGACCAAAGGTGTCCAGTCATAGAATTTAACATTGTTGTAAAGTATTTTAGAGCACTATAACCAGGTCAAGGTAACTACGTATACTATGTAAAATCATTTATTAAAATTTTTGCTCCTATTACAGGCCACACGCTGTTTAACACACTTACATAGTTCTTTGAGCTTAAAAGCCGTTCTCACATATTGCATGACGATGAAGTCATGTCATGATTTTTGACATACTCAAAGTTGACACATCTGCAAATGTATTCAAAGGTGGAGTCGATGTGTTACCGCAGCCTCAACTATTATATTCGCAAGGGCTCTTGTGACTCTATTTTTGAATATACTCATATGACGCGTTATTGGCGTTTCTTTGACATAAACTTGTCTTTCAAGTTGCTAGACGCCGAATCCCAATAGATTTTAATAGTTGGTCTTGTTATTATAAGTAGTTTGACAGTTTCAAAGACTGGACAAGGGACTACTTAAATTTTTAGACGATCGCTCGACTTTTGTATATCATTATCTGAAAACTGCTATTATAATGCGCCTAGCGGCCGTTGTCTTATATTTTATCTTTTACTTATATCTTTTATTTATTACTATATTTTGTTTATTGTAACTTAATGTAAGTAAGTAAATCAAAAAAGGGCTTTGTAATTTTGACTATGAAACGTGGCTAACTTGGTATTTTTTTGGAGATGATTGACTGTAACTTTTAAAAATATAAAGATCACATTAATAAATCGAAAATATAATTGGGTTAAAGTCCATAAAATGTCAGGTTTAGAATTAATGAGCTGTTATAGGTGAAAAAAAACCGTGCGTCTTTTCCAGCCTTTTATGGCGAAACGTGACGGCTTAGGAGAATTTCTCTGTCATAGAATATTTTATTTGTAAAACAAGGTATCGATTATTTAAGGTCTTGATTGCCTTTTTTGTCTTTTTTTTTGGATATTTGATTTGCTTATTTTTAGTTGCTAAAGAGATTTTGAGGTTATTAATTTGCCGAGGTACCAGCGCAATTAGCAACTTGCGGGCTTCATAACGAATGGGTTGAAGCGCATCTTTTTGATACATTGCGGTAGAATGATTAAAAACACGAAGTTTTAGATGACATACAACATAATTAGAAACCTCAACTGTACGAAAGTGATTCAAGAATGGTCAATTCAGTGCCGGAAGTCTGAATAAAGATGTTTGACATTTCACGTAGACAATTTAAATATTCTGCTTTTCTGCTGCATCGAATATCCTTTTTTCTTACTTAGCTAAATCTTTATTAAATCATTTTAAAAAAATAAGCTTGATTCAAACATTCTTCTCAATCAATAAATACACGAAAATACTAATATCGTCTCAGCATTTTTGGAGCGCCACCTGGTAGTTTTACAGGGAGATGTCGAGACTTCCACGCCTGGTACTAGTAACATCGGTTAATCGAAACCCGATAGGCTTTATCGCAAACAATGCAACTAATGTCGTAATGATATTAGTCCCTAGTTTCCTTTGAAATCTGATTCAATTCTGATTCAATAATGACCTGAGATATGCAATATGCTTTGACATTTGCCCTGACTGTAGGCTGTAAGCTGCAACCACTACAACACGTAAGGGCTATTAATATAGGCTAGTTTCCACTAAGAACAAATCAATATGTTGGTAGATTTAAGTGATAAATAATTGTTTGGAGATAACATAAAATGAATTAATTTATTGATTTAAATTAGTATTATTAATATTTAAAATTGTTTAGTCCAAAACGCACATTTGGTCACGTGACCGCAAACGCCTTTCAGAGGATGTGACGTCATGCCTTGCGCGATGGCGGGCTTTTTTTGCTGTCAACAGACTTTCGGATGATGAGAGTGAATCATTCTCAACATACACAGTGCATTTAAAAACCTACACTAAATTATAACGGCAACAAGAGTCGCTATGCGATAATGATTGATGATGGTAAAATAGGTAAAATATAACACAATATAATATTCTTAACAGTTTTTTTTATAAGAAAAAAGTATTGCAATAATCCGGGGGGTCCAGGGAAGGGCAGAGTGTTATGTGGGATGTATCAGCAATATCATGACGAGCTCAGTAAATGATAATGCGCATTGATTCGGCACTTGAGCTTAGCGCTTATCTCCTTGTGTGGTGCCCTACGCTCGGCTGTCCGCTCTAACGTGAACATGGCCCCTATTTTTGAATCACTCGCTTGGAGATGGCGTGTGATTTTCGTTCGAAAACACATTAAAAAGGAAAATCATTCAAAATCGAGACGTGAGTACTCACTTTGAGCAATGATTTTTCAAATCCTTTTTGTGTAGATTACAACTGATTTTCATTCCAAAATCCGACTTTAATCATTGAGTAGTGATTCAAAAATAGGACTCCAGGAGCTCTATTTTTGAATCACTCGCTTCAAGATGGTATGTGATTTTCGTTCGAAGATGAAGTAAAAGTCAAAGGAAAAAACTCGTTTTCGAGCGAAAAACACTCGCCATCTTGAAGCGAGTGATTCAAAAACAGGACTCCAGGAGCTCTATTTTTGAATCACTCGCTTCAAGATGGTATGTGATTTTCGTTCGAAGATGAATTAAAAGTCAAAGGAAAAAACACGTTTTCGATCAAAAAACATTCGCCATCTTGAAGCGAGTGATTCAAAAATATGGCCCAGAAGTCTATTGTGTACTTTACGTTCCCACTGCATATGCCATTGGTTCTGGAAAATCTTATTTAAAGCCGTTGGTCCTGCGCCTGATTTCTCTCCGGTCGTGACAGATTGCTGTCTCATCGGGCTATGAGAGTGAAAGGAATAGAGAGTGCACCTGTGTTTGCGCACACAATTGTGCACTATAATATGTCCCGCGCAGTCAGTTGGTCCTTGTGACTGGGCACCGTAGTCGAAATCGGCTAGGGGGACTATTATTATTATTAGTATGCGACGACTGTATCCTGTCTGTACACCAATAATTAAATTTAAAAAAATATATGTAGTTACGGCGAGTACAAAAAATACCAGAAGTGTTTATTTTTGTGTGAAACGGCAACCCTTTTCGATCGTGGCGCCATCTGCCAATATCCAGATAACTTGGTGGATCCGTTTTCATAGAGATCGTTGGCAAAGTTTTTGTAACTGAAGTATGTACCTACTCAAGGTAAAGAAGTTCGAAATGGGAATCAAACTAGCTACGTAATTAGTATATACTAAAAATAAACTGATAAAGTTACTTTAATATATAATAAAGACGAACACTATATGAAATTTAAAAGAGAAAGCAGCAGCAGTCCAGGGGTAGAATATCACTAAGACTATCCAAATCACCCCCATTATGTTCTGAGATTTTTAAAGCTTTCGTGTATGTTTCAATTTCGACCAAATGTCCTTTATGCCATTTGAGCGCAGAGGTATCAGCCTATTATTTGCTATTTTTTTATCGATACATCAATAACATGACATCACCAAAGATATTATGACTTGTTTCAGAGTTCATGCAAACAGTCAGCGGTGTAAGTACAGTATAGAATACTTGTAGACAGGGATGCGTATTGTGAAAATACTTTCAAGTTTTATAAGAAGTAGCTTGCACAAACTTCTTAACACGTTCCGGGACAGTGAACGTCTACAGGTGTGAAAACAATAAAACATCTATTGTGTCTGGAATAGTGTCCCGGAACGTGTTAAGAATTCGTAGAACCTGACCTCTTGATTTAATACGAGTGGAATATGATTTTTTACTGTTTGCTTGAGCTTTTACTGCATATTTTTAACTACGTTACTAGATACTGTAATTGCACGCAACATATGCGACGGTCTGTGTCATAATGACTGTACTCGTGTTGTTGCTTTATATTATAAATTGTACTTGTGACACAACACAACATATACATGAGTATAATACATTCCATGATTAGAAGACATGCGTTGTCAACCCTAATCGAGGGTTATGGATAGCAGAAAGTGTTTTACATTCCAAGCTGGCCCTTTTAACTGCAAACGAGGCCTAAGCACCGCTCCGAAAGAGTCATGCATACAAGAAGTAACAAAGAGGTTACATTCATTAGCAGGAGCGATAAGCGGCACTTGACTAAAATACTTTTTGTGCAATCTCCTAGCTAGGCTATACTTGATGATGCCTGAATCAATTTGTAAGAATCTTCTTTTACCACATTATCGATTCATAAGCAAAACGAATCTAGAGGTATATGTTTAATAAAAATGAATTGCTTTGAAATTGTGTTAGTCTCGCTAAAACTCGAGAACGGCTAAACCGATTTGGATGATTTTGGTCTTCAAATATTTGTGGAAGTCCAAGGAAGGTTTGAACGGTTCAAAATATAGGAAACGAGGACGGGGCCGCCGAGGGCGACGAAACAAAGTTCGCCGGAATCGCTAGTTTAATTAAAATATTCTTGCAGGCTTTGTTTGTTTGTTCGAATTGAAATACGATTGTGTCGGATAGTCCATTTATCGGCTGTATAAAAGTTAGTATATTATGTATTTATTATTACACCAAAAAGACTATACAGACCCATAAAAGCGACAGATCAAGAAAACGCTGTGTAATACTCGACTCGGTGAGGTTATCAAATTCATTTTTGAAGTTTTCTGCTCCAGCCACTCGCACTAGACACACGGCCTCATCCTTGTTTCATACACCACTCTCACGGACCAACTATGCACGTAACTCTGTAGTAGCCCGAACTCTTAGTACGTATAATAAACTCTTCTCCTCAGTAGACGTGTTCCATCTGTCGAAGGCAGCGTTCAAAAAGGGTGTTATAAGCGTACTTGAGCCACTCTCTCACTGTGAGAAAAAGTAAACTTTAATAAATTGTAATATTTTGTTTTTAAAATTTAAGGTAAGGCATTAAACAGTTGTATTAGCCTAAAAATATGTAATTCATATATAAATAATAAATAAATACATACATATCTAAGTTTAATATAAAATTGAATTTTAGAGTATTACTGGTAAGTTACACATAATATCACTTGTAGTTTATGTCAAGTCAACCCGTGTCAACTTTTATTTTTATAAGCTATATTTATATAAAGTAAATTCATTATTGGCTGTAAGTTTAGAATATAAGATTAGCTTACTTTTTGTAATAAGAGCTGTGAATTTTATAGAAATAAATAAAATAAAAAAAACGAACGTATATGTCGCCGGACATAACCAGTTAACTTTAAAATTAAAAACGGCTGTTAATCTATACCAATAAAATGCTTTGTCCTGAATGACTGACTGACTGACTGATGGATCAACGCACAGCCTAAACCGCTGATTGTAGAGACCTGAAACTGGGAGGGTGTGTTCTTTGTATGACGAAGGGATCCGATAAGAAAGGATTTTTAGAAATTCCACCCCTAAGGGGGTCAAAAAGGGGTGCAAAGTTTGTATGGGACAACCAGATCCCTTGGTCCAATCTTCTTCAAATTTTGCATACACATTCTTTTACAAAATTGACGGAAGATTTATTTTGTATTTTATTTAAATTCATCTCTTAAGGGGGTTAAAAAGGGGTGCAAAGTTATTATGGGGGTGATTTGCTTTGAATTTGATATCAATACTCTTTAGAGCTTACGATATTTTTTATTTTTGACAGTCATTTGACATATCTGAGACAGAATATTTGACACATGTTTGTTATTGATGTTGTTCGAGAAGAGATTTTATTCCTTAGAATAATAGTAAATAACATTTTTTGTGTTTAAACAGCGTAGGTATCAAGCGGTCTGTGTCCAGTGTAGATTGCAGATCGTATGTTCATATTGTCGGTGGACATTCTACGCTGCTCCTGTGGTCGAAAGGTGTCCAATCTGGAACTTTTCTGCAAACTTTTCGTGGGGGACCTATGTTTAGGAGTGGACGGCTTTTGGATGTTGATGATGATGGTGGCGTGGATCTCTACATAGAATTGTTACTTTCAATTTACGATTGCTATTCAAGAAAGTAGAGTAGGTATTCGCTATAACCAATAACCATAAACAAAGCTCAAATTCAAACTCTTAAGGTAGCGGGAGAAGACATGAGGGAATTTGCTTCTCTCACAGCCTGTATGTGACATGATGCTGTGTAAGCGCAGAGAGTAGCCTGGTCATTTTAGTACCCGAAATTAATATACGATTGACGATAGGGTACGAAGTATTTCCATTTCGTTGTAAAATAAAAAGATAATATCACTGTGTAAGTTTGACCATTAAACCGGGCTACGTGTTGTGTGTACATAAAATATAACATTTATCTGTACGCATTTCTTTGTATATATTTTAAAACTGGATGTTTTTGTTTGTTTGTTTGAACGCGCTACTCACAGGAACTATTGGTAAGGTTATATGATAGATAGCTAATTTACCGTGGAAGGCTATAGTTTAATGCGTATAGGCTTATAAATTTTCGCTACGATCTATGGGAACGGAGTTAAACTAAAACGCGCGTACAAAGTCGCGGGCGGGCCGCTAGTTTTGAAAAAAATATTCATACAGACAAAATCATCTCGTCTCTCTCGGAAATCGTTTTCCTACCCGTAAGCCTTCATGGAATGAGACATATTTGGTCTCATTCGTTTTCATACACCCTGAACTACGCTTGTACGTCTTCGATTTTTTGTATTAAGGCTTAATAAGTAAAAATGGACGAAATTCCGAAGATAATTTTTATTCAAAAAAGTTAATTCTTAGGTTCTTATATTTTCTGTAACATACAATATTCAAAAAAAAAAAGTACAAGCATAGTTTTTCAAAATATTGTGAAAATCAGACGTCGTTTATGGGGTGGAAAACGTTTTCTCTTTTTGTATGGAAGCTTGCGCGCACACGATCCTCAAATCATACAGCTAGAAACATTTCGATCGTTTTAATAAAAAATCTGCGCCCCAAAATTTCCACTCCACCAATTCACTCCTGTGTATCACTATGAACCGACTCCTAATCAATCTATCAGCCAACTAACTACCGACTCCTAAACGACAATGCTAAGATCCTTTAAAGTTGCTGACCAAACGTGCTGGCATGCCATTACAAACCATTTTCTAACCATTGGCCACAGGAAACCACTTTCGCCGTGACTAAATACGGATTTGGGATAAGCATAAGGATAGGAAAGGTGCTTGCGTGAGTAATGTTTGGCCCACACAGAGCTAAATGACTGCTTGAAGTCAGGGGTGAATCATTTAGTGGCATGTGAAGTTTGAGAAAGGTGGTCTGAGACCTTTATTTTATTATCAACAGACAACAGATAGGTGGTCTTGGAGGTGTTATGTCAATCCAAGTAAATTTTGACCTTTACGATAACATCAGAAAAGGCTATTTGGACCTTTTGAATTTTGACCCAATGGAAAGAATGTCAAGCTTCTAGACTTTGTCAAATTTTCCTATACATTTTTTATTAAAATTTTAAACGTTAATTTAAATTTAGAATTTTTTTAATTTATTTTTAATTTTAATTCTCTGAGCGGCTAAACTAGAAAAATGCATTAAAACATTTGCATATTTGGGACATAATAGTTATGTATTATTAAGAAAATGACTCATCGTTAATTTTTACATTTTATCTTAGTACTTTAGTATTTCTTACTTTAAAAAAAAACTACCTTCGAGTTCCACGTTGATAAATATTATATTATTATAAATGTATATCCATTGAAGGTACTTGTATGGGTAGAAATCCGCTTGGCTCGCCTCCAAACACTGGGAAACTACGGTCGGTCGTGATCATGTTTAGAATAAAGTGCTTAAATCCAGAAAAGGTATTTAAATATTTACTGACTACTATGCCAGCGCTCGTGGGTTCGAAAATTGCAAACGAATGTTTATGTGAATGTTTATATGTATTGAAGTATAATATTGCAGACGCTGCCGTCATAAACTTTTAATTATCACAAGGAAAAAATCCTTACTTTGCTCTGCTGCACGGATGAAATTGAAATGCATAGATATCGTGACCCTGTCAAAGCAAAAACTATTTTCAAACGATGGGTGAACTATTTTTGAATGCAAACCTCACGAGAGTTGGCGCCCAGGACTTGCAAGTAAGATACAGTAATTCTAATAGGATGATTTAAGCAGTTTATCGGATATTCTCCCGCTAATTACCATCCATCACTAATTAACGAGAATCGTCACCGTTCGCCAGCTTAGCGAGCTACATCGACGCAGATCCTATTTAATTAATGACGTAACCTAGTAATCGATCTAAAGCGATCCGATGTATTAAGGTATGGTAGGCTCAAACAGTTCCCTATTTACATTTCATAATAATATACACATAGAAACATTTCATAGAGCGCATTTTTTTTGGGCTGTAAATCAAATATTAAAGCGAAGGTTTGTGTGTTTTTACACGCTAATCTCAGGAACTACTGGACCAATTAAAAATATATGTTTTTGAGTTGGATAGCTTATCGAGGAAGGCTTTTGACTTTAAAACGTCACGCTGTAACGGGAGGGGTGGGAGAAAACTAAAAACGGGCGGACGCAGTCACGGGGGGTCCCCCGCTAGTAAGAAAATAACATAAGAATTTGGTTGCATTCAAGGCACTGCATATGGTGTAGTTACTAATTTATGTAACAAAGATTTTCGCCTTAACCACAAAAGTAATACAATCTTTCTGCAAGGGCAAATTTTTTAATAGTGAGATATGAAATATTCGTCGAACAAAATACAATATGACTAATTTGTAAACGTCACCAAATTATCAGAAATCATACGTAACTGTCTTTTTTTTAATCTGTCGCTTTATAATTTATTAGTCTGTTATGTTTAATCTGGCCATCGAAAAATTGGCTCTTAGTATAGGGAAACGTCTTAGATTTTGAATGAAAATTGCTCACGAGATGCAAAAACTTAGCTGACGGTAACTTAATACCATTCAGAAAAAGAAAACGTTTCAGAAACTAATTAAATACTTGTTTTGTGGCAAAGCAAATATGACCTACTCAGATCCAGGGTATAATCATTATTAACACAAAAATTTAAATTTTAAATACCCCCGTAGCAAATAAAAAAAAACAACAACAGATTTTTATGAAACTTGGCTCACAGACACACACGGGTTGAAATTATATGACACAAAAAAAACTAAACAAGAATCTTTTTATCCATTTGGGAGCTACGATAACCACAAATACACAGCCAGACAAGTTAAACACGTCAAAACATCACTCTCTTTTTGCGTCGTGTTACCCACGATACAGGGTAAATAACTTTTTTGGCCGTTCAACTTTGTGCTAAAAATATATACGAGCCTTCTGCACTTCACTTACGTTTGACGATTCAAACATTTCGATCGATAATAATCGATTTCAGTGAAAGTGGAGTGATGGCAAATTTAAGTTTAGAATTAGTTGTTTCTCTAACGGCCCGCTTCACACTTCAATTAAGATGGAATTATTAACAGTCCCTTCATTGTTTATTCAAACCTTTCGTTTCTATGACAGTTACTCGTACATTCTTTAAACAAAACGACTGAGTGATCGGCTGGAAAGAAATTGATTCGGTATCGGTAGTTTATTGAAATATTTAATAGATTGGTGAAATGTAGGTAAAAGAGAAAGAGGTGGTGCTCAAGACACACCTTACTAATATTCCGCATTTAAACATCATCATCATTAACAGCCCAAGGACGTCCACTGCTTTACATCACATTATCCACAGTTTTCCAGAGCGGTTGATCGCAAGCGGTCTACATCTAGTGTGATCCTGCGATCTCTATCCATCTTATCGGTGAACGCTGCGTCTTTGGTCATTTTTGAATAAGTAGATTTAAAATTATTATTTTTATGATGACTTGCATGTTTTAGTTTTTTTTTTTGCTTGATAAGTGCTTAACTTATTATGTGCCAATGTTTATTATGTAACATACTGTTTATAAAAAGCAGGGCATACATAAATCGACAGAGTGCATGCGTATAGCGAACCTCCGTCGTCTCACTTAAGGCGGATTGAGGGAAACCGCGGAGGTTTTAGTGGGTAAACCTGGACAAAGAAAGGGAGTCCCACACAACCCACTGCCCTCACTCGGGCAGCGGGTATGCATAAAGCATTTCCTCCGCGGGAAAAAAAAGGGCATCCGAACTATTGATAGAAGCAAGTCTTTTTACATGATATTGTGACCTATATTCCTAGATTTCCTAGACAACATTGGCTACAATAGTACCTACCCACAGAATAGTACTTGTATCTTAAAGATTGCAAAAGTACCTCTCTCCTTTTGAAGTCCGTTAACACGTTCCGGGGCACTACTCCAGACACAATAGATGTTTTATTGTTTTCACGCCTGTAGGCGGGCACTGTCCCGGAACGTGTTAAAAACCAATGATATCGTTCTGCTGAACCTGCGTAGTATGCATTATCGTGTACATTTATATGTCCGGCAAACCCAGTAACCGCTATTCGGGCACCCCAAAAAGAGGGTCGCTCCCTCTTTAAACCTACTATACCTGCATATACAACCTTACACACTTTATGCAGTATTGCTTTTACAAGAGATATGATTTTGCGATGTTTGTAAGCCTCTTTTATTAGGATACTGAAACTATATTTGATTGAAGTACAAAGGGGGTGAGGCCTTTAGAAAGAGCAAATAAAATTAAATATAGACCCTTTAAGTCATCAGTATTTTATTCAGCATTGTTAATATCTGTGATTTTGTAAATAAATCCAAAGATAATCAATAGACAAAATATTCTAAATTTAATTTAAATTATTTAAAATAATCGTTGTTATTCTTACGAAATACATTGGGCTGGCAATGTACTGCCAACAAGAAGTAAGTAGGTAGACAGGTAAGGCTCTATATTTTCTATGAATTTTCAGCTGAACCTTTTATTGAAACAATTCATCGAATAGCAAGCATAATAATATGACCCAGTAATAAATAAAATAGCGGGTAGATAGGTACCAGAAACGATACCTACGCAAACCAACCGTCATATTTGTCGCTAGAAAGTCAACAAACTAACTACTGTTTTAGGGGCACACGTAGACCAGTCCATCTAAGGTTTGTCTTAGTCCACTTATCGCATTAATATTTCCCTACTAACCCATTTACGAGGTTTAATGCAAAACACGTAAAGTCAGGAGTGCGAGAAATTGGTTGTTCGGCGCGGGCGCGGGGGAGGGGGAGGGGGAGGTCTGCGCACGCGCACCTGTCGCGGTACCCGCCGTCAGTCGAACGCGGGACGTTGCGCGGAGCAGACGCGCCATGCCGCTTCGTGATTGGTACGCGAGTGTCGTAAAAGTTTTGTGAAAAAAAAATAACAATGGATGTGTTATATTTGTGTATGTTTTTCGTCCTTTTGATAGGTAAGTGCATTATATTTTTTTAAATAAAATTTAGTATTTTTATTATAATTTTTGGTTTTCTGCTATGTTAATTGCAATTTCAAAACTAAAATAATGAAAAAATCATAATAAATGAAAGTGGGTATTAGTTATAGAGATACCTAGATAAGAAATGCGAAAGTCAAACGTTTTCTTACACATGTCGCTTTTCCCAGTGAGTCTCATATCTAGGTCAATGAAGACGAGGCTTCTTTTTGTTTAAGCCGCAGCAACAATCAACTGGCGGCCCATTTCCATTGATTTCTACTCTTTCCCCGACTCCCACAAAGCAAGGGTTGTGTTTTTGTGGGTACTTAAACTCATAAATGTCCTATGAAATAGATACCAGTATTGTTGGATCGGTTAATCGTCTTCACGCTCGTAGATCAGCGAATTATGTAAACTTTTAAATTAATTCGACTGTTACTTTTATAAGATTTTACATTTTACATAATGATGCAATAGTATTAGTCGAAAACACCATTATTAATTGGAATTATACAGGTGAAAGATAAGACAGGTTCTAAGAAAGTGGAAATAACCCAAGTTTAGAATCGAATTGTGTCATTTTCTAAACTTTCTCAGCACTAACATCGTTCGCAAAATTACGGAAGTGACGAGTGTGTTCTCGGAAACTAACTATTGATCGTTGATGAGATCTTTCAACGATTCAAGATAGTGATATTATTAGTGATTGCTATAATTTTTGATCTTGTTTGTGGCATTGTGCTTGAAAATGGTCGATATTTGCTAGATTGTTTGAGAGGTCTAAAAACAATACAATGTAAGGGTAAAGTGTACGGTAAGGGTTAGTAGGTAACTCCAACCACACGGCGTAGGTAGGTATAAACACACCCCAAGTTCCAATCAGCAGTCAGCTCATCGCATGATATTTGTCGTACCGAATCACACAAATCACTGATCCATATTAGTTATTTTAAAACAATCATTGCTTTAATCAAAGGTGGTGGTTCGTCGTGAAACTCGTAAAATATATAAATTGTTAAAAATGTGTCATGGTTTGGTATCAAAATATTTTCTTTTCAAGAAACGCTTACGTATTTAAACAGTTTTTTTTACCCTGGTAATTCTGCTAGTTGAAATTTAAAATGATTTTGTATAGAAGGTACATTAATTAAAGATATATGTAATAATATTAAATTTCTATTTATTCGAACATTCGTAAAAAGACAACGTTAAAATGACAATAACTCAAAAACCTAATTTCTACCCCCGAATTTTACAATTTACCTGTTTGTACCAGCAAACAAATGAGCCGTAAAGTGTCTCATCTAGAGGAAACCGACGAATTTCCTTCACCCTGTATTTTAAATACACGTCTTTGGTATTATTATAATTTATTATATATATCGCGACGTATCGACGATATTGTTACGATAATATCAGACAGAAAAATCATTATACATTTCTGTCTTCAATCAACCTAATAATTTACTGCCTCACAACACAAGACATTGTACACCTAGACCTAGTGAGTTGACACAAGCGCTATAGTTTATAGGCATATATATAGGTTAGGTCACTTTGTTGACGCTCTAATAATCGCTCAAGCAGCTTTTTGATCAGTTTGTACTTTAGTACATGGAGGTTCTGCCCTCCTCCAAGTAACAGTAGTTTTAAGTATTCGCAATTTGTTAGTACCTACATGGTGTACCTATATATATTTTGTCGTGATGTCGGATTTTTTTAGATACTTCGCTTTTTCGTACAAGTATTCAATCCAATGCAGGACTTATTGGGTCGAAAATCTTGCTCTGACGATAAACGTTTGAGTCCACAGTGGGTTGTTGCAGGAGTAGGTATAAAATGCGGACTTTATTAGCGGATAGGCACTGACTTGGTCTATGGTCAAGTTGATAGTAAAAAACAGCTTGTTTTCGAGTTATTGTCATTTAATAAGTTGTTTCTCTTGTATATTTACCCATCTCATAACTTTATATAAACTTTTGAAAATACCTGATTGAAAACAAGCATTGACGTATCAAATGGCAAAACAACAACGGCCCTCGCTTCGAGTCCCTTGTGATCCCGAATTCTTGAGTAAAAACCCCTAAATAAAATATTTATATAATAAATATAATATTTGAGATTTGAAACGTTTGATTAAAATTTCCAATTGCGAATTGTTATTGCGTGTTTTGTGCAGTCAAGTCAGTAGGGACTCGTGAAGTTCAAGATACAGAAATACATTTTAGTGTAGGAAGAAAGTTCAAACATTCTCACATTATATCGGGCGTAATATGGATATTTGGACAGAGATAAAATAGTTAGATGTTTATAAATACAGAAACAGCGCTTACATTTACTATGTCAGTTTTCCATTTTCGCGAAAACGGCCACTAGACGGCCACTTTGCCAGTGAATTCTAAATGAGGTGGGATTAGACCAAACGAAATTTCTTACAAATACAAATGCGGTTATTTGCGTATTTTGAGGGTAAAATATAGGTTGAGTTTACCAAAATTTGCTACATTTTAGTCAGCGTGCATATATAGTATAAATTTCAGAAATGGAAAACATCGCTATCGGACTGTATAAACATATTTCTAGCGTGTAAAATATTCGTTAAGATAAAACAAATATTCTCAAACACGACTGAAACTTATTTATTTATTTTTTTAAAAACTTTATTGCACAAATAAAAGTGTACAAATGGTGGACTTAATGCTAAAAGCATTCTCTCCCAGTCACACCTTTAGGTCACGCAGAGAGATTGTGATTGGTGTCACTTGTTCTTTTATTATTTAACGAATTTCTTCTAAATTCTATTTTATTCTAACAATTTTAGCATTTTCACCAAAATATCGAGCGAGTGTGTTAGAGAATTCTATTAGAACGCAATAGAACAACGAACGAATGCTCTGAGTAGAAGAATTTAATAAAATGGGGATAGAATGAGCATTCGCTCGTCTGATTTAAATGGGCCTATACAAGAGACAGCTCACAGCAAGCGAACGCTTTCATGATCATTATGATCAACCAATGACAACAACACCTAACCGGTATCAAGCACTTCTTAAACAGCCTCTAGATTTTTTTGAATATGCGCCATACAACACACCGCGTCGCTAATTACTGGGCACTACAAATTTAATTGATTTACCATCGACACGCTAAGAAGAAGAACACACCAATTGTATGGTTTCGTGGTCAGTTAAATATTATACAATTAATAATTAATCTTAATTCATGTCTCTTGTCTTGACTGCGATAATTGTCCATCGGAGCGGAAAACAAATAGTGTCTTAAAGCAATCAGCCGGCACGCAATAACTATTGAATAGTGATTATGAAAATGAATCAATCTGTAGATTTGTACATTCTTAAATGTCAGACAGGAAACAATATGGGTCATGTAATCGTGTATTTTATATTTGGGTAATGTTTCGTATTTAGTCTTACTCCCACTATTATTGTATTAATTTTATTATTTTAATAATACCTTATAATACCTTGCTATTACTTAATTACTATTGTAGCAAGTTACTACTTAGCGGTTGATATTTTAAATAGAAGTTTTTTTTAATTTTATGAAAATACAACATCGGGCGCAGTTACTTTATTTTTTAGGAAAATAAGAGTATTTGCTCTTGCAGTAAAACGACTGTCTATTCTTTGTTGTAATTTCGCGTACAAAGTGTCATTCTTTTCATCAAAAAATCAACACAAATAACGTAGGTTCTAGAACACCAAAATTCCTTTGGTGCGTGCATTTCGATTCCTTCAAAAAGGAAAAAAAAAATATTGTAAAAAAAAAACAGTAGAAAAAACGCACCCTTCGGGCATTATTGTGGGCCGGACGATTATTACTGTCTGTCTGGAATGCATTTTAGGGATCAGTCAGTGAGACATGGTGAAAAAAACCTTCGTCGCATGGTGTTACTTATCGGGTTGCCTTCGGAAATGTATTACTGCGGTAGTCCTGACTCTGGCACCCATCTCCATGTTTTCCTACTTCCTTTTAATAACCCATGTCCTGTAAACATCGATAATTTTATAAGTAGTTATAGATCATATTTATTATAGCATGGTTTCATACAGCTCCTTAAGCATTTCTAAACAAAAAGGTTAAATAAGCAACAAAAAAAAACAACTTAATCGCATCGTGCACCAAATATGTATAACTCACCTACTAAAGAAATTTTAGGAAATGTTATCGTAATTTCGTAAAGGCCGGTACAACAACTGATCTAAAAAAATATACGGGACCCGCATACTATGGCTGAGCTCATGGTGTCCCCACTTTTTGTAGACATCAGTGAGATTATCCGGATGTGCCGTGTGGTCAACAAAAAGTGGCATCCGAGAAATGCCGGCGATCGACGAAGATAGCCGAACGGTAATTTACTACAAAATAGTAAAATGATTAGACACACAATTTTTATTGAACACAAAACAAATTATAATCACATATATACAAGTCGAATTTACTACCTCTTTTTTTGAAGACGGTAAAAAAATATTATTATTTGTTAAGACCATGAAATTGTAAAATAAAGTAGGTGCAGCTATTTTCCCATTCAACTGCTCCACATAATGGAAACTGGCTACTATCTAATTCAATAACGGCAAGTTTTTTTTTGTAAATACAAAATAATTGTCGCTACGAGCAGGCTACATCATTAGTACAGAATATTTATTCGAATAACAGTTTTCTCAACCTATTTATTATATTTGTTAATTGTTGTGCCTTCGATGAATCTTAGGACTGTATTTTTACTGCTGGTTTGTAATTAAAAACCATTATTATTTTATATTAGGATCTTTACTGTTGTCCAAGATGATGTAATTTTTTAACTGTTGTATTGACAATCAATAAATCAAAGTATCAAAACAAAACGTATAACTCAAAAAGACATAAAAATATAATATCTTAAAAAGTACAAATGTATATAAAAGAGGTGCGTTGGGCACATGCTCCCCTTTTCAAAATGAGGAAACCATAAAGCCTCAACTAGCCTGCGTAGTACGCATGCCTAGGTAACAAATACTTAACAAACAAACACAAAGCTAAGCTACAAAGCTAAGTATTGCCCACATTTACAAAGGTATGATTCCACATCTCAGCCAGCTTATCTCGAAGAAGTTATCGCTCTGGTTTCATCGAAGTAAGCGTAGTACTCAGACACCCATCGTTGCAAGAAGGTCTTCCAGTCAGGCTTAATGTGCGTAATTTCATCGTCTACACTTGCAAAAACACAGCTCGTGTATGCAACAAACTGTTAGGTGAGTAAATTCAGTTCTTCTTTCTAATCTCTGCTATAGTATGTTCGAAGTAGTTTGATACCACAGAGGAAGAAGGTCTGAGTTGTAGAGTTAGCACATCTTTCAATAGACTTTCGAAAAAGGTTTATAAGACCTTGCTGTGTCGGAACTCTGCAGACTTGACAGTTGATTTAGATATTGCTTCTGAACATCGGTCGAGCGACCACCACATGTTAATTGTTGTGCCTTCGATGAATCTTAGGACTGTATTTTTACTGCTGGTTTGTAATTAAAAACCATTATTATTTTATATTAGGATCTTTACTGTTGTCCAAGATGATGTAATTTTTTTAACTGTTGTATTGACAATCAATAAATCAAAGTATCAAAACAAAACGTATAACTCAAAAAGACATAAAAATATAATATCTTAAAAAGTACAAATGTATATAAAAGAGGTGCGTTGGGCACAATATTATTTAATTTGCTTCTTTAAATTCATACAAAATTGCTGTATTTTTTATTTTTGGGTAGAAAACCACCAAACCCACATATGGGTTAATTTAAGTTATTATTTATTTTCACAACACGAACGCGTCATCATCAATTTACAAAATACTTATACTACTTATTTAGTATGTTCGTGTCATAACACTGGTAATGCCAAAACAATGTTTACCGTAAGCAGTATGGCATCATGAAAAACGTATACCGCGCCTCAGCCAAGAAGTAAAAGTAAAATGTCGGTAGGAGAAAGTGGATCTTAATTTGAGTCTCAATGGTAATTAGTGTTATTCGTAATTTTGTAACCGCTGTGAAATTCTAAGTTCGGTGTTAGGGCATGAAACTTTATGTGAGTTCAATGACAATGCAATCGGTTGTCTATTTAACCGCTACGGAACGGAGAAGGTATATGCTTTTGGGGTCGAATGTTCCCATTTATCTCTTGAACGGTTTGTTCGATTGACATTCAGTTTTGTGCAGTGGATTCCGATGCGGCAAAATGAAGAACAAGTTAAAAATAAAAACAAAAAATATACTTATTTTTTTCTATTACTTACATTGGATAGAGTGATTCAAGATAAAAAAATATAATTAAAAAAAAACTTAATTGCACTGGTGCGAATCTGCGTCGGGTCGCTAGTTCTTCTTAAAATAACAATTCTGGTAAAAGGGACATAGACAAATTAGGCTACATTTAATTTTGGAATGTTACTGTGCAATTAAAGGTAAATGTAACGTAATCAGATAGTTCGGTTTGTTTCCAATTCAACCCATAATCTATATAAAAAATGCAATGATTAAAGTAAATAGTTTCGTAATAGTTTTTTTTATTTAATTTTTATTTTTTGCTTAGTAATTATTTAAATATTAAATGGATCATTAAAAACTTTGTTTCGAATACGTTTCACTATAAAGTATATAACATGTTTTAATGCGTTATCATAATTTCAATATTTAAACATTCGCAATGGGATGTTAATATGATTAATTTATGTTTATTTTATGTTTTATGTAAAATGTTGTCCATGGCCTTTTGTATCCTGTGTCGATCAGCTAATGGTTCTGGCCAGAAGTTGCATTATTTATTAATCAGACAACTCATCGGGTTATCGCGTCCACACCTGCAGGGTTGCCACACACAAGTTTTTAAAAGCTTGATAGTAGTAAAAAGTACTGAAGTCGATACTTATAGGGGGTGAAAAGAAACTCTTTCGGAAACAGGGTGCGTACAAATACGATAAATTAATACGATACGAATTACTAGGTCTTAAACAAAAAACTAATTAATTTATTAATTTAAATAAGGATTATTATTTTTTTCAATAATACAATTTGTCCAAAACACTCATTTTTTACGTGATCGAACGCGGATGTGACGTCACACCTTGTATCACATTTTGCTGTCAAAAAGATTTTGGACTTAAAAAATGACGTCATTTAGGACGCCATGACAGTTCGAGCGTTTTTGAGGCCCATTCAAATTGAATTTTTAAAATCATGAATGTAGAATATTAAATCATGAATGTAGAATATTAATGTAGAATATTTCATTTAAATGTAGAATATTTAAAAAATAACAAGGCGTTATCTAGTTTTTGAAATTGGTCACCTAGCTTAGTATTCCGTAGTTAAATAAAATAATTTCCACGCACTCATGCATCGGCCCTATCTTCAACCTAAATACGTCGTGGTGTAGCAACATCCCTTAGAAATCATGTGTTCGGTCGCGGTGTGGCAACGATCAGTAGATAACACTAATTGCTCAGTGTACCTACTCCAGCCGCGAGGTTATGAAGGGAGGATGCGCGGTGAGCAAGGCTTTCCGACACGATTAGGTATTCAAAATAGATCGGTCTATTCTATTTCCCAACCGTTATTAAAGATGGCTATATTTCTTATAAATAATAAACATTGGTAAGAACTTTAAAAAAAATACAAACTGACGAAATGAAGTAAATATATTAATAATAATAGTCCCCCTAGCCGATTTCGACTACGGTGG
The DNA here is from genome assembly GCA_963584085.1 of Pyrausta aurata. Classification (NCBI taxonomy): domain Eukaryota; kingdom Metazoa; phylum Arthropoda; class Insecta; order Lepidoptera; family Crambidae; genus Pyrausta; species Pyrausta aurata. The sequence goes on along the minus strand of OY757251.1, from coordinate 17,206,259 downwards.
CTAGTCACAACGACTAACCGACTGCGTGGGACATATTATAGTGCACAAGTGTGTGCGCAAACACAGGTGCACTCTCTATTCCTTTCACTCTCATAGCCCGATGGGACAGCAATCTGACACGACCGGAGAGAGATCAGGCGATCAGTCCCACCCATGCTCCATTTTTTTTAAATCTATTAATAATCATGTTATTTTCTTCATCGTACAATGAATTAGCACTGAAATCAGAGTGGTTCCGTCGCGTTCGTTCTGTGGCACGCACGTAGCGAGTGAAAGTTAAGGTTACGCGGGTTGGGGTCAGCTGCGCCTGAGCTGAGAAAGCGTTGGCATGCGACAGGTTGACTTGGTAGTCCAGATATAAGTTGCGGATTATGTTTCTTGTTGTTTTTTGGGTGAAATCTTTGACAAACACAATTTGATTGAAGATTTTTTTCCGATAGGAAAACGAAGCAATAATATTTGCAAGCGGAACGTATGACGCATGTTTATATGCACATTAATTAGAATTTAATTAAAATTGTGAACCCGTCAAGTTCATTTATATTCAACTATCCTGACGAAATGTGATCAAAACTTTGTGTATATAATAAATAATATTTGTGTAATTCGTCTCGTCAAATTTTATCAAATCATTGTCATGATTTAGAATTTTAGATGAAGGTTAAAAAACAGATCAACAGACACATACCAATTTTGCAAAATATTAATCGAAACTACATAATATGCGCTGTATGTTTTTGTTAAACTACAACCAAAATATTTCACTTTGCATTCAGCTTAATAATACAATCTTTAGAAAGTCTATTAGCTTTTAGGCACAGGCAAAGAAAATATGTATCACATAATAAATATTTTTAATTAGTAACCATGGCAACGGGGTCTGGTGACGTTATTTTTCGTGAACAATGCTTGCAGCCTTTTTCATAGTTCACTGCCTTACAATCGCCTTGGGCATTCATTAATGACAATCTTCTAATGACGAGCGCCCACTCGGCTTAAGTATTTTGTTACCGTATCGCTAAAAGCATTTTTCTGATAAACAAGGTGTCGTATTACAAAATACTTATGTTGTGGCTCACAGTTTTATTTTAAACCTTATAAGACGCCCCAAAAAAGCTTCATGCCACCTAAGAAAAATTAGTTAAGAAATTACGACGAAGATTCGACGTACCAGCAATTAGCAGTAAAGGTCCAAAGTACATTATCGCACTTGACTTAGACGCTCAGAGAATTTAATTTGGATGTTTCAAATTTTGAATCCTTGCCACACAAGGAAATAGTTTCGTTTTCGGTTAGGTAGGTCAATTTTTTTCATGTTGCATGCCATTTTTTTCTTCTTCTTCTTCTTCAGCACGTGTTTGTCCACTGCAGGGCATGTGCCTTTCAATTAACCTATTTTGACATACATATGTATAGAAAGAATCTCAACTTTCCTGACTTTTTCTATTTTTCCTATTTAATTTCTGTCAACATTGAAGACGTCAAAACAGCATTCTCTGAGCAGCTGAATCATAATTCCTGTTTTAACTGTGTCTTAGAGGATTACATTACTATGCATCATTCGCGCATGCAGCTAGCGGCATTCCTTTACCGTTACGCATCCATTGCGGGGCGGCTTGCACTAAAAGCGGGTCACACAGAACCAGACCTGTCGTGTATGTGTGTCACTCGATACATCCGCGTTGACATCGATAGGGCAAAGGATTTTGCGAGAAAACGCAGTTTTAAATGTATCATTTTGGTTGTGGCCCTTCACACTTCAAGACGCATTTTTTCAGACACAATAAAATAAGCAACCCATTGCTATCGCGGCCAGATTCGACTGATAGCGTTGGACTTACTATTATAATATCTAAACGTGAAACTAAGCACACCATTTCTCCTACCTACCTCGTTCTATATCCTTGGATACTTTTCAATCCTGATGACCACAAAAAATGCCTGATGAGGTTTTATAGATATATTGTACCCGTTACAACTGTTACAACTGTTGTTAGTTTTTTGAATTATCTGTTAACAACATAACACTCAATGTGCATATTGCACATTATAGCGATGTTTTCATGCCAAATATAAATTTCTGTTGCCACCAATCCTTGTTATTTTAAAAGGCGCGTTAAGTTAACGATTATTTTTATGATGCCCGAACGGCGCCACTTAGCCAGTTGTAACCCCTGATCTTCTGCTTTCAAACCTTAATTAAAGAAACTGGACACATTTCAAGTACAATTATAATTCCGCTATCTCCAGCTATAAGGTATATCCTGGTGACCTGGTGACCTCAGAGAACCGGCGAGTAAACGCAGGTTGTATGATAATCATCGTTTTATGATCTGACTCGAATAGGGTGGTAGCTGCTGGTTCTTTAACGAGCTGGCGGTTCAGAATTAATCTTGTGCTACTATAGATAACTATTACATGAAATAATAAACCGTTGTATTGAGTGAGAGAAATAGATTAGGGATTAAATTAGAGAAGGGTACAAAATTATTTTGTCTAAAAACTGGAAGAAACCTTACTAATGTTAAACTATTGTAATCTGAAAGTAAGCACATCACTTGTTCAGGCCTCAACTACAGCTTATAGAATTGTTCCTTTCACACGTATGTTCTTTGATATCCCTGAATTTAGTTACACCATTTCCCTGAACTTCCTCCTTGTGTGAAAAAATCGCGTCATTCACGTCAAGTGAAAAACTCGTTGTAAACATGACCTACAATCAAATCTGCATTCACTTGCATTCATATAAATCGTTTCCAAAAAGTCAAGTGTTGAACGCGCACTTGCAAACAGGTCGCCCGACCACGCATGCGCAGTGCGCTGACCCAATGAACTTGAACTCGAGAGAAACTCCACGAATATCTGCACGTACACATGCACACAATTTATACATGCAGGTAGAGGCGATACCTTTATAAGCCAACTTGCACAGAACAGCATACTTCAAGTGTCACCTGGTGGTACCTACCTAACCATCACGCAATGGATTTATGGGTGGTGTAAAGAGATTAGGAGAGTCCCTTGCCCATGATTATCATCATCAACATTACCAGACGCTGGACCACTGCTGAACGTAGGACTTTCCTATGGTTTCCAATAATGATGATGCAGTCAAGGAATATTACTATTGCCAACGGTTTATTAGTCTAGGAGTCATATATAACCTCATTCCATCAAGGCACTAGATCTCTTTTAGGACGATTTCCTCCGTTCTGTAAAAGGCTTGCTTCTGATCAACCTTTAATATAAATAGGTACACATTATGACGTTAGAAAACGAATCTCGGAGTGATCCAGTGCTGCGCGCGCACACCGTGGCGCTGGTAACGCGTAAAAACAAAAGTTTACGACCAAAAGCGGAACGGATCGACGGAGCACGACGTAATTTGTACACTACTTAATTGATTTCATCATCTTTGCTTAAGAACATACGGATGATGAGTAAAATTATAGCTCTAGAGGCGAACTGGACTGTTTATTTAAATATTTTAAATTCTAATTTAGAGCTCTTGCACTTGGTGATTTGAGCACTGCCTGCGTATACGTGTTGTTTTGGTTATGTTTTTTTGTTATGCTTATTAAAAAAATCTTCTAATTATATGCAAGTTTTATATGAGAAAACCTCATCACAACCTTCTGAAAAAATTAAAATGAATTGGGAAACTCGCACCCTCGTGCGTATCAACGAAATACTACGACGTAGCTAGTAAGCTATGAATAGGCGACCTGGGTGCGTATTGCGATCCAACTTTGAAGGTTTGGCTGGTTCGTTTTTGAGTAGATTAGCAAAATTCGTATTGCGATGTCATAATTTTAACCAATTCCGGTTCAACTCCGAGTCAACTTTTCTGACAGCGATTTAACTTTAAATCGAAAGTAAATTCGGTCACTAAATGCATTTCACTTCACTCATTCAGTTAATATTATTGGTTGATTCATATTTTTTGTGACTGCTATTGGCCAAGAGAAGTGGTAATTAAGTCTTATTGGCGGAATGAGGTTTGGAAACGTCACACAGTGGGTCTCATTACCAAATAATACTGCCAAATATATTACCATAACCACCTAGAAGATACAAACTCTTTTTCCCAAACCTACTTTCAATATTTTATAGATGTTGACCCTTAGGCGGAGTACACATGAATTAATTTCAGTCGACAGCGGTTCGGATACCATTGATGACTTTAAATAACAATTAACTCCAGGATAATGGATGAAAATGATGATGATTGTCGTGACCGTTACTTATTTGTTAGTTATTCATAAATAAATAAAGTTCATCAATAATGGTAGCACTAACTTGTACCGGCAGAATCCATTAATTCCTGATATAGTGCCGCAAACTTTATCTGAAGAGTGGTCAAAAATGGAAATACAGATGTCACTTTGAAAACGCCATTGCTGCCGGTACAATCCTGAGTTAAGCAATTTTAAATAGGCGTATTACCAAACACTAGCTAATTTCATTTAATATTATTATGGCAGTCCATTCTCATGAACTAATTATTTTTATCGGAAACCTTTTTCGATCGTGGCGCCATGCTATCATTCTTCAGATATGCGCCAAACATCTTCTGGCTTAATCTTTCTGATTAAGATATATATATTTATTGATTTATTTCTTTTTTTTATTATTATTATATCTTACTTTTTGAACATTCTTCTTTTCTTCTTCTTTTGACTTTTGTGCCCAAGACTTCAACTTTTTACGCGCGGATAAAATTGCACCGTGAGTTCTTCGCTTATCTCGGTGACAGATCGATCAATTGTCAAAACAAACAAGGATTCGTCCAGAGCCGTTAAACTTTTATAGAAAAGTTCATTTTATATACTCACGCACTGTCTAGGTACATATATTATTCATCTGTGCTTACCACTACATGATCAGTAAATTAAAAAACCAGACGCATCATCATCATCATCTTGGTATATCTCGTATAACTTTCATAGGAATCGTAAGCGTATTGTTTACATGCTCAGTGTAAGTATATAATAAAATATGCTCTCATAAATCTTTGTGGAATCTTTTTGTTATCTTGCTATTTATCATAATCAACAATATTAAAAAAAACAATAATTATACCTAAGATTTTACGAATCGCAGATGTCGGACGAACTACTAGCACTGCACTTGCTGGAAGCAGACAGCCTCGGCCTACATATGCGCATGGAGATCCGGAGCCAGATAAACCCATATGACACCTTAGATGAGACTCAGTTTATAAAACGGTACCGTCTGTCGAAGAAACTGGCTCTGGATCTTACAGAAGAGATTAAGCCGTTCTTTGCACACGCACAGTCAACAAAATGCACCACAATTTCAGTGGAACACAAGGTAAACGAGATGACAAAAAATATTAACCCACAGTCGACAAGAACTCCTTGTATACGGATCGATTTGGCTCAAAATGAATATTAAAAATATGCTTTTATTTTCTCCCTAAGTAGTGTGGTACTATATAGGGTGTTTGTGTAAGCAGTTGAATATAAGTTATAGTTGGAAAAGTTGGACGTCTTGTCGTACCAAGAGGTCAAAAAGATGGCTCTGAATAGAGATGAATGGAGAAAACTCCACCGACAAGAGCATAGCTCTTAAATTAAAAAAAGAAGAAGTGTAAGCAGTATTATCCTTCAAACCTAATTAAAAAACTAATACGAAGAAAAAAGTATTTAAAGTATTTATTGTAAGTATTTTTTTAATCAGAGCAGCGCCATCAAATATTTAACCGGGTTAGTGTCGTAATTTTGGATATGTTGTTATTTTGAGGGAATCAAAACCTTTTAAGGGAATCTTAATCATGTTTAACAAAAGATTATTAGGGCAATACAAGTGCTTACATACATAGTAGATACGGAACCCTTTGTGCGCGAGTCTGACTCGCACTTGGCCGGTTTTGTCTTTTTTTTTCTAGTTTCACACAAAATAATTCAATTACCACTTTGTACTCGGTGTGTCCTAATAATAATGGTAAAATGCGTACTAGTACGGCCAGCAAAAAATCTTTCCAAAAAAAGTCCTAGGTGATGGCTTACTTCTGACGCTACTAAAGTTGTTGTGATGATTATGGTAGGAGGTTTGTTAAATTATTCGCAGGCCAAGGAATATAAATATAATTTATTTATCAAGGTTCTTACGGCTCTATCGTTTTTTGCGACGGGGTCGTATCAACGGGCTGTCGGCGACATCGGGGGGCATTGTTTAGCGCAGCCGACTGTGTCGCAGGCCTTAGCGCAGGTCACGGCTGCGCTAAATACCCCAACAATGCGTCGTCAATATATCAAATTTCCAAAAACGCAAAGCGAACGTAACGTGATTCGAAAGGGGTAAGTTTTTTTTTTAAACCGGTATACCCTAATATCAAGATTTCAAAATTGCAATAAGTAACTGCTCTTTCCTTTCTTAGATTTTACGAAAAATTTGGGATCCCAGGAGTCCTTGGGTGCATTGATTGCACCCAAGTGGCATTAAAAAGACCAAAAGTAAGCGAGGAACGATATTTTTGTCGCAAGGGATATCACTCTCTCAATGTTCAGCTGGTAATTATTTTTCATCATCATCATCATAATTAACAGCCAGAAGACGTTCACTGCTGAACATAAGCCTCCTCTTTCTTGGTTTTCCACGGCGACCAAACGCAAGCGGTCTACATCCAGTTTTATCCTGCTATCTGTACAAGGTCGTCTGTCGTAATTTTGTTTGCAGCAGTTTGCGACACACATATAAACAAAAAAGGCGATCTTCTTTTCTGTTTACAGGGGGCGTATTGCGATCCAACTTAATCCTTTCAATTCCGAGGCAATTCAATTCCCACTAAGTGTAAATGAATATTGTCAATGTAATAATATTATAATAATACTACAATGGTATGAATATTAACATTTATATTGTTATATTATAATAATATTACCAATATAATGCGAAATTGCAATAAGAATTGCCAATTTGACAGTAAAGCTGAGCGTTTTAGCGGTCAAAACTGCATCGCAATACGCACCCAGGGCAGTATCGCTCAAAATCCTAGCCTGTCACCCGGTATTGACTTGACCTTGACTTTTTGGAAATCCTGTATAAAAACCAGGCCCAAAACAAATTTAAGGGCAGAGATTTATTGCGAATGACCCCCATTATAAGCAATTTTTATTTGGCACACGATGTACCAAACACCCGTATATTTTAACAGATATGCGACTCAGACCTGTACGTGACTAGTGTAGATGCAAGCTACGGAGGGGCATCGCATGATGCCTATATCTGGAATCACCATCCTGTAAAAAGCTACCTCGAAAATTTACAGGAACAGACGTGGCTTTTGGGTAATCATTTTTATATATTGAATAAGTACCTTTTTATATTTTTCATTTATTTGTTGTTGGTAAATTATCCCAGTAGTCCGAACTAAGATTAAACCGTTGTTTTTTTGTGTTCAACTAGTTTCAACTTTTTTTTTTCATGTGTTCGTTTCCGGATTTACAGGTGATTCCGGATACCCCCTTCGCAACTATTTGTTGACCCCTATAATTGACGCGTTGCCAGGAACCCCTGAGAGCTTCTACACCGACCTGCATGTCCGAGCTCGGAACACCATTGAAAGAGCGATCGGTTTGCTCAAATCCAGATTTCGATGCCTGTTAGTGCATAGGGTTCTACACTATGAACCGGAAGTGGCCGCTTCCATTATAAATGCATGTGTAATATTACACAACATTTGCAATGGGGCGAGACTTCCGGCCATAGTGACTGAACCCACCACTGATAGCATCGAAAATGGGATTGAGCAAATTGAAAGTGGGAGTGGGCATGCAGGATACTCCGACTTGCAACGAGGGGTGCAAGTGCGCCAAACACTTATACGCCGCTTATGGCAAATGAGAGCGTAGGGCTAGGTAGGTCCCAGTTGTATTTTCTATGCAGAGGTCCCGCGCGGATCGGAAATCATTGAAAACAGTCCATCATTACCTTAGTGAAAGACACCTTAGTGAATTTTGTCTATCGAGACAACTTTATAGTGTGTCTATCGGCTTAAAGAAAGATTAAAGGTTTATTTAATTAATTCGTTTTATGAGGAAAAAGCTACAATATCAAGATTTAATTATAATTATGAAATTGTTCACAGCGACATTTGAAGTCTGCTTTATGCTCCTGAAAAAAGTGTATGATTGATATTTATAATTGCAAAAATTTGTGTTTGTTTTCGAATATAAATTGGAAACAAGATATTGTGTAGATTTTATTTTTAGACTAGCTTTTGCCCGCGATTTCGTCCGCGTGGTATAGTGACTTCTTTCTCCCGTTTTTTACACATTTACCACTATATCTTTGCTCCTATTGGTCGTAGCGTGATGTTATATAGCCTAAAACCTTCCTCGTTAACTGGACTATCCAACACAAAAAGAAATATTCAATTCGAACCAGTAGTTTCGGAGATTAGCGCGTTCAAACAAACAAACAAACTCTTCAGCTTTATAATATTATAGTATATAGTATAGATTAGTATAGATTATGTAAATTCCGACTTAAGGACAGTGTAAATATCACCAAAATCGGTTCAGTAGTTTTAGAGATATGAAAAAAATACGTTGAAACTATAAAACCTTTAATGAAAAAATTAAAATAATCTTACTTATAGAACAGAATCAAACAAAAGGTGAAAATATACTTGCCAGGTACCTAGCCATGCACAGAAATAAGTAGGCAAGCCTATTTAGGCATATTGTGTTAAAACTATCATTTGATATTAAACTCAGTCATTCGTTTATTATCACACTGTGAAAAGGTGATGAAACAATATTATTAAAGGAGAAAACCGGTTCCCATAGAAACTTGGGCCTGGCGTTTCAGAGCTGAAACTTGGCCTATATTAGGTCAACCATAGTTTTCACACGAGGCTCATTTTCACTACAATTATCAATGGCAAAATCAGTAAAATAATTTACAGAAAATGTTTAAGGTTATGTATAGTCACCGTCAGATATTTTGTAGCAGACAAGGTGACCAAATACTTTTGAACAGTTAAAATATCAATAAGTAAATACCATACACTACAAGCTACCATTAATATCTAAACATTATTTAATAATCAATGTTACGTTTTAATTAAATAATGTTCAGATATTATTGGTAACTTGTATTGTATGCAACTTATTAACATTTTGACTGTTCCAAGTTAATGATCACCTTGTCTGCTACAAGATATTATTATTATTATTCTTTTATTTTCAGGCTACACATGGCCCATAGTACAAATACCTAATAGACTAGCATACATATGAAAATTTAAAATAAAATATATACCTTAAAGACTAACATACATACAATAGCAATATATTTATTTATTAATAGGCACTATTTTGTCAGCGTAGTGTTGCGCAGCTTGGTGTCAGGTAGCCGTCCACGAAACCGACGATACACAACACCCCTCGGCCAAAATTCTTCTAATATATGACGGTGACTGTACCCTATGACTATTTCAGTAAGAAAAGTGCGAGTAGACATTGACTTTTGACAGATCATTTTTTATATCAGTATAACGGCCTCTAGACGTATCCATACAGCCAAAGGTGACAAGGCGGACCATAAATAGTGCGATACGTATCCTACTAATGATACAACATAAAATTGGTTTATTTTTGCCGTTGGCGATTGCCATTTTGGGTAAGATATAAACAGGGTGATCTATAAAATATTCATTCTTTTGCTATAGTATGTTTTATGCTTGTAACCGTCAGGCCCAGAAACGGGTTTCTCCTTTCATTACATAAAAAATAGGTAAAAGATCGACCTACCTATACAGGATGTAACAAAAGGCTTAAAGAAGCAGACAACCACTTATTCCCCAATTCATACGATCATTTATCTTTAAGAAACCATACCTGGGAAATGACGCGTTACTAAGATATTGACAGTCAAAGTGAAAAATTTGATCTTTAAGAAACATGTTCAAAATTTTCATTACTTTTTTCGTAAACGGACAATAAGCCGTTAACTACGCAATGTATCGCGCGGTGTAGCACAGGTCCACGCACACAGCCAGCGCCCGCACGCACACAACTAAGCGCGTCCTTTGTGTGCGCGCGCGTCGCTACGCCTGAGCGTATACATTGCGGCTAATAAATCAATGATTTATTTTAATGCCTAAAAATAAAAGCCGTTTCTCAGCGATTATTTTTTTACATACGATTTGGTTTGATGATGTGAATGCGTGGTTTAAGGCTTCGTTAAGCCTTTTGTTACACCCTATATTTTTGTAGTTACCTGCTATAGCTACCTACGTCTCCTCTACGAACCATTTCGAGCGATATAATATAGAATAATTCTACAAATTACTTGTAGCTCTTGAAGCAAGGCAACGCTTGATGTCACGGAGCTCAAAAACAAGGAGCTCCAACAAGTCATTTCGCCTTGCTTCAAGAGCCTCACGGCGATTCGAGCTCTCCACAAGCTCCCTCCGTGCAAAGGCTAGTGATAGTGGCGCTGTGCTACTACCTCGAGCCCTTGCACGGTAAGGAGCTTGCGAACGAGTTCGTTGCGATGTTCTGGAACTCTGCAAGTGTGAAGAATCTGCCTGCGCAGCTGGAGAACTTCCTTGTGATGGAGCTAGCGATGGACTTGCGTCCTCAGCCAGCGGACAAGCCTCCTGGGCCCTTGAGGAACTTGAAAGAAGTGAGCCCCGTTCTTCACAGGTCTCGCTTGTTCCAGCTACGGCCTGTGAAGAACTGGGCTCATTTCTTTCGGCCACAGCCTGTGGTGAACTTGGCTCACTCATTTCAGCCTCGTCCTCTGGTGAACTGGCCTCGCTTCTTTCCACATCCAGGGGTGAGCTTGCCTCTCTAACAGGTGGAGGACTAGTGGTTGAACGTGTTCCGTTACCGTTAGATTGATCGCATAAATTTAAATTCAGGCCGCTGCAGCAGTTTATCTCAACATCGATCTGAAAAGAGAGACAGGACTAAATAAAAAAAAACAAGACAGTTTCTGCATTTGTATCCTCTATTAGAAAAAAATATATACCGAATCCTCGAAGGGCTCCACTCTGGCACCTGGAATGCCAGCTCCGAAATCTTTCCCAAGAATATTAAAAAATTTTTTTTCAATGTCCGAAAATACATTTATGGCAGGTGGACCACCACCAGTACCTCTATATGAGGCTCGCGCTGAGGCTGCTTTAGACTTAAGTTTGGATTTGAAATCATTCCAGTACTAAAAAAATAATGAAAAGAAATGAATGTTATGTCTGTGTCTGTCTGGCTTTGAACTATCCTTAGACAGTGTAAAGTAGTAACCATCCTCAACATTTTCAATGGTTTTAAACTTACCTTGCTCCAGCCTTTCCAATCCTTGTACGCGCCATCGCCGTGCGAATTGAGGGTAACGGCTAACTCAGTCCAGAGTCTTCGATAAGCTTCTCTCGCTTGAAAACACTTATTGTAGCCAGTGGCTAAATCTTTGTGTGTAGTCAGATATTCGTATAATGTTTCTAATTGGGTACTCGTAACACGTTTACGCCTATAAAAAAGCATCACACAATATATTACAGGAGACAAAGCATGTTTATCATCATGCCGCGTCATCGTGTGTTATTAGTATAAATAATAAACTAGACTTATGAAATACTTACGACATCATTTAAATCTGCCTGTAGTAATTTGTAATTTGTATTAATCCCAAATATGTCATGTAAAATTTCAAACCTGCCAATCGCTGATAATGGCCACTGATAATCAAGTAATCCTTCTTAGATATGGGTCAACGATACATTGGCCGTATCATACGGCTACGGATAGCAAAATTAAATCCTGATGCAATAAAACTATATTTTTAAATTAATATGTTTGAATTACATATAATTATTATGATTGAATTACTTTGACTTTGTCAAAATTCATATTAAAGACAGGGACTAGTCTACCAATGGCCAATGGGCAACTAGATCGTTTGTCAACCCCACCTTATAGCTAGCCAATGGCCAATTGGCCACTGGGTAGCTTTTATTTACCAATAAGAGTCATCTTAATTGCTTTCTTATACGCTAAAAACCAAACGGCTCAATTGCGACTCTGTGAAAAATTGGTATTGCGAACTAACTTTTCACTTTATTTTGTTGGTTAGCTGGAAAAGTGAATGATGACCGAAAATTGTCTTTGATCAGATTTAACCTTTTGACAGTAAGATGTAGTCTTACGGATACTACTCGGACATTTAAAATAAATACAAAAATATTATTATGAATTCATATAATTTTTCGAATCAAATATTTTTAAACGGCCGATAGTCCTCGCCAAATTATTATAAGAAAACTATTTTTTAACACATTCAAGCCAAGACTTACATTGGCTAGAATTGACTCTAATTTAGTTTAATTATAATCGAATGTGTTATTTGTTTAATTTTTTTCTTTTATTATTATCAATCATTATTTTCTATTCCATACGTTTCATTGGTATACGATTGTATCACAATTCACAGGCAGGTGGACGGACGGTCTTTAGCAGACTAGGGGTTAACAAAAAAAATGTTTCCACTACTCGACACTAGATGTCTAGTGCAAAGTCTACTCGTCCCTAGATGGCGTTGGTTTACCGTCAATGGGATTAATTGCGACTCAGTCACATGCGGGAAATATTTTAAGTAAATTACTATCAACATAACACTTCTTAAGTCTAAGTTCGTTATGGCTAAGCACAATAATTTTCGGCATGCTAATTTATAAGATTTACACAAAGGGATTCAACTCTGATTTGACAACCTCGGAACGTCAACTTAATGAATGATAATATTAAATCAGAATCGATCATGAGACAACGCTATATGAGAAAAAGAGTTAGATAATCTATTCAGCAGGTCAGCATAGGACAGCACCATACGAGTGAGTGAAATAGAAATACTTTTATTGTTTTTCAAGTTCCATCACAATACCAAATTAGCGACTCAACCAGGTGAGTCGGAATTGAAGTGTCTAGTTATTGGATAGTTATTGAACCGTAATAAGCTGCATCGCAATACGCACCCTGGTGTTGATAGTTTTGACTCTCATCTTAATGAAAAAATTATTTTGTGGGGTTTTTATTTTTTATTTTTAGGCATCAGTATCGTTTGTACAACCACAGTCGCTGCTTGTCGCTGACCACAGCAACACCCTATATAATATAATGAGTACATTTTCAATCAGAGCTTGAGCAGACTATCAGGCTTATTCTGGGTGATCTTGTTTATTGTCGACTCTGTTTCAGCCAGGCTTGATTGAGGGCCTATTTCAAAATGTCCAAGTAAGCAAGCACTTTGCCTAGGCCCGGGCCTTTGCCCTACAGTGGGACACTAACGAGATCATAATAATGAATAAGCAAGCACTACCCAACGTCTTATAGTGTGGTCTATAGCACCGTCTAGTCATAATCATACAGTTTCCAAACTCCCGTCAAAACAACGCTTACCCCTATTTTCCCCGCAGTTCTAATGTAATGCATCACAACAGACAGTATTTAGTTACGTTTCAAATTCAATATCCACGGTGTAGTGGACAATATCTCCATTTACTTTAAATTAGGATTCCGCAGGTAGATTGCGAACCCATCCACAATAGTGGGAGTTGTAGAAATACCTCTACAAATAGGCGCTACTCGTTTCAGGAACAAGTACTCTTTATTTGGTTTTGTTGCGACGTAGGCTAATACTAGAAAAGAAAGAAAGCTTCAATCTTATAATTTAGCAGCTCAAACAATGAAGTGAAATTATTTGACGTTTTGAAAGAATCGTGGTCACCTGCTGACCACGACATGGAATACTAAACGTAAGCCTGCACGCTGAATTCTAAAACTGTGACCAAGTTAAGTGGGAAGATTGTGGGTGGGCTCTCAGACCACCGACATGTCCTTTCAAACTGATGATATTAATGTTAAGAGCTTAAGTGAAAACGAAGACAACACAATAAAAATTCGTGCTAAAAGCATATTAACTTTTGACTTACTTTACAGTTCGCCATTTTAATTTTGTTCGAAAGAGGCGGCCATCAATAAAACCTTTAAAATCGATTAATTGCATTATCTTACAAATAATTTGTTTAGTGACAAAATCTCCTTAATTAAACCGTCATGTTGAGCCATGAAAAGGCTGTGAAGGACGCCTATTTTATTACAATGAAATACCATGGTATAAACTGGAGATACACCATAGGATACCACAACCTTAAACAAAATCCACTATCCATCCACAAACGATCGCGTGTTACTTTGCCGTTATACCAGGATTCCACCGCAACAGCCTTATTTTTAATTCGCGAAATAGCTAGTTATCTTCATGACAATTCCCCGTTATATCAGCTGGTCTTCCATGAGTCACGCCCGGTATCTGTGTCAATTGATACACCCACATATACCTGAGGCGGTTTTTTCATTCAATTTGGAGAACCTGTTGTTTATAGAGACAAATCATCATTACCGGAATAATTTATCAGTTAACCCGAGGCGATGACGCCCCTTTCTTTCGCTCAGTCTTGTATATCGCGAGGTAGGTAAGAGATATCTTGATAGTACTATACATAAAAGTTGCTCTATGTTATTCATTACGTAGTACACCAGAAATCCGCTTTACAGTGATACTAGGTACATAATAAGCGATTTCATCTGCAGCAGTGAAAGTTTTATCCCTTAGGAACAGGGCAGTTTTATAAAATGGCCGGATACAAATGTTGTGTCTTGCTTTGATTAGTCATAAAAAAGACATAAAAGTCATTTATTTCTGCATATAGACCCACTGGGGGCACTTATATACGTCCCAATATTTATAAACCCTACCACTGCTTCGAGACAATTGTGGGCTAGTGCTGAGAAGAAGCAGCGCAACAAACTCAGTCACTATTGTCAATGCCTCTTTTCGAAAGGTTTACAATGTTTATGGTGATCAAGCAAGTCCATATATTATCATCATTTAAATAATCATCTACTTTATAATATACTTTTGGCATAAGGGTTTCTTTAACGTCCGTTTTTAATTCATTAATTGGTAAGCCTACAATGTATTCTGGTAGTTTATTGAACATTTTTATACATTACCCCATGAAAGAGTTACCAACCTTAAATTTAATATGAACCTTTAGTTGCCTACTCACGGTTTGGAAAAAATATTTAGTTAGATGGTCTAGGTGAATAATGAAGACAGATGGGGCAGGACTGTAAAAAACAGATTTATAACTTGTTTATAAGTTTAAACATTTAAAATGTGTTTTACTAAGCAATACATTTTATTGCCTTAACTATAAAAGAGAAAACGTTTGAAGAATCGTAATGTAGCCATTTTAGTTATTATGTGGGGCAATGAAATGGGGCAATTAAACAAGTTCGTAATAAATATAATCCATCAAGTCCCGGTTAAGTGTGAAATATGTCCACGGAACACCAGTGAAAGCCGCGAAATAAAACGTTATTTTTTAAAGTAGATTTAACAATCTGATGTTATTAATTGCGCACTTGGTCCGGCTTATGAGAACCGCCCATCGTTCCCAATGACTTCAGTTGAAGTTGAAGAATTATTAATGCGGAATAGACCCTATACGGAATAATAAATAGAACCTGTATTTCGGTAACTTTGAACCTTGTTGCAAAGAAACAAGAAAGGAAAATCACAAACAGATTAGACCGTATACGGATTACTGTGTTTCCATGACAAATTCTGTACCGTATCGCTAAGAAAATAAGGAAGATGAATCATCTAGAAAGCGGTGATCGTGCGATTACGTCAGTATGTGACACGACCATGCCGGCATCTCTAAGAGCTTTTTAAATTCTTAGTTTGGTTCGAGTCATTTTGTGCGGAGAAAGTAAAGGGCCAAGACTAATGGAGTGTCAGAATGTTTAGCAACAGTTACAATTGTAACGGAGAACACATTTGTGGTTTTCTCTTGATTTCCCCATTTTTATGCAAGGGTTATCATCTTAATAATCATTTATCCCTCTATATAAAAAAAATAGTCCTCCTAGCCGATTTCGACTACGGTAGCCAGTCACAACGACTAACCGACTGCGCGGGACATATTATAGTGCACAAGTGTGTGCGCAAACACAGGTGCCTCTCTATCTATTCTTTTCACTCTCATAGCCCGATGGGACAGCAATTTGACACGACCGGAGAGAGATCAGGCGCAGGACCAACGGCTTTACGTGCTTTCCGAGGCACGAGGGTGAAACACCGCCGACTTCCAAACTCCGGGCTTCCCTGAGAATTTCTGAACAGAAAAACCTACGTACATATTTGGGCCTGACCCGGGAATCGAACCCGGGACCTCTGGCTCAGCCATCGCTTTAAAATGCCACCCTCTAACTGCTGCACCACCGAGGCAGTTCCCTCTATATTATTATTACGACTGAAAAAAAAACACTGTTAACCTTTTGATAGTTCCACCATCAGAATCAATGAGAATATTCACCCTCCACCATTTTCCGATTGTTATTGTGGTTTTAAGACCCGCTGTTGATCAAACCTTTTCCAACTTCAAAATAAGCTCGTTTATTTTTATTAAGAAACTAAAACTGTTTTTTTTTTTGCTTTTTGGCTTCAATATTATGGCTAACTTCTATCATAATATGAATGGTTGTTAAAAATGATGATAAAGTTTTTTTATTACATTCATCAATAATTATGTGAAATGGAACCTCATTTCACAAGAATGTAATTTCTAAATACTTTTTCAGGAACTCATGATTTGACAATAAATATTTTTATCATCTTCAATCTCCAGATTAATTAAGTTTTGATGATCAGACTGTAATAATGACGTTAAATTAGAAAAAAATAATGTTATTTTAATCTAATCTTTCACAAATATTATAAGTATTTCTTTACAACAGTAATTTTTATTATTATTTATATAAGACACGCTTAGTGTGAAATCATTTTGAATTAATTATATAAAAAAAATACTTCTTAGGTACTCGTAACATCCGAGTAAATAATACTAAGTTTGTAGGGAGGACGGTGATGCTTTTCAATAATCTATTTATCCAGTTTGATTAGTGCTTATCTCCAAAAACCGGCCACCCAGATTACATTTAAAAATCCATCATACCAATTTGTCTATTTCCCCACCCCTGAGACACGGACGAGTTTTGTTCTTTGGTAAAGCTTACGTCCTTATCATTGAAACAGGAAGTGAAGGGAGATAGCAGTCTATCGGTAAACGACCCTATTATGTTGAATAGAAAAAAAAACAGTAGCAGATTTATTCTTGACAAGCATGCATTATGTATGAATATTTCGTTAGATTTTCTGACTGTAGTTGACTGAACGTAGCTTTAAGAACTGGTATTTCGGTGCTTAGAGAATCGAGTCGTGATTTAAAGATCCAAAAATTTATGAAAGTGATCCTGGATTTTCAGCTTTTCCATCCGTTCACTAAGTTTTTTATTCGCAGTAGTATTTAACGCCATATTTTTTTATTAACGACATGAATGCTGTCAAAAAATCCCATACTTACTACGATTCTTGAGACCGCTCAATTTGAATTTTCAGCTGACTCATCGACCAGCAATTGTGATACTGACGCCATGACCCACTGCGCGACTTTTATTATTTTACACTTAGACATGTTCGTACCAGCCCGAGGGTAGAAAGTCAAGTAGAAAAACTTAATAAGTAACATTCTGAGGTATCATTGCCACTTCTTCCTCGGTCGGATTCTTTCTAATGTTTATTTTTGTGACCGATATTTGCAAGTGCTCTCGTTTAGTTTAGATTGAGATAGTCTACTTACGGTTATTAGTCAGGTCTTGTTTTTATTTTAGTGGTACACTAAAATCGGTTAAGTGTGAATTGGACGTGCAAACATTGGATGCTGCCTGATAGATAATGAATTGGATAGCAATCCTAGAAATAAGGTCCTCTTTTAACTTTCATTCAAAGTCTCAGTTCAAAGTCGCACGAGAAATTAGTTTATATATACAAATATTATAAAGCTGAAAGTTTGTTTGTCTGTTTGAACGCGCTACGGGAGGGGGGAGGGAGCAAATTCAAAACGCGCGGACGCAGGCGCAGGAGACCGCTAGTATCTAATATTTTTAATGGCGCCAAACTTCTACCGAACCAAATAAATGAAAATTATAGTCTAATATTTCTATGCGTACCGTGCCAGTATAGTGAAATGAGCATAACCTCATCTTCCAAGCCGCTATACAAAATGATGCGATCAAATGTTCTCCTATAGTTCAAGAACCATTTTTTATCCCCAGAGATATAAAAGTAGCTACCAACATGAACAGGAAACATCAACCACAACCATAGCCCGCTCGCGCTTACCCCGTGATTAGTGCAAGTAAAAGTGATGGCTCCGTTATAGGAAGCCCGAATCCACACTCGGTTGCCCATCGGTCTGGTATTACACATGCTTCAGTGGAACGGCTGGTTCAGTCGTCTGGTTCTTGAGCCAGTTGCACTATTCATAGGTTAAAGAAAAAGTTCTTGTTGCGCGTAAATGCGATATCTTTATGGTTTACGCTAGGAGATAAATTGTGAAAGTAACCAGTGTGATGTGTTTTTTTTTTCTAAGGCTAAAACTTGATCTTTTATTTTAGCCAGAATTAGTGCGTATAAGCGCCAGTACAACGATCAAACAATGTTAAAAAATATTCAATTTTGAAAGATAAAGGCCGTAACAAACTAAACGCAGATTAGTGGCATAGCTTGTATGATAAGTTGTAATATATGAACACCTAACGCGTCACACCAATTTTATACGCAGGCCTGTGCTGCTGGGGTGCGCATGGCAGCCAATTCTGCTCCAAGAAAAGGAGACGGACGAGACCAGCCCCAGAGTATAATAGATTAAACTAAAAAGATTAATAGGAGTATTAGATACAAAAATCAAGTGACTTAAATTTGAGGCTTTTAAAAAATCAAAATTATGTATTTAGTTTGCTTCTATCTAGCTGTGTACAAAAGTAAAAAAATCTGATTAACAAGCTCTACCTATTCCATTGCCATCTCGTTTCAATTAAATAGCTGAAGATTTGCACCCGTACACAGTGTGAAAGATTATAGACCCATAAACAATCATTAAACGTGAAAACCCTACTATCTACGGAAAAAATACTATATTCTAAAAAAAATTAAAATAAGAACTCATAAATTCAGTTTTAGTTGGTGGTCACTCAGAATTTTACTTTTGGGGCAGAAAATGTATTTGTAATCGACTGACAAATTTTGGGCAGTATACTAAAATTACTATTAGCGGTTAACTAGCTTTTGGCGCAACCCACAGCTAGGACATGCTTGTCAAGATTCTTACGTGATAATTTATGTGTCACTGCTACGCATTCTTGCGGACCGTTACTACCGCTTGGTACGAATACTTAAGTTGCTAACAGTACAACTTAAAGATCTATCGGTTACTGGGGTACTTTAACGGACGGTTATATGATTATCGGTAAACCTATGGTTAGATACTGGGTAATATCTGTAGCTCTATCTGGGAATAGAAACCATATCGAATCAGAGAGTTCAAAATTAAGAAATTTAAATTGTAGCGTTTCTATGCTGCTACATATTTTGGTGTTGGGACTTTGCATAAACACAAATATCAGGACAGTTTACAAGCATGATATTTACCCAATGTAAATGGGTCGGATTGAAAAATAGAATAAATAATATATTACATAACACAACAAACCCATAGATTTTTTGGTCCAATTGGACCAAAATTTGTCTGATAAGATGTCGTTGAATATTTACGATTGAGCATGTTTTTAACAATAAATTAGTTTACCAATGGCCAATAATATAGTCAATCCGTCATTTGGTGAAGGTATTATTTTCTTCAAAACACGCACAGTCGTAAATATTTAACCATTCGTAACGATTTAATCATTAGTGACGTAAACTACCGATCACGAAACCAGACCTTAGTGGAACACACCACTTAGACAGAATATAAGGTTCAATAATCTATGTTTATCTGAATTTTGAAACTCATACTATTGAATTGACGCGTCTTCATTCTATGAATGGGCATATTACAGGTACGTAGTATAACTCAAACGACACACATCAATGTTCCGTAGACCGTAACCAACAATTTGTAATTTAACTTGGAACAAACTTAACAACTACCGGCATTCGATCACAACACTGCCCTGCAAGCTTTCGTGAGCATCTTATCAATAATTTATACCTCACTCTCCCAACTTCAGCTCTATCCTAAGGCAGTAAAGGTTACAATGCAAGTAACCTGATGACGACAATGCTCCCAGATTATTCTGGCAAACACTAGCAAACATAGCCCTTACTGCTTCAATAATAAGAACTACTGCAGCCAACTCAATGGGAGGTCACCACGCTTTCTTGTTGAAGTAATGGCGCACCTGAAGTTCGCTGCAACTAAATGCAGCTATTATGATATTGTTTTCTGTGACAAGTCAAGTCCTCATTGGTGTAACAAAATGATAAGGTGCGCCGTGCGGTAGAAACTTGACAGGTGGGGAAGAAAAGCATAGCTGTTTCATGTCTATCAAAGTTTTTTTTTAAGTAATGACGCTGTTTAGGAATCATTTCTACACAAGATTTCTTGAGATGAGAAAATCCAAAGGGATATGATAAGTAATTATCGCATGCAATGTGTTTCATAATAACATTCCCTGGGGGCGTATTGCGATCTTGCTTTAATTCGTTTAAGTTCCAGGCAGTTCAATTGCCACTCAGCTAGCTGTGTCACTAAATTGGTATTGCGATCCAACCTAAGAAAAAATAAAAGTTACTCTTTCTCACTCACTCACATAGGCAAACTTAAGACCATTAGCTAGACAGACAAAACTACCTTAGAACTAATTATTTTATTTTCATAGAATCATTTCTTCATTTGAATATCATAGATGGCCGCAAAACGTGACCACACAGAAAAATAAATAAAAATCTCAGCCACACCTGTCCTAAGATCATCCGTGATCACTTTCGCTGACCGCTGGCCAAAACGCTCGTCCTACTTCCCAGGCCTATAAAAAAGCGAGCGCAACCATTGTTCTACTCATTATGACAGTTTTTTTTTTACTTGACGAGCGCTGAGTCACTTGGGTAGTAGGTAATGTAATGGTAATTTAAGAGACTTTAGAGCTACAAACAAGGGTTTATGGCTATTGTTTCTCTCAATGCTAAGTAAGAATTTCCGGGTGTGATTTCCAGATATGTCCAAACGGTCTGTGTTTGTCAGAAACTATTAATGGAGAAGGGAACTTTTGGCTCAATTTTCGGTCCGCCATTTAAATTTGTTGTAAAGCTCCATCAATATGAAACCTAAAATAATCGATTCATCACATTATTTTACAAACTAAATATTCTGTGATAAAATCTCATAAGTCGTCACGTTTAGCCATGAACAGGCTGTGAAAGACGCACATTTTTTTACATCTTTGCAGGTTAGGCACAATGTAGTACCAAAGTATATTTTCAATTTATACTGAAATAATAACCTATTTTTAAAGGCTTCAGTCGTAGTAGTTACACAACGTAGTAGTTATTTCAAAAATATCTGAATACCAAGTGAGCCGGGCCCTATATTATAAATTCAAAAACCCTTTATAAGCGACAGTCGCGCCCAATTTACGTTTTCTCGTAGGTATGTTTTTAGCAACTTATAAATTTGCATTTTGAAAAAGTTCTGTAGCGTTTTTTATTATTGAGTGAGATAGTTTATTATGACAAAAGATCTCAAAATAAATAACACTTGTTGTTGTTTTCGCTTTCACCTATGATCTTTCATTTACCTTGATGTCAAAAAGAATCTGATCATTAGTGTTTGTTTACACTTCTATGCTAATACAGGGTGTTCGAAAAACAAATAAGTTAACGGTAAATACACTATATTTTTTTTGTTAAAGCAATGGGTTTATAAAACAAGTTGGGTATAATATACGTTTTCAGATATTCAAACATTTACAAGCTAATTCATACTGTTAATAGCAATGTGTTCTTTATTATTTTGTGGATAGCTGCAGGCTTTTAATATAACGCGAGAATCTAATGAACGTATGAATGATTAATGTGCCGTTTATTTATACTCTGATTTTTAATCAGATAGACCAGAATGACAGCTTCAATCGTTCTTTTTATTTTTTAATGTTGCTAGCGTAGTACCCATAGTGTTGTAACAATTCAATTGTACGCGATTAATTGAACTTGTGATATGAATTTTCAATAATGTGATTTTACTAATTAAAATAAATTATACATGTTTATCGTTACATAAAGCTACAAATAAACGTTATACATAAAACAGTTTTGTAAATAGTAGAAAGCTCTAGGTTTTTCTTGAATTAGCAAATTCTTGTATGATCTTACCTATTTTGACACTTTAATACTTTCTGCAAATTAATTTATTGAAATAATTATGATTTTGTTGGATTCCTGAATTTTATAAACAGATTTGATTTGAATATTTTAAAATCGATTATAATCAACAATTGAATGAAATTGAAACTTTCGATTATTAATGTCCAACTATGTAGTACTATTATAATATTCTGTGGTCCAACCAAACGTCATTTTGGTCTAATCTAATTAAAAATTAGAGTATAATTAAAATGAGTGCTACTTTCAATGAAACATCCTGTGCGATGCACCTTCTGTAAACGTCGTCACAACACAATAACAACCCCTAATGCGTATAAATAACGTCACCATTCACCTTTGTTAGCCCTTAGGTAACATAATATCTGCCATACGTCACGTCTCACCCTTTAATTATAATGCCATTAGTGATTTTAATCAGAGACAGAGCCCTCCTACGCACAACCTCCAACCAAAGTAATTTTCCATTGGAGAAAAGAAGAAAAAACGATTTGACAGTTTCAAAAATCTATTTTTGGCTTTGGTTTATTTACACATTCGTTCTAACAACGTTACAGAACGCCCAAAACTGATTAACTGATTCGTGATGACGCACATAACCTAATCACGTCCTAAGAAAATTTTAATTTCGAGGCACAACGGCTGGCAACGTCGAATCTCTGATCTTTGTATAATCTTCAGGTACGAGTAGCTACGTCATTGCGTCGCATCGTGTCAAAATTTTAAAGTTCTAGCTCTATAATACATTTGTATTTTTTTTGTTACTTGAACATTAGTCACATCACACACATATTGACAAGTACCCACACAAACAGTTGAACAACGTCGTCAGACGTCGTTTTCGGTTAGAGCCGGTACGTTAAGTAAACGTTTACTGACGTCAGCGACAAGTAATTATGCAATATTTTGTTTGCTATACGCCGATACGTGTATGGACGTCCTCAAACTTTGTATGGAATACTCATGGGCCACGGCCTATTAGTTGACTATTGTGGTCCATGAACGTGTTAATGAAACGTTTTTAAAAATGCCTACACAGTGAGTCTGTAGCTTCTCGGGTTCAGCTTGGGGAAAAGGGAAAATGCCTCTGATAGACATTTGGAAGTCACATTACTTCGAAAATTTGCATTCCTCATCAGACTCTCTTATTTATTTATTTATTTAAAGACTTTATTGCACAAATCATGGTGTACAAACGTGGACTTAATGCTAAAAGCATTATCTGCCAGTCAAACCTATAGGCCATGCAGAGAGATGGCAATGGGTGCAGCGAAAATAATAAACGTTCTCTTTCATTTTTTTGCGAAGATTATCTAGTAGTCAGAAGTCTCGACATAGTTGGCAAAACACCAGGTGGCGCTCGAAAAATACTGAGACAAAATTGGTATTTTCGTGTATTTATTGATTGAGAAGAATGTTTGAATCAAGTATAAAAACATACAAATACTTTTTAAGATTTATTTAAGTTTTAGCTAGGTAAGTTAAAAAGATATTCGATGGAGCAGAAAATCAGAATATTGAAATTGTCTACGCGAAAGGTCAAAAATTTTGCTTCAGATTCCAGCACAGGACTATTGATTATCCACTTATCAAAATGGCAGATTGTCGGTTGTAAAAGATTCAGTGGTCCTGTAATTACTTATAAGTTTTTTGTTCTAATTCGTAAAACCCCAACGATGATGGCGCTATATTTTGAAGGATTAAAACGCATTATGGGACGCGTAACAATTGATTTTCTTTTGTGTCTGGAATCTCGGTGCTTGACTAATGAAGGAAACTTAATACGCGTTCTCTTATGCGTTCTTCATTGGGATAGGTCGCGTAAACAAAGCTTATATGACAAGGTCGCATCGCTTGATTAAACCTTTAATTATTTGTTCGGTAAAGTTGCGTAGGTGACGCCAAGGGTTTGTTTACTTGTTGAAGCTTCAGTTCACATACGAAGGATGGTGCATTAATTGTTTAAGTACATTTTTACACTATGAAAAAGTCGGGCTCGCAGAGCTATTGGACTGCGTCCGTGAACATAAAGCCTTCTTGACTGGAAAATGCCCTACGTAGAACCAAACACCAACGTATTAAAAGAACATTACTTAGAATACACATATTGTTTTCTAATAAGTACATTTATTAAAATCCTATCAATACGACCATACTAAAATAAATAAATTAAATCATGGATGTGTTTATCAACATGATTTTATCATTATTTTAATTACGCGACCGCCGACGGTCTATCGATCTTGAGCGTTTGATGAAGGATTTTTTTGTACAACCACTGTCAGCGTTTACGAATATAACTAGTGCCGGAACACGTCTATTGCTGCACATAGGCCTCCCTCGTAGTTACCGCAGCTGGTAGCCGCAAGCAGCCATCCACTCTGTTCCTGTGATCTTTACAAGGTCGTCTCTTCATCTTGCTAGTGAACGCTGTTTTCATCGAAGGGCAGTAATGGTTTTACACAATACACAATTTTATGCACATAAAATAATACAATACTTTATTATTTTGTTAAATCCTTGTAATT
Source organism: Pyrausta aurata (assembly GCA_963584085.1). Classification (NCBI taxonomy): domain Eukaryota; kingdom Metazoa; phylum Arthropoda; class Insecta; order Lepidoptera; family Crambidae; genus Pyrausta; species Pyrausta aurata. The sequence continues at coordinate 17,181,414 of OY757251.1, read as the reverse complement.
GTATAAGTTTACTTTTCTAAAATAAAAAGATATTTCAGCCGTTGTTACTAAATATGAGGATATAATTTTGTATAATGTCGTACTAATCAAATTAGCAAGCCTTTTTGGGAAGACACTGGCTTCCATAACACAGTTTAAACTAGTTTGGCAGCCAGGGTTTCATACATTACATGTAAAATTGTGTATTGGTGCAAATAAAGAATGTATTAATTTATTGTTTTCAGAAGGAAATTCTAAAGCATGAAACGCCTGTACAAAAATAAATATATCGAAACAATTATTTTGAAAGTAAAGATCCGGAGCTCTATTTTTGAATCACTCGTGTCAGTATACCGAGTGTTTTTTTTTTTGAAAATGAGTTGTTTTCATTGATTTTGAATCCAAATTCGAACGAAAATCACAAGTTAAATTGACGCGAGTGATTCCAAAATAGGGCCCCTGACTTGTGATTGAAACCGAACAAATCAATCGCGAACGAAACAAGAAAAATGACCCAAATTGTAACACCTCACGCACGAACGACGTATTAAAAACTAGTGAAAACACCAACTCTTTTAACAATATCTAATGGACCACGTCAAATTACTGTTACGTGAACTGACGGTGAATCAGGTTCAACTGGCTGTCGAAGTGTCGAACGGTTACATGTCAGTTTCAGTTTGATTGATGCTAAAATTCCAAGATTTTTAAAGACTAAGGGCCGATTTTTCAATGGTTAGATAAAACATAACAGAATAATAACAGAATAATAAATTATAAAGCGACAGATTAAAAAAAAATACAGTTAACGATTGCTGACAATTAGGTGACGTTTTCAATTAGGCATATTTGGTTCGAAGAATATTACTTGTTCGACTATTGAAAATCAACCCTTAAATTTATTTTATTTTTTTATAATCAGGCTACACATACATGACATGCTAGACATAGTGACGACTTGTGTGCTGTAACGTTTATTTAAATACTATTTTATTTTACGTTAATAAGTTTTAAGTAAGCAACAGGCAGTGAACACTGGTATCGAAACTTTAAGTCATTACCTACTTGAAACCTATTTATTTAAACTTTATTACACTGTGAGTTGTACAATTGGCGGACTTAATGCCTTATGGGCATCCTCTACAAGTCAACCGCTTGCAGAAAGTTGAGTCACTGGCGGACCATTTGCAATAACTGAGTGATCAATATGTTAACATAAACAAACGTGGCTGATTCACCCAGTGGTTGACTGGTAGAGAATGCTTTAAGCATTAAGCCTGCCATTTGTACTTTATTTTGTCAGTACAATAAAGAATAAAATAAAAAATATATGACATAAATACTGATAAGTGCCAAAAATACCTGGTAGTATTTATATAAAGTTAAATATGTACTGCATGTGCAAGCCCGGTAGGGTAGGTACATCAAAATTCTTAATAATATACTTTTACAAATTAAACATTGCACAATTAATTAACAGCAAATGCACAAATTATTTATTGTTGTTTATTTCATTTGCAAATGAGTTTAGATAGGTACTTTAATTTAATTTCAGAATCATCTTCAGTTGATTGGTAGGATATCAACTTTTATATGTAACATAATTCCTATATGTGGGATACGAGAGAAAGTAGACAAGCTAATGGACTGTTCCACAATCGCTCAGTAAGTCTTAGTTAGTTTTATCCGCCAAATAACTTGAATGAATGAAGCTAAGTAAAGAACTATGAAATGCGCCACCGGCTGAAGTGTTCAGGAAAGAGAGAATAGGCTGTTACTGGTCAAACATGATGCTTTCTTGACCACAATATCACTATTTACCACCAGAGGTGATCGTAGCCTGAAAATTAAGTAAAGCCTGATTTTTCAATGGCCAGATATCAAATATTCGTCGAATAAAATACAATACATTATGGCTAATTTGAAAACGTCACCTATTTGTCAGCAGTCATTTACGTAATTGTCATTTATAATCGGTAGTTTAATAACTACTTAAAATACTTATTCAGACTGATTTTATCTGGCGTTTAAATAATTGGCCTTAAATAAAATTTAAGTTATTTATTGAATACAATTATTCGTTGTTTCAAATTTAAATTGTGAAACAGGCGTTCATATTATATCTGCCATCATTTGCCTTTAATCCATAGCCACTATTATATATTCTGTGCCATAGCGTAAGGTTGTAATCAAACTGCTGGCTGAGGGCCCGGTGGCCTCACTTTCCCTCCGACTGCCCGCGTCACGGGTCGTTACAAATTTGGAATTCTCAACGGATCGGACCACTTCAAATCACGACTTTCGGCAGTAAATCATTTCCATCGCTCCGCATATTAGCCATTTAATAGCATTTTACTACTGCTCTAAAAGGTAACTTGTCGATGTATGCCAATAGACAATGATAACACAACGCCCCACGAACTGTTGGTATTTCTATAAGCTTTTGTTCTTGGCAGTTGGACTTCAGTACGAAGATTTTGGAACAAAGAGTGCATTTATTAAAGACATTACATCAAAGTGAAAGCCTAATTCTACTGGTTTTGTTCCTAATACCTCTCGCAGACACATTTGGTGGAAATTGTCTGCAATTTAACAGCGTTTTGGTTTCGAGACATGTGAATTTGCAAAAAAGCTACTAGTCAAAAAGTTACATTAGCATTATACAGAGCGTGAAATGTTGTTTTCCCTTAATTTTGCCAAAGTAACTAGGTATATGACTTTTAAAACTTGGTAGATTTAATATTCCAACTTATGATTATTAAATAAGTAACGACGATCTGAATGAACATATATTTTAATAATGCCCTAAATTGGCTTGACTCTACTTACATTACAATCGCAAATGAATTCTAATACGACAGTGTAAACATAAATTAATATAACACATGTCAAACACTACATTAAATAACATAACACTTATTTTTGAGTGAAAAGCAGAAGCAATAAATTCACCATGGTGCATTTCATTTAGTCTTCAGCGTTCTGCAATCTGTCTTTCACTTTCTCCAGCTTGAGCAGATAAGTGATCAAGCCGAAGATCTTCAGCCATTGCTGCTTCGCGTTTATTTCAACATCAATATAGCAGCCAGGCTCAAGTCGATGAAAAGTGCTGTCGCCGCAGCAGCACTCAGGATTACCTTGATGAGAATCTGCAGATTGAGAAACCGTATAATGAATAAGAAAGAAAGAATGAAAGAAAAAATGTTTATTCAGTACCAGCAAAAGTACCTTTTTTTAATAAGCATCGTTTAATCTACATTCTAAAGCAGGGTTTTCAAAAGTTTGGGGAGGTAATGTTGAGTGGCCCTGGCTGTAGAAAGACACACCACCAACCGACCAAGCCATTCTCATATTAGTCTAATTTTCTAGAGGTGGGTTCCAAGTTTGTAAACTAATTTGCTGGGTAAAAGCTTAGACAGCTTTGGGGACAACTATTCTTTAGAATCTAAAGAACATCAGACAGCTCATTCTTACATATGCTCTGTTCTGAGCATAAAGATTGTGCCAGGTTGATCACCAGGTCAATGAAAGGAATCAAATGAATGGTACTATGAGTACCTACTGCTTAATAGCGGATCTGGAATAGTGGCGGGGTTCATCGCAAACCGCATAGAATAGTCTGCGGGACTGATTCTAGGTTATATCATTTACTACCTGGGATGTTCACCTCCCATTAAGCATCTGTGGACCCACAAAGGTTTTTGTGGACATACGTACACGTCTTCCAAGGTGCTGATATGGCTTACCTGCCTTCGAAGAGGCACTCCCAAGGCCCCAAGAAGTTCGGCAACCACATTTACCTACCTGGGATGTTCACCTCCCATTAAGCATCTGTGGACCCACAAAGGTTTTTGTGGGCACGTACACGTCTTCCAAGGTGCTGATATGGCTTACCTGCCTTCGGAGAGGCACTCCCAAGGCCCCAAGAAGTTCGGCAACCACACGGGTCAAGTCGCCAGCCCGCCGCCATCTTCGGAAGATCACCCCCGCGTTTACCACGAGGAGCAGGGTGCCGGTTGCACATATGTAGGCCTGAGGACAATATCACAGATAAATCAAGGTGTGGGCTACTCCTTACAACTAGGGATAATTATTATTAGTATTTACTTGGTTAGATTTATTTAGGTATAATAAACATAGCTTGTAACATAAAGTTCAATTAAGTTCTTTATATTGCGTAGATAACATTTATTTACACTATTTACATAAGAATTAACCTACTTATTATAATACACTTACTAACTAATTACAACTACACTTACAAACTAACTAACTCACACGTATTAGCCAATAGGTCGAAATTATAATAAAACATATTATCGCGCACGCGTAGCTATCGCGGCGCGATGTAATGGAGTCGCCGCTTACGGCAGTCCAAGCTGCGCGTCACAGCGGCGGCACAATACTGGAGCCGCTCGGCGAACACTCCCGAGCGCGCGCATTCGTTTAACCAGTCCGAACGTAACTACTACGCGGAGCGCACGCCGCTCGCCCGCCCACTGTACCTATCGGCTCGCGCGTATTTAACACCAATCCCGTTGTTATCATTTCATCCACACTCCTTCTGCATACAACTAGGGGCACACACCCTCGCCCCTAAACTGGTGACCCCGCTTGCACACATCTGATGGATGAAGATAGCAGCAACGATCATTTTTCTGAAGCGATGACGGGTAGCGGCAATGATGGCGTGGCGCAAGGACAAGCCTCCACTGGAAGCGATGCGGGTGATGTACATCATGTTGGAGTAAAGAAAATACCATTTTATCCGGATAAGCCAGCACTATGGTTCGCGATGCTAGAAGGTCAGTTCGTTTTAGCCAACATAACTAGCGACACCACAAAATTCTACCACACTATTGCCATGCTTGACCATCAATACGCAATAGAGGTAGAGGATATCATCGAGTCCCCGCCGTCTTCGGATAAGTACGACAAGCTGAAGAGCGAGTTGATCAAGCGTCTGTCAGCATCTAAGGAGCGCAAGGTGAAGCAGCTACTGGACCACGAGCAGCTAGGTGATCGTAAGCCTTCTCAATTTTTACGACACCTGCAGCACTTAGCCGGCCCAAACATACCAGAGGACTTCATTCGCACCATCTGGACTAGCAGACTACCCAGTAGCATGCAAACTATAATTGCATCTCAGGCCACTTCATCTTTAGAAGCCACAGCTGACCTCGCGGATCGCATCCACGATATTGTACCGGCATCTCCGTGCGTAGCATCAGCATCAGCGTCTACCTCATCACACCACCGCAGTACAGACGACAGGTTGGACATGATGGCGGAGCAAATCGAGAAGCTGACGCAGCAAGTTTACGCCCTTACCACACGCCCTAGCAGATCAAGGACGAATTCCAGGGCCAAGGACAACAGACGTCCGCGCAGTCGCAGCAGATCGCAATCTAGCTACCGCAAATACCCAACTTGTTGGTATCACTCCAAGTTCGGCAGCAAGGCTCACTCCTGCATCAAACCCTGTGACTACGCGGCGGAAAATGGACAGGGCGGTCGGTAATGGCGACAGACGATCGCCCAAACAGCCACGGTCGCCTATTTGTTACAGACCTGAACAGTAAGGTGCAATTTCTTGTGGACACTGGCAGTGATTTGTGTGTGTTCCCCCGTTCAGCGTTCAAAGAGAGACGTTCTAAAACAAATTTTGAACTCAGTGCCGCGAACGGAACCGTAATACATACGTACGGCTTCGCAAGCCTCCGTTTGAACCTCGGGTTGCGTCGAGATTTTGTGTGGCGTTTCGTTATAGCCGACGTAAACAAAGCTATAATAGGTGTAGACTTTTTAGCACACTTTAACCTTGTTGTTGATGTAAGATATAAGCGTTTGGTTGACAATGTTACGTCATTAAATGTTTCAGTCGTGTCAGCCGATAGACATAGTGGCATTTCGTCAGTCAAAATCGTAACCGGTGATTCCATCTACCATAGCATTTTAAAAGAATTTCCCGATCTGATTCGACCTGCTGGCTCACCACGCAACACCAAACACAACACTATACACTACATAAAAACCACACCTGGTCCACCTGTGGCTAGCACACCTCGTCGACTAGCGCCCGATAAATTAAAGATTGCCAAACGGGAGTACGATATCATGCTTCAGGAGGGGACAGCTCGACCTTCTGATAGCCCTTGGTCGTCTCCACTACATTTAGCACCCAAAAAAGACGGTTGGCGCCCCTGCGGCGATTACCGCAGATTAAATGCACGCACCATCCCTGATAGGTATCCGGTCAGGCACATACACGATTTCACTCACAATGTTTCTGGTTGCACTATCTTTTCTACGCTAGACCTCGTGAAAGCCTATAACCAGATACCTATCAACAAGGACGATATCCCTAAAACGGCGATCACAACACCTTTCGGTCTCTTTGAATTTACCTACATGACGTTTGGCTTGCGTAACGCAGGTCAAACCTTTCAACGATTTGTAGATGAGTTGACCCGTGATATGGATTTCGTCTATCCATATTTGGACGATTTTTTGGTGGCGTCTCCTGACCCTGTAACCCACCAAAAACACCTCCGGCAGCTATTTAAAAAAATGACTGATTACGGTATTTTATTAAATGCGTCAAAATGTGTGTTCGGAGCGCCGGAAGTGAAATTTTTGGGGTACAGCATCTCAGCAGACGGAATCAAGCCGCTAGAAGAAAAAGTTCAGGCCGTTCAAGACTTCCCTAAGCCAGTTACCGTAAAACAGCTTAGGAGGTTCCTCGGCATGCTTAATTTTTACAGACGGTTTATTCCTCGTGCAGCTGAAACCCAGGCACCTCTTAACGCTATGCTAACTGGCTCAGTTAAAGGGAACCAACCTATTGAATTGACCGGGGATGCGCTAAAAGCTTTCAACGATAGCAAGGACAGTTTATGCAAGGCAGCACTTTTAGCCCACCCCGATTGTCAGGCCAAGTTGGCAGTTACGGCCGACGCTTCCGATGTTGCACTAGGCGCTGTTCTTCAACAGCGAATTGAAGGCGCCTGGCAGCCACTAGCGTTCTACTCATGCAAGTTGAGTCCCGCGCAACGTAAGTACTCTCCGTACGATCGCGAACTCCTTGCAATTTATCAGGCCATAAAATATTTCCGTCATATGCTGGAAGCGAGAGAATTTACGATCTACACGGACCACAAGCCGCTCACCTTTGCCTTTCATACGCGAAAGTCAAGTTGCTCGCCTCGTCAGTTCCGCTATTTAGATTTCATCTCGCAATTTTCCACTGACATACAGCATATATCTGGCAAGGACAACGTTGTCGCGGATACACTTTCGCGTATCGAAGAGTTGGAAGCCCCTGTGGATCATGATTCTCTCGCCAAGGCTCAGGACGCCGACAGCGAGCTTCAAAATATTATAAACGGCGGCACTTCACTCCGCTTGGAGAAAATGAATATACCTGGCAGTCGTCATGAGCTCTACTGTGATACGAGTACACCGACTCCCAGGCCATTCGTACCAAAAATGATGCGCCGTCAAATTTTTGATTCCTTACACTCGTTAAGCCACCCAGGACCCAACGCCTCTGCTAAGCTCGTAGCCCAAAGGTACGTTTGGCCGTATATACGAAAAGATTGTAGGGAGTGGGCTCGAGCTTGTCTAAATTGTCAACACGCAAAGGTGAGTCGACATGTTTCCACACCATTGGGCACATTCGACCTGCCACGCGCCAGATTTAAGCACGTTCACATAGATCTCATAGGTCCATTCTCCGTATCGAACGGTTACCGGTATTGCCTCACGGCAGTCGATCGTTTTTCGCGATGGCCTGAAGCAATACCCATAGTCGATATTACTGCAGAGACTGTGGCAAAAGCATTTATTGAAGTATGGATCGCACGCTTCGGTTGCCCAACGATCATCGTCACTGACCGTGGCAGGCAGTTTGAGTCGGCGTTATTTGACTCTCTGTCAAAACGTATCGGATTCCAGCACCGTAGAACTACAGCGTACCATCCTGCTTGTAACGGCCTCGTCGAACGTTTTCACAGACAGTTAAAGGCCGCCATAGTCTGCCACGCAAAAAGCAACTGGACGGAATCGCTACCGTTAGTTTTGTTAGGCATTCGCAGTACCCTGAAGGAAGATCTTCAAAGCTCACCAGCTGAACTCCTTTATGGTTTTTTAAGTGACGGTCTCTGGGGGGGTAAGATGTGGGCTACTCCTTACAACTAGGGATAATTATTATTAGTATTTACTTGGTTAGATTTATTTAGGTATAATAAACATAGCTTGTAACATAAAGTTCAATTAAGTTCTTTATATTGCGTAGATAACATTTATTTACACTATTTACATAAGAATTAACCTACTTATTATAATACACTTACTAACTAATTACAACTACACTTACAAACTAACTAACTCACACGTATTAGCCAATAGGTCGAAATTATAATAAAACATATTATCGCGCACGCGTAGCTATCGCGGCGCGATGTAATGGAGTCGCCGCTTACGGCAGTCCAAGCTGCGCGTCACAGCGGCGGCACAATACTGGAGCCGCTCGGCGAACACTCACGAGCGCGCGCATTCGTTTAACCAGTCCGAACGTAACTACTACGCGGAGCGCACGCCGCTCGCCCGCCCACTGTACCTATCGGCTCGCGCGTATTTAACACCAATCCCGTTGTTATCATTTCATCCATACTCCTTCTGCATACAACTAGGGGCACACACCCTCGCCCCTAAAAAGGATATTGTAATTATATTTTAGTTTTTATAGTGTTTTGTCACTACACAATTAATAAATTATATAAATTGCACTTGAAAAAAGCATCTGTGACAGACAAGGAATCGAACCCTGTGTCTTGCGCTATCCAGGCGCATTCCATCAACGCTGCTGTCCGTTAACAGGCTTTCCAATGTATCGGTGGCCGAGGGGTATATGGCATAGACATACGCCCGGATAGCATAAGACACAGGGTTCAATATGTTCGATTCCTTGTCTGATACAGTTACTTTTTACAAGTGCTATTTATATTATGACAAAATACTCAAAAATTAAAAATAACAATTATAAATTGGCTTCCTTCATCTTAACCGTCAATTCCCATCCCATCATTTCCACATACATCCAATCATCTTACATATATATATATATATATATATATATATATATGTATGTATAGCATCTTCCAGCACTTCAAATCAAAAAGCGAAGGTCACTGCTCACGCACTAGTGTGTATATAGTGGTACATATTGTTGTTTAAAAGCGGATTTAAACCTGCAATGTTCTCCTATCTGAGAACTATTATATTCACTCACATAGAAAAAAGCAGAAGATCAGAGATCGCGATCACTCATTTACCTGAAAAACCTTCCCTGCACCGTGATGCAGGCCAGCCGTGAGCGCCAGCCCCAGCACCGCCACTACGTACGTCACGAACACTCCCCCACTCACAGAGTGCTCCCATCTGAACACCCTTAACGACCTTACGTGGTACGTCATCAGCGACACCATCAGCACCAAGGTTATCAGACGCAATATCAAGAAAGGACCCCTAGAGCCACTCGATTCACTAAAAATTTTAACGGGGGTGATACTCGCAGTCGAAGACATTAGCGAAGACACCTCATCCATCCGCTTTGATGCCATCGATGCTGCTAACATTGAGTGAATAATCACTGCAACTCGTGGAGTCGAGATCCCGGCTTATCAAATAGGTTTTTATGAGATTGTACGTTAAATCCAAATTATAGAAATGTAAATAAAAGAAAATCATAAAGAGGAAAATATAGAAAATGAGCGGCGGAGCACAGTCGTATTCAGTCATTGTGAAAAAGGTGAATTGTCAAACTGATTGACTGTTTCAAAGATGAATTAAAAAGGTCGACGGAAAAAAAGACTTCTCTTCAAGTATAATCCTATTCGTCTGTTTTTTACAATGAATAGCTAAATAATTTACTTAGGTATTCAGTGGTTTTTCTATGTTCACTTTCACAATGAACACTTCATAAGAAATAACGTTACATATTAGAATTATTCGTTGGTTTGGTAAGCGCTTATTTCTCGTTCTGAAACACCCCTTTGTCCATGGTTTTGGGCGTGCAAATGGCATGGGTATTGCTCGCGTTTGCCCATTTTGTGATAAAAAAGGAACTTGATAGTCACACATTTCTTCTTTTCTTCTCTAATTAGATCACTTTGTTCCCAGGGTCCGCCTCCGCCACCTGCAGCTTCCCGGGTGCGCCCGCGCACTCGACCGTCACGTTTTCTGACGAGAGCCTGTCGGAAGGCACCATCGCCACGTACACCTGTGAGAGAGGCTTCGAACTCCTCGGCCCGGCGAGAAGGATATGCGGACCGAATGGGAAATGGTCGCCTGATGGGATACCGTTTTGTGGTGAGTCTTGATACCTTCTCTATTGTGTCCTTTTTGTCATCTACTTTAAAAAAATAAGTACGGTTTTCCTTCCTGACGCTTTAACTCCAGAACGCACGAACTGATTTCCACGGTTTTGCATTCGTTGGAAAGGTCTCGGGCTCCATAAGGTTTATAGCAAAGAAATTATAGCAAGAATTCCCATAAAACGGGGCTGGGGCGGGACGGGGCTGGGGGCGAAACGAAGTTCGCTGGGACCGCTAGTTTTTGATAAAATCTGGCCAGGGATTTGGAGTTAACTGCCCCGATGCATAGGCACCTACAGTATGAAAACTGCAAGGACAAAACTAAAGCAACATTACTCTTTTCATTGCTTATTCAACACGAAAGGACATATTCTCTGAGTTCTTACAAAATGTGGAAGCGAAATATTTACGTCATCTAAATAAAGACATAACATAAAAGATACATTAAGACAGATAGACCGTACAAAGCTAAACGCGTAACAAACGATGCAATCAAATAATAACTTTAATCTGAAAGGGATTGTGGATCTAGATAATATTGGCGTTACTGAAATTACTTCGTCATTGTGTAAGTTATCACCTGTGCGGCTATTGTGACACTGTTACAGTACTAGGCTGTGTCACTGTGTTAGAACACTGTATTGTAACTATTGTTTTGGATTAATTATTTCGATGTGTTACTACAGAATATACATATAGTAGTAGTATTACTGTAATATCCATTGTACTTAATTGTTGTTTTACCTATTACGACGCGTTTGGTGTAGTATTTATTTATTATTTAACTAACGTTGTATTTTCGCCAAAATATGTTGCCTCAAAAAACAATGAAGCTGAAAAAAAACACCGTCCATTGACTTGGGCTTATAAGTTTCTTTCTAAGAAAACACTTTTTTTTTAAAGTGTGGTCGTATTAATTATTCGGTACTATAGTTTTTAGCCCCTCAAGTACGGATTAGACTTAATTCAAACGACAAACCACATTAAAATTTAATAGCGATTTAAATAGGTGTCATGAATTAAAATTAGGTAAGTACCACATGCGTTTGAGAGCTTTTATTTATTTCCGTAGTCTTATGTCATAGTTCGCGTGTCCATAGCCATACTGAGGAACTAGACTGTCCTCTTAGGAAGAGGCAGGCTTAATATGACCGGACACGCAAGCTTCCGCAATGTAGCCAGTTCTAAACATTTCATGTGTTTAGTTGATCACATTTTCAGTTGCGTAAAATTTCAAGTATTGTAAGTTGCTTGAATAAAAAAGGCGTGTAAAATTTTTGTCTACTTCAAGATAAAAAAATACATGGTGTATTTTTTGCAAGTAGACTTTAGATGTAATAATAACGCACCTTTGGCTCGTATTTTTTTTAATTCGTTATTTAACTGACAGTTAAAAAATTATAAAAAATCTGCTAATTTATTGTGAATTACTTTTCATATAATTTACTTAATGACGTGTCTGTTGTTATATTTTTTTAAGGACATTAAATTTTTTTTTTCAATAGACGAAACAAAAACATAAAGGTTTGCCAAAAAGGTCAGTATAAGTCGTGACAGCAGATGGTAAGCATGCCACGACACTGATTTTCGGCGGAAACCCCTGCTAGGTGCTGGTTGTAAACACACACTTGAGGGAATATAAAATAATCAATAAAAAAATTACAATAACACAATATTTTAGTATTACAATTAAATCACTGTGCCTACCAAACAGTATTCTACAAAAGTTATTTTTATCGTATTCAACAAACGACAATAAAGTTGTATCCAAACGTGTGTACCTCTACAAAATCAAACAATCCTAAGATAGATTTTACTAACCAATAATAATAGGTCAAAATTGGCAACTAAATGTCTGACTCTCTAATTATTAAAAAAAAACACTTGATGCAACACAGCCAAATTATTTAATCTTATAATCCATGTAACTTTCAGCGTGTAACAATACCGATAGAGCGTAACAAAGTTTTCGAGATTATGTGCGACCTACTTTTACTTTCATTAAGAAAACTTCGCGTGAAAGACTATTTTAAGAGGACGGCATTGTGCGCAAGCGCGAGAGGCTCCCAGCGCTCTCTCTGAGAAAGTTATCACATAGAGATCACCCTATGATACTCAATCAGCTTGCAATGTAGTTAACCCTTTGGTGCACAGTTCTTAAACGACCGATAATCAACTGAAAACAAAAAAAAAAGTGGCTTGCAACTACTGGATCCAAAGAAGAAGTATTTTTTAATATTTTGAATAAAATAAAAAAAAAGATGCCCATGATGATGATGATGCTTACTTACAGGAACCAAACAAGAATAAAATCCTCCAAAAATGAGAATTTTTAGGTTTCACGGATTTTTTAAAGTAAATGTAATTGCTCCCTAATATAAAACAACTAGCTTTTCCCCGCGACTTTACTCGCATAAATGTCGGATCACAAAAAGTACCTGGTCTGATAATGTGCGCTATATTATTGTAAATTTTCATCAAAATCTAAAACCTAGTTTATGCGTGAAGAAGTAACAAACAAATACATCCATCATCATAAACTTTCGCATTTATAAAATATTTGTAAGAAACATAAAGATTATAAACAATGCCTAGTGAGACGCTTAATATCTACTCCAAGAGACAATAAATTTACACACTGGTATTTGTAATAATTTCGCTATTTTTCATATTTGATAATTACATTAAAATAATAAAATAATTGCGTTTTATACTTAAAATGCATAGATACAACGAGACAAGAACAACAGTTACAGTTATATTTTTTATTTGATGGCAAAGCATCACTAAAATCATATAAAACATTACTCTCTAAACAATAAATTAAATGACCATATCCAATCGTAGTGACAGTAACTGTGATAGATTTCTATCACAAGCATCTCAGTGCACCGCACACACTGCCATAACACAAACAAACACAAACACAGAGCGAATAATGTTTCAATTAAATTGTTTGTCAAGGTCTGATTGCAACTGTGTCTCGAAGTCATTGGCTTACAATGATATGTAGCTTCAAACAACGAAAAGCAATGCGCATTAAAGGGTTAAAACGTACTTATTCTTTATTCATTTGTTTTTAAATTTGTCAGTTTCAGCCTCTACTTCATTTGCATTTTATTTATCGAAATATTATGTTAGCCCAGTGTTGAAAAAAATAGAAACATGTAATTGAAAACAGTTTTCTACAGGCTCTACTTTAGCAAATCCGAGTGAATTGAGGATCAGGATATGGTTGTCAATATGAAATGAATTTTATAATGTGTCCCAAACTATTCACTAGCTCTTCAAGTCACCCTTCATCGAGTTTTTTATTAATTAATACTTTGTAATGGACGAAAGTGAATTATTTTCATTCGAGAAATGCGCAGAAAAGCTTTAAAACTCTACATTTTATCATATTTTTGCGAATGTTCTTTTCCATGAAATTCGTGTATTATCATGCAACGAATTGCATATTTAACCATCTTTTAGCTCATCATTTTCAAAGCTATAAATAGCTGCAAATCGCAGATTGCTTCATCAAAATACGAAACCAAATTAGTTGACATGGAAGCCGAAGCGCTATTCAGAGTCTGCCAGACGGGAAACTGAGTTTTCATCCACGTTCGCTAGATGTCTCTGGTCATATTTAGTTAACGTTATCACTTCTGCTTTCCTTTTGTATGACTACCCCGCCATGTCCCAGATCTGTATCCAATCAGTCTTTAATATTTAACTTTTAGACTCTGAATATAGTTTTTGGAGGCTCCCTACCATCAAAAGTGATGGATATAGCCGCTATAAATTGATTGATACAACAGTTCGTTCGTAGCGATATGCTATTGTGTAATTTCACAAAATATAGAGTAATAATGTGTGAAGAAGTATATTGTGAAGTAATATATTGGTTTTATGTACTAAAGCTGGCAGAATGAGTTATTAATTTTACGAAATTTGTTAATATTAACACTTGAATTTTTACACATAAGTAGGTGGTTTCGTCAACTTAAGGAATTAAACTATGACTGAAAATAATAACTTTAATAAAAAGTGTACTTATACAGGATGTACAAAAAGTACGAGCCAAATTCAAGGGCGTGGTTAAGACTCGAGTCTAGAATAGAGGCAAAATACAAACAAAAATTGGAAGATTACTACTCGAAAATGACAACTTAAATAGTTTTGGTCAAGTGTTCAGCATATTATGTTAGGAAACTTAATCAAGCCTTTAGTCATACTACATTAGTAGTGAATGATAGTTACTATTATGAGCGGCGTGCTAATATGTAAGAGATGAAGAATCAGTAGTTGTTCTTACAACTATACTTATAGATTTGAAGGTTGATATAATAACTTCTTTTTAAATAATAACTTCTTTTTATTACGACCTTCTCTTGTAATGTATTATAGTAAAAACACCAAAATATCATATCTCCATTGCTACGAAGTGTCAAATATTTACTATAAAAAGAAATGCTAATTTTTATTACTTGTGTTCAAACCCTATTTAACATCTCTACTAACTGTTATCTTACAGTAAGAGCTTGCAAGTAATAGAAGAAAACATGAGAAAAAAACTTATATCCTCTTAAGAAGTAGAGTTACAAACATCAGTTTTTTTTTTTATTAGTGTCGGGCGGGAACAGAACCCGCTGTATTTCTCCCAACTACATTTCTTGTAACGGTGCATGACACCGAATGTAGGGCGCCATCGACTCCGATTAACTATGATGCTATTATAATAATGTGTGCAGGTGTCATTGTGACCTCGTTCAAGTCCAAACGGAAACCTAACGGCTATTATAAAACATCTTTGGGAATTTCTGATTCATATATTGTCCAAAATTTTTGTTGTATTTTTTTTTATTCTACACCTATTCAACTGTTTGTAGGTTGATTTTAAATAGCACATCCTATATGTGAAGAGGGAGTCCAAATGAAGGGGTGAGGTTGACCTTGATATGTAACAAGTCAGTTTTGAAAAAAAAACATGTTTCGCCGGTTTGAGAGGGCCCTTCATAAATTTACCTGCAGTTACTATAAACATGTTCTTTTTTAGTACCTATCATAATATTTTAAATTTATTTATAATAACGTCATATCAGTTAGCAATACCTATGTATTTGTGTTCTTGTTATCTGCAATAATTACATAGTTCCCATGTACGAGCACACCTATTTTATTATAACATAATGAAACTTTTAAAAATCCTTTGATGCCAGTCTCGACACAGTTTCTGTCACATATATTCTGTCAAAAAAATAGGTGGCGTTAGAAAACGCTGAGGCCAAAATTCGTGATTCCGTGTATTTATTGATTGACACAAATTCACGAATAAAACTTACAAAATAATAAATATTTTACGATTTATTTAAGATATAGGTAGCTTACATAATTTAAAAAGATATTTGATGCAGCACAAAGATAAGATAAGATAACTCTTTATTTCACATTACATAGAATTTTAACTTTAACAGAAAATTTTACTTATCTAGGCTAAATGTTAAAATTTTATATGTGCTTTAGACTTTGGCCGTTGAACGTCGAACTGCTAGACCGTTTTTATGAACAAATTCTTGGGGTACATTGAATACACTACTACCCATAATATTATGGCGCAATTATTATAACAATAATGCATTGTCAATAGCCAAATATAGTTAGAGTTCTGACATATTTTGCATACAATAGCAACAGGTTGCCAAGTGCCATCGCCTTATCGGTTATTATTAGCGAACTGTGCCGACGTGACCCACAGACCGAATTTGGTAGGCAACAAAAGGTTAATAACCTCAAAAAAGAAAAAAAGAAAAAAGTTTGGTCTGACACCCAAATACAAAAAAACTTGTTGATTACAGCGCTCAGGGTGGCTCAAGTCATCAAAGGCAAACAGTTTGGGATAATTTGATCGATTACAAAATATTTCATGTTATTTTTAGTAATTCGACTACCAAACCACTAACACCATTACCACAAAAAATGCACAGCGCAATTACTCTTTTCTGAATATTATTTTCAAAAAAAGAGTGAACAGGCTTCTTCTGGATGAGCTCGCTTCATCGTCATCCCTGTCTATACCATTTCTGGTATGGCCTACCTTGAGACAAACCCATCTCATATAAAACCACTGAATAGATAAAACACAGTACTGTTTTATGTATTACAATTCTTCTTCAACACATTACAGTACTTCTATCAACAATAACCGGTACACCAACAGGGGGCGTATTGCGATCCAACTTAATCCGTTCAATTCCGAGTCAGTTTAATTCCCACTCAGTGTAAACGAATATTATCAATATAATAATATTATAATAATACTACAGTGGTATGAATATTAATATTTATATTGCTATATAATAGTAATATTATCAATATAATGCGAAATTGCAATAAGAATTGCTAATTTGACAGTAAAGCAGAGCGTTTTAACTGTCAAAACTGCATCGCAATACGCACCCAGATAGCCATCTCCTATGAACAATAACTACAAAAACAAAGCGACAGTTAGCCAAGCGATCGTCAATCTTCCCACGACAAATCGGCTGTCAATATGTAGACCGATCAGCGTCCGCGCATCAGGCAGGTGCCTAAGTGCGCACGAGTGAGGCACCTAGTGATGTGCTGTTACTATTGTGCTCATGATATATTGACAGATCGGCATCAGTATAATGGGACGTCCACGGCTGAATAAACATAGTCCTCAATCATAGTTTTTCAAAATGGCTAGCTTTATAGCTTGTGGGTCACACTAATTAAAACACACTTTTACGGATTGATTTCGCGAACGTTTCTTTTTATTTAATGACTGACGTTTCGAATGCTTTACAGCATCCGTGGTCACAGGTAGACATTTTTGTTGGTCACAAATAAATATTGGAGAACATCACTTTAATACATTGCTCTGAACTCAAAGTACCAAAAGCACTTGCGAAGTTGCGTATGGAAACCAAAAACAACGATGGTATCACGCATTTTCACGTCATTAATGACCCAAAAAGAGGTGGTGTGACGACTTGGATAACGTTGTGACTAATTGGGTGTCATTAGAAGCGGAAGGTGTTGGGGGAGACCTTTGCCCAGCAGCGGGATGATGTTGGTTAAAAAAAATGCTATGTCAGCATGTTTATATTTGTTTCCAAATCGTAATCATTATTCATTCGTAAACCTACTGATCATATGCCTCAATACTTTCAGATAAATGTAATCAAATCTTGATACCCAAGTCATTAATAATCTCATCTCATCACGTAACAACACTTTCTTGATGGAATGCCGCAGACAATGAGATGTACATATTTCTTTTGAACCGCAATCTATATGAACGGTGCGGACGGACAGACGGACGGACTGAAAGCCACTGGCCCGTTGGTCAAGTGGGAAGTACCACTTGGCCAACGTTACCACTTGACCTACATTACCACTTGGCCAACGTTACCACTTGGCCAACGTTACCACTTGACCAACGGTCCAGCGACTGACGACTGATCGAATCATGATCATTTGAAAATGAGGTAGACCGTAGACCATACCATCAAATGACTAGATAAAAAGATGAAAAAAAAATGTAGTCAATAGTGCAATCTCTGGATGTCTATTTGCAACGAAATGCAATACTGACACTACCTAGTGTGAAGAAGCAAAAACCAACACCATAACTTGTCTGAAACTTGAGCGTGGGTCCTGAGTTGACTTGAGTGATGGGCGTTTGGAGCGATATAAATGATACGACTGACTTCGATCAAAAAGAGTAAAGAGACTGTTTATTCGTTAACCAATTACTTAAATACTATGGGAGGAAGCGAGTGTGCATGTAAATAGATATATTAGGTGACGCGCACACTACAGTCCACTAGATGATTGCACAAACAAAACATCACTTTACGTGTTGAGAATTGGCACTGACAAATGCTACAATGTTCAGAGAACTGCTATGAAAATCTGCATTTTCAAGAAATCATTCCTTATCAACGAAGGCTCATTTTTGTCGTCAAAACTTCAATGGAAACTACGGAGCTAGGTTTCATCAAAATTATCACAGTAATTGCAGTAAAGTACACTACAGAGATTCATTATCCGTAAACCGCATTTACAGTTCTAGAACAAAAGTTTTTTGGACGATAAGTACCGCCATTCATTTTTGTTTGGATCAGTCAAATCAACAGTTTTTTTTTATTTTATTGAATGACCATTTATGGGTTTTGTTCACAAATACTCATAAATAATAATAACATACGAGATACGAGCCCTTTCACTTGGCTACGCTAAGCAGTCCAAATTTAGTAAAAGAACGCATATAAGCCCTAAAAAGAAAATAACGTTCCCGTTTTTTTTTAAACCAGGGTATAAATCTGATATCTGCCTTTCAATAATACCTCTTCCCATTCTTGTCATCCATACAATACAGTTTCTATTATAGCTTCTCCTTTATGTTGATGATATCATTAAGATGACTCCGCCGATAACCGTTAGGTTGTAAACCGTTGATGGTTACAATTTCTTATAGTTTGGCATGCCGCATTGAACACGCTCTTGAGATTAAAAATTCCGGCAATAACTTGTTTAGGAGAGATATAATAGGTATTGTTTTTTAAATAAATGCAAGTTGCCAGATTATGTTGGATCTTTACTAAAATAAAATGTCTTAAATAAATAAAATCTTTCAAAGCCCGTATTCACCCGAATTCGGGATGAAAGTTTATAATCCGATTTTTGCACGAGTCAGGGTAAGGAACCGCTATTTCAATTACTAATAATATTAAAGAAATCGATGATCGTAATTGTTTTTACACTTTTCAACTAATGTAGAAAGGTTTTGTCCTATCTAATCTCATCGCAACCGTACAGTTGCTTCTAAAACCCGTTTCTACTCTCCACATATAATGTAGAAAAGGTGTATACTGAAACGACAGCATATGTCTCTCAGCATCAAAAATCCATATAACAATACGATCGTTTCTACATTCCTCGTCGACTGATTGCAGTCGTTTCTTTAATCGTGAACGAATGAAGAGAGGCCTAGGCGTGCGCAGACCTGTTATGAGCGGGCGCCGTTAGTGACAAGTGCTGGCACACTTCCCGCGATCCGTTACCCGCAGGGCTGCGAAAGAGTAGTCAATAGCTAAGTAAGTAACAAATATAAATATCTAAAACCCATTTGAAAGTTAAACCGTTTCCTGGAGGCGAGGATGCTGGCTGCCGGCATCGCATTGAATAGCGAAAAATACAAATTTATTCTCATATTTTAAATTCGCGTTTAGTTAAACACGTAATGGCTTATTTACTTTTTAATGCGACGCGGATTTTATTAATCTTACATCGCATGGTAAGACTTTACTTGAAGTTTTGTGAGATTTTCGATTGTATTTGTTTGTAGAGTTCGTTTTTTTTATGTATTTGCAATGTCCTTCGTTGCATTTCTTTTTATTGATATTAATTCCAACTATTTTTGATGCTAGGATTTAAACGTTTTTAAACGACCTACAACCGAACTCTAAACTTTATTACAGTAAGAAAAAATAACATAATCTTTTATAATATATAAATATCAAACCTAAATATTTAGCTGCATCTTGCAATTCTTAAAAGATGAAAAAAAAATATATTAGTAAGTCTCAATGGCAACAGTAGGCTACTATGAAAACCGAAATCCGTTAATGCGATTATCGTTTTCCGGATCCGATTTTATTTTGGCATGGAATTCTTACTACGAAATGCTTCGAGCTGCAAAACGAATATTGCATTAACGGATTTCGTTTTTCGTAGTAGGGCGGTTTCTGCCAGCCCTAGTCCCAATGCGCGCGCGCCGGCGGTTTGTTTACTACAAACGGTTAGCATCAATGGCGGATGAAAACTAGTCGATCTACATACGGCATGTTCTTGAGTGAGACGCCAAGAGAGTTTACGTCAAACGCACAAAGGTACGAGTATGTCAAGATATTCTGTTTTAAGAATAACTAATTAAAAAACAAAACTTTATTGCACACCATGAACAATAAATAATACAGAAACATCTTAAATATAAAATAGGAGTACAATACAGACGGTCAATTGCTTGAAGCAATTTTTTCCAGACAACCTTCAGGTAAGGAAAAACATAAATAATGAAAGAAGTGGCATGGCGATGAAACATTATAAACAACAGATAAAGTGGACATTCTGTTCGATATTGAAGTGTTATGATTAGTAGATTTCTCTTTTTTCAAAAACTATGTGGTTCATAGGGGGGTTCGTAGTCTGGTCTATGCTGAAGGGACTCTATAATCAGGCATTTTCGATAGTCTGAAACCACTATACTAAAATAAATAAATAAAAATAAAAAATACTGCCCTGCCACTATACTATATTTTTATTTGGTGTCAGACAGTGTAGGAAGTACTTATTGCTTGAGTTCTTTTCTTAACTTATTTGAGTTTGGATTTCACTTGGCTTTGTCACCACACCAAGTTACCATTTCAAAAATCTGTCTACTCATACAGGGTATCCTTTTCGATGTTTGTGTATGACGTTAGTAATTATTCTGCCGTAAACATAAGCCATAACATTTTCGGGGAGATATGGGATTTTATCTTACAAAGAAGATAATATCTTAATAATAATATAACAATCTTCTTTTATTTTATCTTAGGTGCGCATTATAAATTAACCATATACCTACATCAGTTTAAGTTCACGCAAAATAATATAAAAAATAACATTTCGCCGAAGCTTACCTACTCAGCAAACTGAGCTTGCTATGAAGTTAGAAAACCTTCATATAAAATGATAGGAATAATAAACCTCGCTATGCAAAATAACAATCAAATATTGCAATATAACAAATAATACAAATTGTTTACTTCGCTACAAATTACATTTGATTGAACGAAGGAAACTAAAAATAATAAATATGATGCAAGAAATTCTTCAAAGCTTTCTATAGAGGGTTCTAGAGAAAAGAAATTATTTCCTTTGTAACATCAAGAGATTGATTGCGATTTTAATGTTTGTTTTATTTACCTATCTACGTTGTTTATTTTAAATGTTCGACGAAAGAATAGCCAATTTCATAAACATAGAGCGTTTCGTCTGTATATTAAGGACAAAATTATAAGTGGTTCGGTTCTACAGAGTATATGTAGTTACCTTGACTTGGTCATAGTGCTCTAAATGCGTTAACTTAGACAGAGATACAGTAATCCAGTTACAATCAATGTTTATCAATATCGCCAACTCGTTGTAGTACCTAAATGACAATGTTAATTTCTATGACTGGACACATTTGTCTGCAAATAAGCGAACTTTGTTTCGCCCACGCACGGCACTGTCCCGCCTCGGACCCGTTATTTTAATAATTATTTATTATCTTATTACGGACAGTAAACTTTGTACTCCTTGTGTCTAGAAATTTTGTAGAGGCCATCCAAAACTTTTAACACTACTAATGGTAATAATTATTATTTAATTCATAAAAAAACATTTATCTTCGAAGTATTTACCATTCTCAGAAATGATTTTAAATTATTTTTGTAAGTTTTATTAATCTATCAATGACATACTAATGTTTTGGTTGAAGGACTATATATCCCATTATGATTTTTAATAATATACAAACAATTTTAGAACTTTAAACATGTGAAAAGTAACCGTTTTAGACCCTTTATTATGTAGGAAAAGAATTACATAATATTGTACAAAAAAATATTGTTTCCAAAACGAAAATTCGTTCTAAATTATTTCAACAACCTCCGGCGTGCTGACAATGGGAACGCATTTCTAATATCACTTCTAACTGTTAATAAATGTTGTGAGTATTTATGTAATACCTGATGTTTTAAATAAAGCACATGTTATCAATACTGAAAATACCTTGAAAGTTGTCAATGCACATGAAATTAATCACGGTTGAGAAATATTAAAATACACGCAAAATTTTTGGAGAAATTACAAACACTCCATGGGTCTTGACCCAGGATTCTTCCCAAATTGGGTGATTCCCTCTCTCTTCTTTTTATTAAAATGTCTTACCTTAAGTAGCTGTTCAGGTCTGCACTGATTGGGGCCGTTCTTAGCGTGGTTCATTGCAACTGGCCTCCCAGACGTGGAGGACCACTTATGTATGCGCCGCGACATTCACCACATAGGGCAGGGCCACCACGTGTCGGTTGATTGGTGGGACATCACAATCAAGACAATCATATATCGATCCTTACGTTAACATTTTAGCCAATTTTTAGTTAACTTTTTTTATTATCATTATCTTAATACTTTAATTGACGTATGCCTTAATAAAATGGAATTTGCACATTTTGAGAGAATTATCATGGATATTTAGAAAACGCTTTACTGACTAGCGGTCACAGCCTGAAGCACAAAAAATGACAAATTTTAAACATTTCGAGTAAATAAGCTAAATCTTCTTTCACTAATATTTTATTAATAACAAACAAGAAAAAAAATTAACAAAGACATGCAATTCAATATTAAAAATAAGATTAACATATTCAAAAACATTTCCTTATGGCAAGGAGGGTATAATGCTGGCTGCGTTGACGCGTTGGATAGCAATGCTAATCCTTTGAGCTTCGAACGTTTTTCTGCTGTATCAAATATCCTTTTAACTTATGTATTCTATACCTTTTATGAATCTCAAAATATATTTGTAATTTTTGAAGCTCAGTTATAAATTCTTCTTAATCAATAAATACACGAAAACACAAATTTTGTCAAAGCGTATTTAAGCGCCAGCTGTTGTTCGACCAATAAAACTGGGTCGAGACTTGCACCACGGGCGCAGTTTATAGACGGGGTCTAATATTAATCTAACGACCTGTTTCCAAAACATTTTTACAACAATATCATTATTTATCCCAGAGTTTGTTGTCGCCTGGTGGCCCTATCCATTATAAGCAGTTGGCTTGTTTCACATGCAATTAAACAATATACTACTATGGAAAATCATATCTAAAAAGGTTTCTTGTATCAAATTTAATTCACCACGATATCCCTTTTATGCCTACAGTACTATGTAAGGTTGAAGTACTCTTCAACCTTCCTCCGCCAACAACAACGCCACACAACTCAAAAATAATGTACC
Organism: Pyrausta aurata; assembly: GCA_963584085.1. NCBI lineage: Eukaryota > Metazoa > Arthropoda > Insecta > Lepidoptera > Crambidae > Pyrausta > Pyrausta aurata. The sequence goes on along the minus strand of OY757251.1, from coordinate 17,158,002 downwards.
TAATAAATTCTTTTTGTCGTTTCCGAATTCATTTGAGTGAGTGCTTCCATGTATCAGACTTATTCGAAATCCAGTGTTTTAAATTTTTTATACGAAATATTTTCGCTTTTGTCTCCAGAATAGACCGAAAGCGGCATAGATAGAGACAACGACGGAGCATGCTCTTATAGACAGAGAAGCCTTTCAATCTGAGTAAATAATAAGAGAATTTACAAATATTAAAGAAAGAACAAAACATCAAACCTTTACTCATTTTAGAGAGGTTTTAATTCATCTCATCTATTTATCACCTGTACTTACGACGCCATTTTTCACTTAGCTCAGTTCCGTCTGGGTGTTTCCACGTCTTTATTGCTTAGAATCGCTTTCGGCAGCTCAATTAGGCGTCATTAAACGCTGACAAAGGCGCGTCACTTTCGACGAGCTTTTGTGAGCACTCTCGCTGGCAACGCGTGCGCTGGTTAAAGAACTCTCGTCATTACTGATCTATTATATTTACTGCCGTAGGTACTTCATTTTCAATAACAAATTTGAAAATCGTCTCAAATTCTGCTTATGTAACCATTTTTTATTATTCCAATAAGTTATACCCTGGAATCTTCGAACTCAGAGTGAACAAAAAATGTACACATTGTTTTTTGATCAGAGAATACTTACCTACACATTGGTTCACGGTAAGTTCGAAACTGCCCTAATTTATCCAATATCCATTATGTCGATATAGGCATACAATCTTTTAGAATTACGCTTTTCTTTTTAAAGCAGAAGGAACGTAGATTAATTAATTAACTAATTTATCATTGCCGGTATAAATGCCTACCACGAAACACTAACAAATTTAATTACCAACCAACATTACTAAACAAAATGATGAAACCAGCCAAAACTAACAGAGGGCTTGTATATTATTTTGCAAGCACAAAACAAATGAAACTAACATCCCAGAATAACTTTTAGAAAAGTTTTCTAAAAGTTATTCACACTCGTGCAAAGCTTACAGGGACTTACCAGATGCAGGCGCATTTTCACATCACGACACCCACACATTTGAAGAAGTGTAAATAAGAATAGCTTTGCAGCCGTTGTTTGTGAGCTTGAAGTTCATTCGATCGGAAAGGCTTTACTTCTTTCAGAAACTTTGTATTTTGCATTCGTACCGATCACCGACAGTCTTGTTATTTATGAACAAATGAAAGTCACCCTAGGTGCATAAATCGATACACAATACATTGGGTCTTCAAAACAAACCGTCAGGATTACTAATAAGATCTACCTATCATTACACATACATATCCATACTGGAAATAACGCGTCAACGCAGCCATCTACTGTACTTGCCGCAAGGAAACGGTTTCATTTATGAATAGGTTTACAGCAGTCCTCGCATAAGATAGGTTTTGCTATTTTGAAGTTCATCTTTGACAAGTCCTAGAGACTTGTCATCTGGAAAAGGTGGTATAAATAAGCTATCCTGTTGTAATAACTTTGATAAAGGTACGTATAAAATTCGACGTAATAAGAGTGAGAGTCACAAATTTATGACTTACCCACAGGCTAATAGAGCAACGAAAATAAGTCATTGTGTTTTGTTCAGAACAATTTATACATCATCTTCATTACACAGCCAGTTTATGAAATCTTACAGCAACAATATATAAACTGCAAAATATGAAAAGGTAATAAATATCAGATAGTTCTCTGGTTATATTGGTATTGCAAATGGGCTCAGCGAATATACATATATTCGCATAAAGTTCTTATGTTGCAATTCAGTTGCAATAAGGCCGTATGCTGTGTGGTTGTGTGTGTGTGTGTGATAGCAACGGAGGATGATATTGTTTTTATTTACCCTTCGATTTATCTCATATCTACCCTCTTTGTGCTTGCCTCCCGTACAGACTAGGAAAGTGATTAAATATTAGATGTTATGAGAGTATCATGTTTTTCAATTGTCAAAGGATCGGCATCGGAGCGTGCTGAAATAGAATGGACGTCTTCGAGATTTGCTTGTAAAGATATATGAATATGCGAGTAGTATAAACTTGTTATAAATCTTACGTCAACTACGATATCCCGTAATCTCAAAACTTATTACCATGAAAATAAAAAAAAATATTAGTATTTTCGTACAAGTAGGTACATGGCTACATGGCGTATTCGCCATTATTATAAACAGCATACGATCACAGATCATAGTACTTGTGAGCGAGCTTCTTTATTATTCGATCGATATTGTTTAGACGACTGTCGAACTTGTTTTGCAACGTAAAAAGAATCCAGACTTAGAGATCATTATGTTTGTGTAATCAGTCAGGTATCAAACGACTGCCGGGAGTCGCATAATAATGGAATTTCTATTGTGTCTCGTTCACACATACTTGACGAGTTAAAAACTGCAAAACAAATAACAAACGAAAGTGCCGAGTCAAAACAATCAAGGTATTATTCCATTGGTCCGCCCACGATGAAAACTACAACTGCATTATACAGTGTAGAGTTTCTACAACTAGGCTCGCAACAATCTATGTGTTAGACAAGAGGCTTAACTAGACTCCTTGGAACTCACACTGGCTGTTCTGTGACTAAATAGCCACGAAATTTTATTTCTCCCACGACAGAAATGGAATTCGGTAGGCTTACACTCGCTCTAGTTAGATAAATAAATAAATAAATCTTTATTGTCAGGTAAATTACAGCCATAGAGTCACATTACACTTAATAATTAATTAAATTAAATTAAATTAAAATTTGATTTAATTGAATGTCCAAAGTTTATATTCTAAAGTGAATTTAGATACAAATGTCACTATATTCCAAAATGCATATTAAATTATTATTAGAAGCGAATTATTGATGTTGATTGAATTAAAACTAAGATAAATGTATGAAACATAAATCTCAGTTATTCGTCTCCAGTCCGTCAATCCATCATTTTAGTGTCAAATCGTTGAATAAAATATTTTGCACACATTAGATTAATTCACAGTGAAATAAAGCTTTCATAAGAACTGTTAAAAACATTTGCAATTCAAGTGAGCATAGAGTTACGTCACTTTAAAGAGAGGGACCAGGGGGCGTATTGCGATCTTGCTTTAATCCCTTGAAGTTCCAGATAGTTCAAAGTTGTTAATTTTATATATGATGTATTCTGGTATTCGTATTCAATTTTGAGTCGCCAATTTGGCAATGATGTAACATTTAAAGTATTTCTGTTTCACTCACTTGCGTAGTGCTGTCCCCACGGTTATCTGCTGAGTGGAATAAACATAATAGCAATACGAATTTGCCAATCCGTTCAAAAGCAGGGCTTCTTAACTGTCGAAGCAACATCTTGCGATGTACGCACGCACCGAGAGACTACTGAATCTTCCTTCATTTCGAACATACGTAGCTACGTAGTTAGATGTTTATACATTCAAACTGTATGTGGCGGTTACATTGCACATAAATTAGAGTAAATTCGTTATTTAATTATACATATGCCTGGCTTCGTGTGCAAACATGTAATTTGGAGCTACAACGGAACTAATCTAAGGGATTTTAAAGACAGAAAGCTGTAGTTATTTCTTATGACTTATGGCGGTTATGTGCATCGCACGTCACATGAAACGCATTAGTTCCTATCGGGGCTGCCGAGGAAAGTCGCAGTCAGTTTCCGGCATTTATTTTATGCCCTTATATTATGGTTTTACTAGCTTCACTCGCGCAAATATCGGATTTTCCGTATTTACAACATTTATCCTCATTTTTACCATAGGGAATATGCATGACTTAGTTTTATCAAAACGTAACTGAAAACCGATATGACTTACATATCGATATCATATCGATACCCTTAACTACGTAACAGTTATTATAAAAACTATAAAACCGATGCAAACGCAAAACTTATACTCGGATACAAGTTATGAAAAACCATAACGGTACGACAAAACGCAAACTACGCAAAACTATATCGTAGCCGAAACTTCGTTGGCTCTCCAGGGAATTATATTTAAAATCAAATCAATCCTAATATCTGTATGTAGAATACATCAAAATCGGTTCAGCTCTTTGAACTCGAAATCGAAATGTGCTACTTTGAAGGACCAACATACTGACAAAAGAGTTCACGTGGTCTATAACAAGTGAGAATTGGCGTTACTACTGGTCCACATAATTGTCAGGTTTTATACTCCAACCACATTTGAGTGACCGAAGAAAACAAACTAACTTTACATGCTCTCCGGGGTTCAAAATCAATAATTTCAATATTACACAAAGAAATCGTATCTCGTTTCTCGGAAATAGGGCGCAACTTAAAATAATAACGACTACTAGAACAATAACTTAAGGAGGTACTTCGAAATAGTATTTTCCAATTACAGACTCGTCCGTATTTTCTTACTTTGCAATGCGCTATTGTACCCTGAATACTTATATTGAAGTAAGAGTACGTAGATTTCCGGATCATATAGATTGCTGAATACTACCTGTATGCTGTAAACAGTGTACGAAAATGTACATACCTATTTGAATAGTCTAGCATTAAATCCAAGGGACGCTGTGGGACAAGACAACATATCCCTATCTATACTATATAATACTATATAATATTATAAAGCTGAAGAATTTGTTTGTTTGTTTGTTTGAACGCGCTAATCTCCGAAACTACATATTCGAATTGAATAATTCTTTTTGTGTTGGATAGTCCAGTTATCGAGGAAGGCTATAGGCTATATAACATCACGCTACGACCAATAGGAGCAAAGATGTAGTGGTAAATGTGTAAAAAACGGGAGAAATTATTTCATCTTTGAAGCCTTCCGTTGCGTGCGCCGTGTAAACGGTTCAAGATACACAAAAAATATGTATTAATGAATAATAGCTCTTTTAATGATCTAAAAAATCCTATTCCACGCGGACGAAGTCGCGGGCAAAAGCTAGTTAAAAAATATGAGAAAACATGTAAAAATAATGTAATTTACTAACTAGAGTTGAATAAAGTTGCTAATGATAAGAATCTATCATTCAGGTCATCCTCATTCCCTCGCCTTGTGTTGCACATCTTCTGTAGTTCCAATTATAATTATATAAAATCACCCTGTATAAAATGACACCTGTCACGTTGCCAGCCCTGTGTAACGGTGTGGTGATGTGCACTCGATAACTGGCGATAATTGGATGCAAATTCATCTGTCACGGTCAGGCGGGCTAACGGCACATCACTACGTCTCGCGACTGACAGACGAGACGACGCGGTTCCGTTGATGACTTGATGAAGTCGTGACACATATCTGGAAGCGTATTGCAATGCAACATAATCCGTTCAATTCCGAGGCAGTTCAATTCCCACTCAGTGTAAACGAATATTATCAATATTATAATGATACTAAAATAATGGTATGAATATTAATATTTATATTGTTAAGACAGGACAGACTGGCTCCTATACCTGTCTGCAAAACCACGTTTGCAAGGCGTCAATTCTGCGCACAGTCTGCACTTCTTTATAATAAACTGCACAGGCTATACAAAATCTACAACTTCTCCTGCCACAGGTACCACGCGTACCTACTAGGTAGGCTCCAGCCTCAGTGTTTAACTGTTTTTTGGAAAAAGAAATAAACGTTTTTTTTTTTTTTTTTTTTTTTTTATTATTTATCTATTATTATAAAATGCTTTGTCCTGAATGATTCACTGACTGACGGATCAACGCACAGCCTAAACCGCTGGTCGTAGAGACTTGAAACTTGGAGGCTGTGTTCTTTGTATAACGTAGGGATCCGATAAGAAAGGATTTTTCGAAATTTTACTCTTAAGGGGTGAAAAAGGGGAGCAAAGTTTGTATGGGACAACGTGATTCCTTGGTCCGATCTACTTCAAATTTTGCATAAACATTCTTTAAAAATAATAACGAAAAATGTGTATCAAATTTTATTTAAATTTATCTTGTAACGGGGTTAAAAAGGGGTAAAAAGCTTTTTTGGGGATGATTTGCTACAAAATTGATATCAATACTTCTTGGTGCTTATGATTGAAATATTTTTATTTAATTTTTAACAATCATTTGACATATCTGAGACAGGATGTTTTGACACATGTTTGTTATTGATGTTGCTCTCTAGAAGAAATTTTATTCCTTAGAATAGTAAATAATTGTGTTCAAACAGGGTAGGTATTTAGTGGTATGTGTCCAGTGTAGATTGCAGATCGTTTGTTCATATTGTCGGTGAACATTCTACGCTGCTCCCGTGGTCGAAAGGTGTCCAATCTGCAACTTTTCTGCAAACTTTTCGTGGGCTAGGCCTATGTTTAGCAGTGGACGGCTTTTGGGTGTTGATGATGATGATGGCGTAGATCTTTACATAGATTTGTCCCTTTGAATTTACGATTTGAATTCAAGAAAGTAGAGTATTCGCTATTACCATAAACAAAACTCAAGTTCAAACTCTTAAAAGGTAGCGGGAGAAGACTTGAGGGAATTCGCTTCTCCCACAGCCTGTATGTAACACGATGCTGTGTAAGCGTAGAGAGTAGCCTGGTCTTATCATCAGTACCCGAAAGAAATATACGATTGACGATAGGGCGAAGAAAGTATTTCCATTTCGTTGTAAAATAAAAAGATAATATCCCCGTGTAAGTTTGACCATTAAAGACCGGGATACGTGTTGAGTGTACATAAAATATAATAAATAAATAGTAAATATGCGCCAGACAACACACCAATTGTCTGGTTTCGTGGTAAGGAATTATCTTCCTTGTGATACAAAGTATCAGACAACGATTATGACGGGGGCGTTTCCCATAAATACTTAAATACATAATATTACATCCATGACTTAGGTACAAATGTTCGTGCTCATCACACAAACATTTGCCCCTTGCGGGATTCGAACCCGCGACGGCCGGCATAATAGTCAGGCAGGAGCGCTAACCAATACACCAAAGGTCGTCGAATATAACATTTATCTGTACGCATTTCCATGTATATATTTTAAAACTGGATGTTTTCGTTTGTTTGTTTGAACGCGCTAATCACAGAAACTATTGGTCAGGGTATAAAATATGATAGATAGCTAATTTATCAGGGAAGGCTATAGAAGTAGTTTAATGTGTATAGGTATAGACTTATAAATTTTCGCTAAGATCTATGAGAACGGAGGTAAACTAAAACGCGCGTACGAAGTCGCGGGCGGGCCGCTAGTTATTGTCATAAAAATCAAATAAGATCAAGTAATATTATCAATATAATGCAAAATTGCAATAAGAATTGCTAATTTGACAGTAAAGCAGAGCTGTTTAACTGTCAAAACTGCATCGCAATACGCACCCTGTCCGTGATAGGCTCGAATGCATCGACTACATATTTTTAAACTTACCTTTCGCCATATTTTATAATTTATTGATGATATATGCTAGCTATGTGAAGCTTGCAACCGAGCATTAGATGGGTATGTTGTATGGGTAGTTTCAAATAGAAACTATGTCACTGAGGAAAACAGACGACAATATTATTTCAAATTGTTTGCGATGCACAAAAGATAGCATCTCTGCGTACAGTTAAGAGCTTGATTGAATTTAAACACGGGGAGGGCCTTTGTGTACTTACTATAGTAAATATAAAGTCTTATCTGTCGTTATACAAGGTGTGGTCCAAAAGTTTCTGGCTAGAAAAATTTGGCGGCTTAAAATAAAATAAAAAATATGTCATCGCGATTGTCATTTATTCCGCTGTTTCGTGTATGATTTTGGTGTTTCTGTTGCTTGTGGTTTTGATATTACGGCCTTTAAACTATAGGAAGTCGGTAAATTTTCGAAATGTTTAAATTGGAATATCGTTCCGTGATCAAATTCCTGACCAAGGAAAGAATCAGTCCAACCGATATAAAAAAAAAGGTTAGATGCCGTGTACGTCACCTCGTATTATGTACGGTCCAGGTCCCTGCCGCCTGATTACTTTCAAACGAACACCGCTTGCACACATGACACATAAACGGGCGACACTTTAAAAAAAGACGACGCGAGGTGCTAGCAGTGTTGGGTCTTGAGATGGTGACCTCGATAGTACCATACAACCCTATTAAACCTTATTCTGCTTAACAGTCTTCCCAGGTTTGAATCCCGGGTCGTGTCGAAAATTTCTGTTTTTTTTGCCATGAAAATACTCGAAAACAGCTCGGAGTTAGGAAGTTGGTGGTAGTGAATCCCCCGTGGCTCGGAAAACACGTTAATAAGGCCGTTGGTCTTGCGCCTGATCTCTGTTCCGTCATTCATGACTTCTTACTGAATCAATGAGAATGACGGAACTGAGAGTGCATTGTGTATTGCGCACACGTCTGAACACTATAATATCTCCTCCTATCTTATCTCAAAAGGGGTCGCCATAACTCAAAAATCAGTAGGCCTAAATTATTTATTATTAAACCTACCCCTTTTCTTCCAGTCCTGAACGTGGCAGCGGGCAAGGCGCCGATGCAGTCCTCAACGGAAGACGGCGGGGTCCCCCAGAAGGCTCTAGACGGCAGCACGGCAGCGGCTTTCAGCGGCGACACGTGCACCTTGTCGAAGGCGGAGCGCGTGCCGTGGTGGTACGTCAACCTGCTCGAGCCCTACATGGTGCAGCTGGTCCGGCTCGACTTTGGGAAGCCTTGCTGTGGTGAGTAGTTTTAGAGAGCATATCCAGTACTTTTAACACTTTCAGTGCCTTGAAAATTTACGAAGTCCCAGGTAACCGCAATTATTTTTATTTTTTAAATAAAATTAGTAAAAAAAACACTCAGATTCGAGTGGTCGGCACACAGCTTGCTGGTGACCAAGCACTTGGATGCTATATGTTTTTTATGAACTGTTTAAACTTTAACAGAATTTCTTTTTAAGTATTTAAGAGAAACCGGGTTCTATCTTTTTTTTATAAAAACGGGCTAGTTTTCATTTTTATACATAAGATATGTTCTGGTAGGTACCGTGCAAGCATTGAATCTTTAGGCAGTGCTCATATTATTACGAGACTGTCGCCATTTTACATAAATTACTTCTACTGTACTAAGTTCCCAATATTATGTAATAATTTTTGTCACTACGACGAATGTTGGTGTACACCGGTATATAAGAGCAGTGTCTTTACAATTTAGACACGATTAGTAGGACTCCGGTGTATGCTTGGGATTATGGAACAGTCGTATCAGTCCTTTATAATGTAAATACTGACTTTACTTTTGAAGCTCTTTGTTACAATTAAGTTTCCAGTTTTAACACGTGTATAAAGGAACCTCAACTAACTTTACCAGGTAAGCCCAGGTTAACACACAACCCTATTGTGAAAATCGACTTAGATCGTACATCATTAAATGAATGCTTCTATAATAGTTCCGATTTCGAAGTCGTCCTAATGTCAAAATAACGACGCATATTCAAGGAAACAATTTACATCTAAGGACCATCATGATTTCAAACATAACACAGCCCATTGTGTTTGACGTGAACGTACTTCGTATAGAAAAGGGTTCACAAGAAACACACGGTACATTTTATCGTAAAATTGGCTGTTAGCACCTAAAATGTACATCAAGCTTATTCAATTTAAAGGTTTAATTACCAACACTGTTCATGTAAATTACCAATTGCCGAAATATGAGAAATAATTTAGTATTGACATATTGGAATGAAACCTCCCACGTTTCGTGTAAACAAGATACATGATCACTTCCGAGAACGGACATGGGAAATTGGTGATTCAGACATGAATGCACCGCAATCTGCCTCTATATAATAACTTTGATGGAACTCGATCGATGGTAGCCAACCATTTCTGTATCTACGCACTAGATATATCCAATCCAATTTGTCTCTTTGAAATGTAAAACTATGGTTTCATTTTTCATTCCTGTAACACCGACCACGACTTTTAATCTAAAACTTTATGACGGACTAACTTTGCAGCATGATTTTTTTACGGTTCGCCGGTTAGCTCGTAAAATCGTCGGAAAGTACCGAAAGTAAATCTCTGAAATTACCGCAAAATACCGAGCCCACTAATCAAAAAGCAGTGGAGCGACGCAGCTTTCCACAATGATATTAATAAACATCCGAGACATGGTGGAAATGGATGCAGAAGGCATAGATGAGAAAAGACGAAGACATTTTGTAGGTACTTTTATCGCACATATTTTAGAGTCAAACATGTTTAAAAGACGTTGTTTCTGATCGTCATTTGTTAGAAAGTTTCCGTAGCAAATAACCAAGAAATCAATGACAGTGTAAATAATTTATTAAATAACGTACTCTATAGCATGCCGTTTAAAATATAAAACTTTTATGTCATTACATTGCATTAGCTCTACACGTTACAATAACAAACATTTACATTTACTTGTCATAATATACAATGTTTATACGGAAAATCAAAACACACCATTAGATTACAGATTATATTAGATTTCTTCTTAACATTTTGTACATACGACTGTTTGTTTGTGCCTTAAAAAAACGTTATGTGTTTTTACGAAAAGTTGTCACCTTTATATCTTCAGATTATAGAGTGCCTTCTGCCATCCAACTCCACTATGCCCTGAACCCTCGATTATATTATTACAAGCGTTTTGCGGATAAGCCCCAACGATCTTAAATAGTTGCCTTCGAGTGAAAGTCTTAAGAAAGCGAAGTTGCCGTCTAGATGGTTCTTCGTTTCATAGCCGTGCCCTCCGCTTGGTTCTACTAATCTAAGATTTAGTAATGGCGAATTTATGTTGGATGATTTTTTTTTTTATTACATTTGTGATTTTTTGTTATCCATGACATAGTCCACACATTCAAGTCGTATTTTGCTAAACGGGCTGTCGCTATCTAAAGTAAGGTGGTTCCATGGAGAGTAACAGAGAATATCACCCAAGGCATATTTAATACTAGCTTTTGCCCGCGACTTCGTTCGCGCGGACTTCAGGTTCGTCCCGTCTAGTCTAGTAATAAGTAAGAAATACGGTAACTAAGCACTGCAGAGCCCTAAATTGTAGCCTATATGTTATTCTGATGTATAAGCTATATTGTGGTAAAGTTTCATTCAAATCCAATCAGTAGTTTTTACGTGAAAGAGTAACAAACATCCATACATCCATACAAACTTTCGCCTTTATAATAGTAGTAGGATTTTATGCATAAGTAAGCTTGATAGACTATGTATAATATGTGTATTTATAGAACGAAGTCGCTGTTGGTCATTGTGCACCTTTTAATTGAATAGTGAACACCACAGTGACTTTTGCACAAAGTATGAAATTTTGACCGCGCCAACCGTTTTATTTGTGAATTGACATCAAACGAGGTTATTGAAATCATTAAAATTTGGCGCGCGACTGGGCAAAGCATTTAAACCACAGTTATAATAGTAAATTAATTATGAACCATAAAACGGCACAATATGGAATAACGGTCCTCCTAGCCCGGAATCTAATCAATTAATATAAATTATTTAAATCTAAAACTGTTTATTGAATTTGGACCCGTTCTGTGTTGATATATTGTTAGGATTATAGAGTCACAAACTTTGTGCCCATTTGGGAAGAAACGTAATATAACTTTTTTTAAATGTATGAATTCATTAGGTAAAAGTCATTGCTGTCATACAAATGTAGTATTTATAGGACCAATACTAAAGACGCGATATGCTATTACTACAGTTTCAAAAAATATGGACATGTAGACAATAATTACTACTATAGATAATTTTTCTTTGAATATATTTATTTCTTTTATTATGGAACAACCAAAGTTTTCACTCTCCTAGATAACTTATCTCTGTTTCCCATGAGCGAACAACCTACCTACTTTTTTGCCTAAGCATTCTGCCATGAAAGTTTGATTAAAACCCCATATATTTTCCAGGAGCGAACAAGCCAGCGGTCATTGTGGTCCGTGTGGGCAACAACCGCCCGGACCTCGGCACCAACCCCATATGCAACCGGTTCACGGGCTTCCTCGAGGAAGGGCAGCCCCTATTCCTGCCCTGCAACCCGCCCATGCCCGGTGCCTTCGTCAGCGTCCACTTAGAAGCCTCGTCGCCCAGCCAGCTCTCCATATGTGAAGCGTTCGTCTACACGGATCAAGCGCTACCCATTGAAAGATGCCCAGCGTTCAGAGATCAGCCTCCCGGCAGCACAGCGACGTACAATGGCAAATGCTACATATTCTACGACAGGCAACCGGCCAGCTTTAGGGATTCATTGGGCTTCTGCCGGTCCAGAGGTGGAACTCTAGTGGATGAGAGCAACCCAGCGCTGCAAGGGTTCATCAGCTGGGAACTATGGCGCAGACATCGGTAAGTTGACACGTTCCTTGCTAGCGAGATGAGGTTTTTTGAAATCCAAATCTTGTAGTTTAAAATCGTGACTTGCTAAAATTCGATATGTTGTTATATCAGTATCATGATATTAGGTAATCATCACATAACATACTGTTTTAGAGATCGGTTTGAAAACTTCAATATGGACAGAAAATAAAGTTTATTATGACCTTGCAAGAATTGGATTTCATGAAACACATCAAATTAAGTAATCATAGAAGCAAATAGGAGTCCTTCTGGTACATTTCCAATGTAACATTTTGCATTACATTTCTTTGATGATGCATATCGGAAAAGAGATAGGCAATTATTTAATAAAATTTTCAAACGCCGCAGCATTTAATTGTCTCTTTTCCGATATAAACCTTTGTCATCGACTATTACGTGCAATTAAGTGGCGATAGATAATAGCTTCATTTGCTGACGCGATATAATATGAATGCAAATAATCTATGCGATAATTAACAAAAAGGTGTTACAGTAATAATGAACTAATTAATATATACTATCTTAACATGGCCCCACCGGTAAATCTCACCAGATTAAGCCAAAAAGCGAGTAGTGAGCGAATAAATCGAAAAACTCTCGAATATCTTGTTTAGTCCGATGAAACAGTGTTATACGAGTAAGTAATGTATATTGGGTAAAAGCCCGGTAAAGTATATAATCGAGCTTCTGTTTAGAACAAAAGGCCAAGAAAGAATGTTCTTGTTCTAGCTCTATATAGTTCATAGTTCGTTTGGTGTAAACCCACCATTATGGTAAACAGAGAGAGAGAGAGAGAAGATCATGCGCAAGCCCATTGATCTTACTTTTATTTATTTTAAAGTTTGGAGTGCTGGATGCCTATAATTATGGTATGGATGGAGGAAAGTAAATTATATAAAGTGTGTTTGTCGAATATTGAAAACAACCTTGACATTCCTTTATTATAAAATTCATTCATTTAAATTAGATTTGTTTTAAAATAATTTAAACAAAAACACACATACACACAGCCTTCTGATTCATAGTTCTTTTTTAGATCAAATAATTATTTTTCATCTCTCCTGTTCGGAAAATATAACTTTCCTGTGTAGATAGCCGGGTGGAAAATAGCTTATCCATCCCTAGGGTGGAAAGTAATTTAGAGTTAATTGACATGGCATAGAGTCAAAGCCTGCAGTCAAAGCTTGGACGAAAGATAATTGAGTCACATCATGTTATTAAAATAACAAACATTTTTGCTTAGCTATAAATTAAAAATCATATTGTGTAGGTATTATGTATAATCGTTGATAAAAAAGATATACAATTTCTAATTTTAATTCAATTAACAATTAAAATATTTGGCTGCCGCCATAATGCCAAGATGTTTTTTTTTTAATATTGTCAGTGTCATTTCAGGAAGGATTCGTCCAAAGCCGTTAAAACTTTTATAAAAAAAAAGAAATTATTTTTGGATTCTGTTATTATCTGTGGAAAAAAATCGATCGATATTCTTTACAAAGATTTTAATTATTTGATATTTTCTGCTTTTTGTACTCCGTTTTCATGTATACGTGCCGTTAAATTCCTTCTAATCGTGTTAGGTGTTGTTAGTATTGTAAATCAACTGTCATATTTTGTTCAAAACTTGAATTTTCCTTTCTCGCTGAACTACATAATACCTCACCAAGACATCTACAACCACTTTTGTAAATTTAATGTTCTCCTCACAGTCGAAATGAAAAATAGTATGTTTAACTCGGGTGAAAGCACCCATTTCACTCTCGATTTATTGGCGCTCTCACTTCGTTCGAGCGCCAGAAACATCTCGAGTGAAATGGATCGCTTTCTCCCCTTGTATAACAATCTACTATTATCATTCACTGATATTATTTTAATAGTTATAAAAAGATTGCTTACAATATTCGACTAGCTAATAAAAACGTAACTTAATGTTAGTAGGTACTTTATTTTAAACTGAAATTCATACTAGCTGAAATTTGTTCAGTGTTCAGTGATTTTTCAAATAAAATACGGAAAATACTCGTACGGTTGCATGGATTCCATCACCGACTAAAGTTTCAAGTTTGGGGCTGAAATCGTGATAAAAAAAATAATAGCAGTAATAAATAAATACCTATTATATTATAATAAATATTGTATAACATATTGGTGTATTCTTATTATAATAGTAAATATACCTATATTATTTTAGACTGAAGAAATATAATGCAACTTCAATGAAAATTTTATATTCAATTTTAATATAGCACCAGCTCATGGATAATACGTTACATAAAAGACTTCAATTATTTCATCGTAAAAGATTCATATTTGGCATTTCCGTAAGAATATGTAATTTACTTCGGCAATATGCAACTACGAAGTATGCTTGAATAAATTATACGGCTGTACGAAAATGGTATGTGTTAGTTCTCACGTCACAGCCACGTCATATCATATCACTCCATTTCGGTTATAATATGAACTTTCCGGTACCCTGGCTGATGATGACTCTTACCAGCTTGCGATAAGAGATAATTTAATATAACACTAGGATATACTACATTCTCGTAGATGAGGTGCTCGTAGCGCAGTGGTGGCAGCGCTTTGGTAGCAATACAGAAGTTAAGCAACTTACGGCGTGGTCGGTATTTTGTATGGGTGACCATTCTGAACATATAAGTGACGTATATCACGAGCATATCCGTGCTTCGGAAGGCACGTTAAGCAGTTGGCCCCGGCTAATATCAGTTGACATTAGTCGTTAGTAGAGTCGTAGAGCCTAGTCAGAGGCCTTATGGGCTTGATAAAGTCTGACAGTAAGGTAGGTCGCTTGCCTTCCAAACACCCCTCCGCCAATCCGCACTGAGCCCGCGTGGTGGAGGGCTCATACTATCTCACATTTGAGGTAAGGCCTTTGCGCAGCAGTGGGATGCTTACAGGCTAACTTTACTTTACTTTTATACTACATCCTTCCCAGGGTCTAAAAGTAACAGAGCGCCTAAAACGGTCCAAAACGTTAGGGCGATACCGATAAAGCGGTGCATATTCTTATCTTTCACAGCGTTCACATGTTAGCTGTGTTTGTGCATACTGACTGTAAGTTTTGAAGTGGAACTGCTCTAGTTCTGGAAAAAACTAGATCAGTACAAAACAAGGGTCAATACGGGAGGACCGTGTGAATATTTGCATTAAAACGCGTATGCTACTAATCGGCACCCAGCAGAAAACATTGGCCATAGCATCGTTAAAGATGATATTTGCAGTGTCATGGAGGTCTGATCTGGAGTCTGCATCGTCTCCGGTGACTGGAGTCCAATTGCAGCGTGTCACTTCTTGCCGCAGATGCCGCAGGTGAATCGTGTGTCAAGGGGAGGGACAGCTTTGCGTTTAAGCCTTTTATGCTTAAGATGGTCCACCTAGACATCATCGTGTTGCGACACCCCGAGGGCGATTTCGTAGCGCCATTCTCATGCTTACACGTGCTTACTAATTTTGAGTATTGATGCCAAATGAATCTATATCCTGAAAGCATCTTTAAACCTCAGCAAGCGGCGGCCTTCAGGTCTTTTGGCATTAGCAATTTGTCCAGAAAACAGTACCTGCAAATAAGGCATGTCTCCGTGGGAAACGGCCCTTCACAAACACTTGTGACTTGTCCTAGCGGAATTCAAACCCGCACTTCGTGCTTAGTAGATCGGAACAGCAACCACAGCGCCTACGGTCGTAGATGCGTTTTCCCGTTTCTTGTTACATAAAATGTAAAAAAACTCATCCAACGTGTTAACATAACACGTTTAGTGTGGCCCACTTCGAAAAAAATATAAAACCAGTCGGATCTTTTGGATCTATGTTGATCGTCTATTGTATTATTTAACAAAATAACCGTAATGAAATTTGCTTGTCTGTGATTTTTTATATTTCATGTTTACAGTTTCTTTATTTTCCACGGAGATCAACCACCTAGAATTTCATGTGACATTTTCAACATCGCGGTCATTTTAATATTAATATTATATTAATACATATACATGTGTATACATATACATATGTAAAAAACGCGTCTAGAAAACGGAGAAATTTAAAGAAAACCTTGAAAAATATTTTTTATAGAAAAAAATCTTGAAATATTGTTAATTTAACCTGTATTCCTTTCTCGATTGACAACAACCCCCTTGAATTTGGCTAGTACTTATTCTTCTTCTTCTTTTCGTGTCGACTCTGGCGTTATATTTTTGAGGACCACTACTCGGCGACTGACAAAGCGTTGTACTTATTTACACCCTGTATTATGCGACAGCTTAGTTTTTTAATATACGAGAAATGTAAACAAAATTCAAGTACAGTAATTTATTGTGGTAGGCTCCAAAGGTAGATAGGCTCGTAATACTGACCATGTGTCATTATATTTTGATAAGTAATTGTAGTTTCTTAGTACTAGAATCTTGTGGACCTTATAGCGAGCTTTCCCTTTTCCCTGCAATTTTACGATCAATTGAATATTTAGAGAAATAAAGCAGTTCAGTGTCGGTGGAATGCACTCAATTTCGCCAATTTTATGGTGGTGCCGTGCAATATGGTCGCCTGTTACCAACCGTTAGTCTGTGAAGTGACATATCTCGGCTTGATTGCATCGAGGCTACAGGGATGTCAAGGAAAAAAATCACAACAAACAAGTTTGGGATAACAAGCTATAACTAAAAGCCACAATGTTGTGATACCTACTCCCAAACAAAAGAACCATCAAGAACGTTTGTTATTTAATTTCTCACCCCACCTACATTTTAGCTCTTACCTCAATGATCTGCACCCACGAGTTCATCCCTCTGTATAACAAAGCTTTAAGAATTTGAACAAAAAATCTACAGACACTCTCTTGATTCGTAAAAATTATAGTAGCTTCCTTCTATTTCAGTCACGATATGGATGACTCTAAAAGCCAATGGTAAATTAAATAACGATTATTTCTGTCTTCACTATTCTATTTTCTTTATTATTATAAAAGGAAAACAATACATGTGTTTTTCAACTATTAAAAACCACTGAGGTTTATCTACAGTGCGTAACAGCCCTGCCGTGGCTCGAACGGGATCGAACCGCGCAATCATTGCTCGCAGATCACACGTAACCAACGGTCCATAGCACCGCAAGACACTCCAAGATACTCTATCCACGTTATACCACTTCTTGCGCCTGGTTTCAAGCCTGGGTCAGATATGGAGCTTTTTTATCTTAAAATTACTTTTATTTTAGTTAGCTATTAATGTCCCACTGCTGGGCAAAAGCCTTAAAAATTACTTAACTGGAAAAAAAAGATGGTTATGTTAAGACCCTCGGTTACGGAAGGCATATTAAGCAGTTTGTGTGATTACTTCTCTATTTCGTAGTGGTCTCGAAGAGCTAAAATTGTGAAGGAACAGATAGCGTGCAGCATCCCTATTCCGTAAGATCTCATAATGTATGTCATCATAAAACCACAAAATTATCTACCTAGTATTACAAACTGAGAAAACGACTTGAAAAAATAATACTAAATAGATGTACGTACAGTTATTCGTTGACGCAGCTTGACACCGAAAGCAGTATTATTACTCGCACTAGGAAAAAATCAAACGATTTGTATCGAAATTTCGGCATTTCTTTAAAAATGTAGTCCCGTGACATGGATACAAACCGTTTTAAACATGGAACACATAAAAATGCAACACAGTGCGTCAGTAGGGCTTCATGTTATGACTCAGGAATCCGAGCAAACCACGAGGGTCATAATCTCAGTTCATAATTTAGAAAACTAGAAGCTTTTCTAAGAACTCGTATTTAGTGCGTCTTTAATAAAAAAGATCGAAAATAATAAGAAAATAACGTTTATGTTTTCCGTATCTAAACTAAGTAGGCACCTCCAACTAGGTTACAATAAATGCCACCCTACCCAACCAACTAATTTAAAGGACACTATGTATCTAGACAAACCTACTATTATTTAGGCAAATATGTGTATAATTTTCTGTAATAACAATAATATAAAAAAATAACTCATTATCAAAGAAACTAGTAATAAATAACACAATAGTATTACCACTGAATAGATAAATGTAGGTATTACCATGATCAAATTATCATGAGATGTTTAACTATAGCTACCCCCTCCAGAACGGAAGCGTAAAGGGACGGAAGTGTGAATCAATACGCGAGGAGTTACCCAACAACCGCCTTTGACGGGGATTCATCCATCAAACCGGAAGTTATTCTAGCAGAACTATGACTAATAACTGAATAACTATGGTTATTAGGAATTTGCACAGTAGCCTTTTGTCATGTAGCTAAGCCACTTCACTTAGCATCCGTGTTTTGTTTTTGGGAGCCGATACAATCATCAATATAAACATTACTAATTGTTTGATTTTAATTTTACTCATTTGTATGCCAATATGGCTGGTCACAGCGTGTACCTTTTTCACTTATCTGCAAAATACCATATTTACCTGTGTTTCACAAATAACATTGATTTGATTTGATTTGATTTTTACACAATTAACAACTAAGGTTTTCGCTACATCACACGTCACTTTGCTAATTTATCGACTGTACTCTACACAAAGTGATTTTTGCTTTTTAATAACAGTGTGATATTGTAATGTTCTTTTTTGGCTGGCTTGCTTTGTGCTGCGCTTTGTCTAATTATAATTACCTGCTGCTCAGCGAATGACATAATTTTTACTCGTGTTCACATTATTCTTCAAAGAAGACAAAGCATGTGTTTCAATATTAATTTTTATTCTTCGAAATTCGTTCATTTTAAATAATAGACCTAATTGACCTGAATAGAATAGTTCCTTGCTGGCGGCGATAGCATTTTTAATTTAAAAGTACTCGTACCTACCTAAATGTTAGTAGCTTCATTGAAAAGATACATTTATAACATCATTAACCACAGCCTGAACTATATTCCAAATATCGAACAGTAGAATACCTAATATATTTTTAATAAACCTGCGTACCAGATATCCTGGTGATCTTTTATGTGTGTCCTTTTGTAATCCCTCACATTCTGCCCTAAACTCCGGTCGTCAGGCCATACTCACAGCTGAATGTATTGCAGCAGCGACAGCAGCAGTCAATACTGGATGGGGGCCATGCGAGACCCCCAGGACTCCTCGAACTGGAAGTGGGTCAACGGCCAAGACGTCACCGTGTCCTTTTGGAACGCCCCTGGAGGCACCGAGGGCTGCGCACGATTCGACGGCAGCAAAGGCTGGCTCTGGGCAGACACCGACTGCCAAGCCAGACTGAACTATATTTGCCAGCACCGTAAGTCCAGTTTTGTTTTTGCGACGCGAGGTATGAGCAATGCGAGTGATGCTAAGCGAATGATGCTGTGTTTTGGTTGTAGTTGGCTGTTGTTTCTCGGAGTTAAATTGTCTTTTTTAGTTCTAAGTGCAATAATGTATGTATATTTAAGCTTAATTCTTCTAGACCCAGGCTTTGCCTTCCAAGATCCACCTTCCGACAGAACCAAAAACCGTAACTCTGCCCCGTATTTACGTCCTCAATTCTCCTGCAGAGCCTAAGGCATGTGGCAGACCAGAACAGCCCCCCAACTCCACCATGACGGCGGAGAGCTTCGAAGTAGGGGCCTCAGTGGAGTACGCCTGCGACGAGGGCCATCTATTGGTGGGGCCCACGGTCCGGACGTGTCTGGATACAGGGTTCTACGATGAGTTCCCTCCTGTGTGTAAACGTAAGTTCTGTGGAGTGATTACGCTTTTTTCCACGTATTTCAATGTGTCGATAAACATCTTTCTCGAATGTGGGAATTACAGAGAATAATAATGTAGAACATCAGAAACATACTCCATAGTAAGAAAAATACTACTTACAAAGCAAGACTCGTTATCAAGAGCCATCTTTGATTTTGCGATCACCACCCATTACTAAATACTCAAGACCACAAGTTTATATTCAACTATCACCACTCATTGCAGTCAAAAATGGCAAAAATACTCTTGTATCAAGGACAAACACACCCAATATTTTTTCTCACCTCCATTTGTCTCTTCCAGGAATCGAATGCGGCTACCCAGCAGAGATCCTCCACGGGTCGTACCAGCTGATCAACGGGTCGGTGTCGTACCTCTCCCACGTGCAGTACTCATGTGACGCCGGCTACGAGATGGTGGGCCGCTCCAGGCTGGTCTGTGACATCGACGAACGGTGGAACGGACCTCCGCCAAGATGTGATGGTATGATTTTCAACTGTTTCTTTCCTCTTCTAGTTCATCACTTTCAATTGTTTGTTGGCCTGGAAAATCATTGGAAATCATACACTTGGTGTTTTAAGTATTTCTTGTTGCGTCTTTCAAACATTAGAGATAACATCGTCAAAGATCAAGATCTACTGTTTCTTAAAGTATTTGCTAGGGCCGTGCATTGACCTTACCACCTGATCGATATCTGTTTTTTTAACGATCTTACACTTTCCAGGATATTATTAATCATGTTACTCCCCAATTTTTGTACATAGTGTAAATTGAGGAATTTACACTATGTACAAAAATGGGGGGGTGGAGTCTTCTTTTGTTATTTGATGACCGTCATTGTTACTCTTGTTTAGTTCACTCTAGTACTGAGTTAGAGGGTTATCTTAGGGAGGGAACAAATGATACCTATATTACATCGCTGGAAGCTGTACGAAGTCCTTTATGAGGTAGTGAAATGTAGGCACACTTCAATGATTTTTGCAGATATTTCGGAAACAAATCTTGCTTCCAAAAACCAAAGTGTCCAACTTCTTCGTAATAAAGATATTGACTGACTTAGCTAATCTCTAAAAATCTCTGAATAAAAAGCCGGTGGCGTCGCGCAGGTGATAATTGTCCGTTGATATGGTAGCTGCGTCTGCGTAGCCTGTAATTAGCTTATTAGGAACAAAGCAATTATTGCGGAGTATGTGACAAACTAAGACAAACATACAAGACATTAGTAGGAATTACTGCTTTTATTAAGCTGTGTTATCTGGCTGTTAAAGTTATGAAGATAAAATAGTTGGGATTAAAATATTTTAAGGATTACACGAAAATGTTTTAGTAAGGTAATGCTCTTTGTGTAATCTTTTGAACGGACCGCGGTATTCAGGTATCATTATTATTTTGGGACTTTTATAAGGCATATAAAAAAAGTGCCGTCACCTAATTTGATTCTCACTTGGAGGATAAGAGCACTTAGTCCTTTTGTTTAATTAGTACCTAACGGTCGTCCCATACTTACTTTGATTCGGGTACCCTGTAAGTGGTGTGTGTTATTGACGATGAGATTTAAAGTAATTAAAACGTTGCGTAACTTTAAAATCGAAGTAGTTTCGCTTTACCATAGACCCGACCATAGACCTCAGGAAACTTTCTTAGTGGAAAGAGCTGATGGTATCTGTGGCTTTTCCATAGACAATTAGCACAATTACGCGCTATCTCTCGTGTGAACCGAGCACAATGGCGGGTTTCCACTGCGGCTGGTAACTGAGCTTTCTATCGTCTGCTTGCCATGTGGGTCAGCACAGCTGCTGTAATCTCTTTAAATGATTATTTGGTAATAATGTTACCTAGATCTTGATAGATCTTCAGTTCGAATTTTAGTTCTGATATTAGTTCGAAAGTATTTTCAACCTCCTGCCTCCACTCGTTTTGCCCCAGGAGGTAGCCAGTGGTGGCCTCCTGGGGCAAAACGAAGTTCAATGGGACCTCAGATACCCATTATAAGATATCACTACAGTCTACTTTTATCTCATAGTGTTACGATAAAGATTTTCCCCTCCGTGCCATTATAATAATCACGAATTCTTACACATTGTTTTATGTATTTAAGTATTTATGGGAGACGCCCCCGTCATTATCGGTGTCTGGTACTTCGTAACACAAGGAAGAAAATTCCTTACTACGAAACCAGACAATTGGTGTGTAGTCGGCCCATGCCCTATTTACAATGACACAAATCCATCATTATATCTTATCTGCTGCTAATTATTTATTCATTTCCGATTCTTTGGAACTTTCCTAGTGAAAACTGTGATCTCATCATGTAACAGTGACTTGGAATTTCACCTCATCGTGAGAACGTAAGCGATTAAAATGTGCGCATGTTATGTTTGTTTTATAATACCGGTGAGCCGCGTGAATGGAACAATAAGGCATCATAATCACACATTTCAGTTAATAGAAATTGCCATGTTACATTTTTCTGACAAAACTGTGCAGTAGAATCTTATGCCACCATCAATTTTAACCGGCAAAGGTGATTTTAAAATAGCAATAATTTTGTGAGTACGAGTATTTTAAAATTGGACTACAAAATCAATAGTACTTACGAACATATTTATTACATAAGTAATGTGTAGGTACTTTGTAAGCTTCGTAAGCTACCGTAGCTGTTGCTAAATAAGTAGAGCTGAAGTCACTGGGCATAGTCCTTACAAAACTGCATCCAGAGTCAACTTGACACTTCAAGACCAAGCAAGCAAGTTATTAGCACATAATAAGTAATGGGAATTTCTTCGTTTTGATCTAGCAAAACTGGATCCTTGATACGGTGCTATCTACTATATAAAAATAAGTCGGGTTTTCCTCCCTGACGCTATAACTCCAGAACGCACGAACCGATATCCACGGTTTTGCATTCGTTAAAAAGGTCTTGGGCTCTGTGAGGTTTATAGCAAAAAACGGGGCCGGGGCGGGATGGGGCTGGGGACGAAACGAAGTTCGCTGGGACCGTTAGTGTTTTATAAAGAGAACAACATAATATACTGTTAAGCTAGACCTAGCTAAGGATCTAGTTAAATACCAGTAAATGCTATACTTGATGATCTGATCTATACTTTTCGCATTATTCTAATCGCTTCTCTGTCCCCCAGTGGTGCAATGCGAGCCGCCGCCGCAGATAGCGAACGGGCGCGTGACGCTTGCGCAGAACGCGTCGGTGTTCGGCGCCGCGGCGGAGTACGCATGCGGGCGCGGCTACCGCCTACACGGCGCTCGTGTCATCACCTGCCTTGCTACCGGACTGTGGGACAAGCCGGCGCCGCACTGCCATCGTAAGTATTCTCATGCTGCATCAAACTAACGCAGTGAACGATAGTAAAGGTGGACCGTGAAATTGAGACGCGGTGCCCACACCCCTCACGTACCCTTCTTTCGCCTCTTCCTGCGTCCCTGTGACCCGCAGGTGAAGTCTCATTGAAGCGGTTTACCTAGAGTGTCAGCGAACTCCGATTCTTCATCCTCCTGAACACAATTTTGATCAGTGTTGGAGTTCCATTGGTTTGTTATGGGATACTGGTCAGCCTTACCAAAGTCATCGTATGTATTTTACCTGGGATAGAGCGCACCGTAGAGGAGTGCGATGACCACATTGTAGCAACCTGGTGCTCAATTTTAGCATATCTACTAACTTAGACTTTCTGTGAAACTTCCATTCGCTTCGCGGTCGCGTCGCGGACATACAAAGCGACCGTCTCCTTTAACTGGCATTTCAATGAGTCAATAGAGGAAAATGTAATATTAAATCTAACTCTTCCTACTTTTTTCCAGCCGAAGAGCGCTCGACAACCACCACGACAACGACCACAACCACCCCCTCCCCCGCGCCACCAACCACCACCCCTCTCCTCCCAACCTCCCTCCCAACAACCGTTCGCCTCCCCCCTCGCACGCGGCAGTCCGCCCGACCCTCTTCCCCCACTCCCTTCTCACCTCCTGAGACGACGCGCAGACCGCGTCCTAAGACAACGACCGAGAGACCGACTACCCGCCCGTACGAACGACCACCCGAACGCAAGACTGTGACGGTGGGAGATGCGCAGGAGTCGCCGACGAGCCACATCCCCCATATCATTGTGGCTAGCCATCCGAGAGAAAATCAGGTATGTAGCTGGCTACGTAATGCTATGGCAAAGGAATTAACAATTTCCAGAACGTTTGTAACAAGCACCACTGATTCCGGTCGTAATGATCAGGATCAAGCGAGTGCATTTCAAGAACAGTTATTATTTTTACTTCTCTTTCTTTACTTAATGCTCAAATTGATATCTTTCGGTCAAACCTTTACGGCATACAGAAATATTGTTATGGTCAAAAGGCCATCAAAAAAAATTCTCAAGAGTACCAACTAGGGTATATTTTGTCTAAATGACACTCTAATAATTGTGTATTCAGAGCTCATGTTCTGTACGCAGGTAAATTCTTTGAATGCATTTTAAACAAAATTCCTCTTCAAAATAACTTTGTTATTCAGTCTGATATTTTCAACCTTCGATGGTAATTTTTATACGAATATAAGGCCGAACTGCCACCACATAAATAGGAAAAAGTACTGAATAAACATCCATGCAAACTATTCCATTCTGCTAATACCTACGTCCTTTCACTTTCTAAACGCTTGTAACAGTTGACGAAACCGAAGGCCGTATCTTTCACCGGATCCAATTCGACAATCACCATAGAATTGTCGACTCATCCCTAACCTGGCGCGTGCGTGACCTCGGCGAAAGTATTGTCACAGTACATTTCATTACACAAATCAACTCCAACTTATTCTATAAGCGGTTTGATTTTTAAAGAAATACCATAGGATCAAACTGTGACCTTTTCGTCTGTTGCTCGTTTTGGTGAATCGATGCTGTCAAAGAATCAATAATCCAAACGTTCTTTGGAATAACTGAATCAATAGCTGAATAATTAGTCCGTTTTTGAGCAAAACCCTTACTAATAAAACTTGTTGTGGCATACAGCCTTTTTATAAAGGTTTAATAACATTCTACATATCAGATCCTGAAGTCGTCGCTAGTAAGAAACCGTCGATATCAACATCATCATCATTCTCTGGTCCTGATTGCAATTTGTGTGTGTATAAGTGTTTTAGCTTTTTACTAGGAATCAAAGCAATGAATGTTTTAATTATTATTTATTTTCTTAATCTATTTTCTTCCAGATTCTCGGCAGTGGCAACAACATCAGGGCGGAACAGACTCCCCGCGTGAACGTGCCCTTATCTGTGGACGGAGAGCGCCGGGAAACCCTCGGGGCTCGGCTGAACATCGGCGCGGTCGTCGCTTTAGGCGCCTTCGGAGCCCTGGTCTTCCTCGTCGCCATCATCACCACCATCGTCATCTTAGTCAGGAGGTGAGCGTGTTGATGTTTGGGGTTCGGCGCTATTCGGTTTTTGATGGCGGGTGTTTGGGAAATTTTTGGTGTTTTGAGGATAAATCTAAAATTGAAGGTTAATGAAAAAAAAAAATAAGAGACATTTGACTGTTGAAGATTCTTTGATCTTGTTTTATATGTTGCCATTTGCTTAAAGCCACCAATGTGTGTGATGTTTTTACACTACCTTTAATTTTACTTAATTCATTCTTTGAATGTTGAGTTTGCCCAATGCCGTTAAGCTTTCAAAAATTCAAATAGCCCCGTAGTATGATGGGTTTGAGGTGGCTAAAGTAAGATTTAACTCCATGCACTTCACATCGTTCATGATACTCTCAACTCAGCCACCTCAAACTCAATAATTTTATTAGTTGTCTCATACTTTCAGATGACAGTAGATTAGGTAGTTCTTCATTATCTATCGAACTTTATACTATTTTCAATGCTCAATCTGGTATGAAAGTACCTTAAAATATAAATGCTTCCTCTGACGCTTTTAATGATAATAAAACTATTTCTAATCTTCCTTCAATATGATTATAACTAATTTTGATAATTCTATGCTCATTAATTACAAGGTCTAAGCTCATCATCATAATAACGCAATAGTTGGGTGTTACTAACTAGTTCCCTTTAGTACCAATATGATACCTCTGATTTCACACACGGAATTCATTAAAGACACAACAGTACACAGCATTAAAACATAAGCAATGCTTTCAATTCGTAACTGAACTCAATTTAAATGGAAAACACAAGAAACGAAAATAAAGAAAAATCACATAAATAGACATTAACAATACACACTAATACAGGAACATACTAGTACCTATATCACAATTTCAGAATTGTTACTTGTTCACTGCAAGCGATCATTTGGTCATGAACGAAGTAGTGAACGGAAAGTATTCACATAAAATCGAAAAAATCTGAAAATAGAACTTAATACTCCGCAAGAAATGCATTTGAACTAACACTATACATAATAGGAAAAGCTTACATCATGCATTATCAAAAACAAAAAGCGAATGGTTGTCGTCATTTCGTACAATCCTCCACACTACATACGAAAACTGAAAAATCATACAGCATAAGTACTTTATTAAGACACTTTTTTGAAAACCCATCCTTACAACCGCACACTTATGATCAAGATTCACAGTGTCCACCCAAAATTTGACCACAAAAACATAGGCGACAACAAATACACAAACCCACAGAAAGAATCACATTGCCTTAGAATCCCTATCTACAATCAAGGGCCTTTTAGCCGCCCATTAGAATCAGAATGTCAGTATCTAACTCGTTTTGGATGCGCCAGCGGCGGTCAAAAGCGGCCACCGGCGCGCGAACTGCCATCACGCTGGTACACGCTGCTGGCGCTCCCTTTCCCGGACCAGCAGGTCGGCCGCCGCGAGTTTGCGCGCGCGCACCGCCACACACACCGCGCCGGACATTTCTCCAATCCGTTATAGCGTGCGTTTATATTTTGAGGTACAAGCGGCGGCTTTGTGGCTGTAGAGATGTTCTGATGATTGAAGTGAAATTAAAATTAAAAATGACTGAATGACATGTCGCCTTGACGAATGTCTTTGTTCAATAAAATAGATATTAAAAAGAAAAATTATAAGAAAGTTAATTAAAACAATAAGATGAAATGAGACTGAGCATATGCTTTTATTTAACTAGGTACTTTAATCACGTTGTGAAAGTAAATACCTGGTTAATTGATTCATCAGAATGGCATACCAATCCAAATAATATTTTAACATCTAAAAAAATCCTGCTAATACCTCCTTACATTACAAATCAATACAGCCACTTTGCCGACCCGCGTCGCACACGCACCGAACAGTGACTAGACAATCACCGCCATCTTGTCACCACGACGTCACTCACAAAATGGTGGATCGCAAATAGGGCCACACTGGTGCTTTTCCAGCATAAAAGTTTTTGAGTGTCATAGCATAGTTCAAAAGAAATCCTGCGTTTTAAGCCAAATTAAAAAAGGTCTAAAAGCTTTCTATGCTGGATAAAAGCTAGTGATTGGCCCTAGCACTACACAGACTAGGTTTGCGGCGCTACACAACTGTATATACTCGACGCACGGAACCCACATGCACCAGCTACCAGTGTACACCCATGATCACCAACCCATTATGTATTTCTCAACTATAATCACACATTCATTTCAGCTACAGTACAAACGTGTAGAGCGCATTCACAGTCTCTTAATTTAAAAACATTAAAATTCAATGGTGATAAAACCAACAATGAACATGATTTAAATAGCAGAACGCACTATGGCGATACAAGGAGCGTTCTGGTGGTGACGTTTCATCATCTCCTATGAGTGTTCTTCGCTTAACCAAAACGCCTGTTAATACGCTCAACGTCTCTATGATACAAACTTGCCGCTTGCGACCACATTTGACAGCTGTTGCTACAATCCTCTTGTATATAGCAGGAAGCACCACGACGGCAAACGGTACCGCCACCACGTGTCACCGGACTGCAACACCGTGGCTTCGCTCGACTCCTCTTCCTCGGAGTCCAGGAGCGGGCTGAACAGGTACTACCGCCAGGCCTGGGAAGAGCTCCACGAGGCTGCCGGCGCGAAGCACCCCCACAGGAGACACGACCGGGAAGCCCCCAAGGACGGCTCGGAGCTCGTCGTGTCTGACGTCTACCCCGCGCCCCCTAGGGACAAGAGGAGACACCACCACCATCACCACAGGGAGCCCCGACACCCCGAGTGGCACGGCCCCCACCGCACGCCCCACAATCACAAACCGAGGTACTAGGGGCGGGGTGTGAAGGACTCTTTATAACCGTCCGAATTCCAGTGAACCAATTACTTAGTACTTATTTATTTAGGTGAAAGAGACTTGACTGATGAAATCTCACATAAAAAAAATACTTGAATTTGTATTCTGTAGTTACGCATCTTATATCCTACTGTTGCATCCAGTTTTCGAGGGTTTTATTAGCTGTTTAGAGAGTTTATGCTGAGTAGACCAAATATGCAAGCTTCTACTTTATTTATTTCGTAGTTAGAAATATCGTCCGAATTAATACTAGAATGGCCCGTATTGGTATTATATACGGGACTTTTTCTTTGATGTATATTTTTAACTGAAAATCTTTGATAGTTCTTTTCAAAGATGCTTACACTTCAGTGCCTTTACTTTTCTCGAATACTTCGCTTTAACTATGATTACCTTGATCTTTTCTTAGATGGTACGAGTATATTTGGGACGTCATAATTATAATTTCATTCTGATTTTCGTTATTGTAGCTAGTAATTAAGGTTTATAGTATTGTACATAATAACAATGTCTTCGTAAGATTAGATTGAAGTTGATCATTGTTCACGCTCTTACTTTTCCTATCTGATTCTGTGTTTGATTAGTGAATAATTGAACTGTGAAATATATCCATGGTTACTTAAGTTAATAGTTAATAAGTTGTATAAATGTATTTAATGACGAGTGGAATTAAATATGTTTTTGCTTTCAGGAAAATGGCGGGTTGTTGAAATGAATACCCATTGTTATTAAATTTTAAGAGTACCTGTAGGCAAACATAGTAGGTGGTAAACTATTTGCTGATAGACGCCTTTTAAATATTATATTTTATTATAAGCTCTCGGCATTTTCGCAATAATTATCATTGTTCCGAGATATCATATCAAAGTGCTATAAATTTATAGAGTTCCTAGTAAATGAATTCAACAGAGATAGTAATATCGTGAATTGATATTACATATTCCATACCAAATTATTTATTGATGGATGTTAGAAAATGTTTACCTCAGCTTATTCTGACCTAAACTATCCCTATCTATTTATTACCAGTCTCTTATAAGTACTCAAACAAGCAAGCATTGAGTAATAATTTTCAAGAAAATACAGGAGGCGCTAAATATATTTATAACTGGAAATAATTTTCATTTAAGAATCCAATTTTCATCAGATTTTTGTCCCGTGTTGCTGCACGAATCGGAAAATATACAATGACGAAAGAAACATCTATCTGGAATATTTTTTCTGAAATAATTTCAAACACCCGCCATATACCACAACCAATTCTGTATCACAGTTATATTTGCTCACCCAACGTATGGTACAAAGTATTTTTAACGCCGATACATTCTGAGATATACCCTACATGAAATATGTATCGGTCAGGGGTCATTTTTAATTCGATTTGCATGCTTAAGTACATAAATAATATGAGATTTTAAACTTTCGCGTTGCATTACAATGAGAATTAGACATGACGACGGGTCTAAACACGAAATATTAATATGAGTAAATGTTACTCACTGCTCGACGTAATAAATAATGTATGAAGAAACTGGGCTATACCTAAGTAGTGGGTTGTTTATCGGTTTAATAAGTAAGATCCATTGTAATGTACATAAGTATACGAATCAAATTTAATCATTCAGCCTCCAGTACTTACAGTTTTGATGGAAATGATAACAAATTGTATGAATATGTGCCATTATACAGGCAAACATGAGTGTCGATTCAGAGATATTTATTACGAATTAGTGCTTATGTATGTAAATATGATAATTAGTTAAGTTAGATGATTAGATGTTGACTGGAATGTGAACTTCTTGAATGATTTATGGATGATTGTAACGCATTAATCGTCTGTAAAATAAAAGTATTAAAAACTCCGTCCAGAAAATAATTGTACAAGAAACTCGAAAAGGCTCAAAAATCTGAATATAAATACTGGCCATTCGTTCGTATCTTGAGCGTCGCCTTAGTTCTATAAAATAAAACTGACGAAACGAAAAAAGTAAGTTTGCTAAAATAAATTGAGAGTTCAAACCTCATAAATTACAAACGTTGTTGCTATGGTTGAACCAAGTCCTTCTGGACTAGACAAACTTCCCTTAAAATTAAAGGATTGACACCATTAACAATTAGGTCAACTTATTGTATTTTAAATTTTCGCAAAAATATTCCAGACCTAATAAGTTATTTTTTTACTTTACAAATCTGAGATAATTAAACTGTTCATAAAAAGTATGTCAACGATTGGTGTCAATAGATACTGTACTTTAAATAAGAAAGGAAAGTAAACAATATTGTGTCAAGTTGTATATCCAAAAGGTATTGTATCGAAATTAATAGAAATAAAGTATTTTTGTGATACCTATGTGTATTTTTTTAATCCTTAGAATATTTTAAATAATATTTCTTACCTCGATGTAAGTTCCTATTTTTACGGTCCGAGTGCTACACTTGACTTCCGGTTAATCCTCGTCATAAGCGCCACCATGTGCAATTCGGAACATAATTATAATTATTGGGATAGCTGTTAAAAGATAATTAAATGAATTTAGAGAAAATAATAAACCACCCTAAAAATGTAAGACAAAGATAAAAGACGAACTATCGTGCATTTAAAAACACTGCGAATCGTACTAAGTTTTATTAAGACGGGTAGTTTTATGTAATAATTTGCCATCTCGTTGGTTTCGTTGTGTTATTCCATGGCGTACATCCACAGTGCATTGTGGTTTACATATTTAAATCGCATTAAAACTTGTATCGAATTTATATTAGTGAAATTTTAAATGTGTGATGTGTGTGTATATGTGAATTGTGAATTATGGGATCAAGTAACATGGTTGGTGAGTCCTTAAATAAATATTACTTAATTATAATTTATTTACTTATTTAAACTTTATTGCACTGTGAATTGTACAATTTCCGGATTTAATGCCTTAGGGTATTCTCTATCAGTCAACCAATAGTTTAATAGATCCATTCATCAATCTGAGCCCCACGGGATTAGGGCGTTCTAGCCCTGTCGGTCGTGGTTTCTTGCCCCATTCTCGTGTCAATCGAACTTGTATCAGGTAGTAATTTGATTGCGATTTAAGCCGTTTTTCCTTAAAAATTAAGTAAGTATCTAATATATTATATCAATGCTTGAAAATTGTGACCCTAATAAATCCAAAACGATTTTTTCATCGACAAAGATCTGCCCCCTGATCACTTATCTTAATCTCTTGCATCTCGCTGGAATAACACCCGTTCTTGTGTCGTGTGCAAGCAATATTCGGTAAAGTGGTTAGGGACGAGAGACGTCAACCTTACTTTTATGTATTTCATTGATTTGAAATTATGCCTGAATTTTATGTGGATGATAGAATATACCTATGCTTCTGTTGTATTTTTAAAAACCCTTGTAGGTAATACCCAAGGTAATACCCCACGCAAATACCCACAAGCGTGTGTGTATATAATAATATAACAACATATCATATAAAATTCAATACATATACAATTACATGATATAATTTTGTTTAATACATATAATTTTATAACACTTTTTAGTATAATGATGGAATAATATTATAATTTCAAATGATATTATTTTGAAACGTACTTAGGTAGGTATAACAAACGATTGAGCTAAAATTGCACCCCCTACAAGCAACTTAAAAAGTCGAAATCCTGTTGTGATATTCGAAAAAAGGAATTTCAAGCCGCTATAATAAATGGATTGATTGATTTACCAGTTCCAACCACAACCAACCTATTGTTGGTTAATGCGTAGTTATTTATGCAGCCGCCACAAGTATTTTTAATAAAGGTCATGGACACTATTTTTGAACAACGCTCGTGTTATTCGTTCG
This sequence comes from Pyrausta aurata, assembly GCA_963584085.1. Taxonomy (NCBI): domain Eukaryota; kingdom Metazoa; phylum Arthropoda; class Insecta; order Lepidoptera; family Crambidae; genus Pyrausta; species Pyrausta aurata. The sequence continues at coordinate 17,125,865 of OY757251.1, read as the reverse complement.
TAATGAAACAACAATTAAATTATAATAGTAAACAGTCCACTGCTGGGCAAAGGTGTCTTCAAATGAGGTGGTAGATAAGAGCCAAACTCCACGATGCGAGCTCAGTGTGGATTGGTGGTGGAAGGGTATTTGCAAGGCAAGCGATGAACTTTGCTGTCAGTCGGAATATATAAATAAAAATAAATATTGGACACTAATCACATAACATTGCTCAGATCACAAAGGTAGCTTATGAACAGTATTATGAAAAATAGAAGCATCGGTGTTTCCATGGGATAGATGTTATCAAACTGCCCATAGCCTCTAACTAGGCCTTAAATTACGACTAACATGAACCAATATTTGCTGGGACAAACAGCACGTGTTTCCGATGCAAGGAGGTGCTCATGTTAGACGTGTCAATGGACACCTATCCAAACACGACCTTGCCATGTTTTCTAAACTTCAGTAATTATGGTTCGCGATTGATGGTTGATTGAAATGAATTTTCTTTTTTATTCGCAGCTGATTTTCAATCGAAAATCAAACGTTAATAAGGAAATTTTGTCGCGAGGGATTACAAAATAGAGCCCTAAACCAACGTCCATCGCGTCAATGCCACAATCAAACAAAGCTTATAGGAAATAATAAAGTTTTAGTAGGATTTTTTAATACAATATCCGCACAGGACAATGTTTGAGTTCATACCTAATGCAAATTAATGTAGGTAGGAATAACGAGCTTCACAAAATGCGTTAATAAAAACGATATTGGGGGAATAACTCAATTTAATGTAGGATAATGGGAACATTATTAGTCCGGTAAAAATAAGGAATCCTGAAGACCTTACAAGGTTTTATTGATGATGTTTGAGATTAATTTGCGTTATAAAAAATTTGTCTCCATAGATGTACCTACTAGATGTAAGTATGTATGTCTTAACTATAGATTTGAAAATCATACAAACCCGTGAGTTGAGTCCGCAAACGGAAAATTTACATTATTAATATTTTTATGAATTCAGCAATACTCATATAATATTTATAAGATATATTTTTTATAATAGATAGCCAGACATTTGGCTACGATTGCACCTGATGTTGTGTAATTATGAAAGAACTAACTTTTTTATCTTTCTAGTAACTAAATGCTGAGTAAATAAAAATATATGCATAAAAGGACCTTGGAGGCGCCGGGTATCGATCCCGGTACCTCTCGCATGCTAAGCGAGCGCTCTACCATCTGATTCGCTTTGCTTGTGAAAGGCCCCGGGTTCGATCCCCGGCATCTCCAGTTTTTGCTTTTTTTTTGTTGTTATTTGTACCATTCAATAATGTTTCATTAAGCTAGGCGTCTCCTTTCTTATTATTCAAGTCAGCGAAAGGAAACAGTAAACAACTTATGAAAAGAAAACGCAGACAGGACCTCTGTGGAGAGATAAAGGTTTGTGTTTTACTGGCTAAGTACATAGTGCAAGCTTTACGGTAGTGAGGGCGCTAGTTCGACTTTGGTTCGGGGTTCGAAGTACTGCAACCCCTATGCTTTGCAAAATATTGGTGCGGTGAATTCTTTCGAGCAAAATTTTATTTGGCTACAGATAGTACTAAATTTTCGCAAGTGAGGGCGCTAAGGGTGTCAACTGCTAACACCAGTATGTCTGAGCTGAACGGCTGGTTCGAAAACCCTATTGCAATAAAAAGTATGGCGAGGTGGTTTGCTTGATGTGTATTGAAAGGAAAATATAAGTATGTCAACTGGCAGCGTGATTGCTAGACCTTTAAAATTTATGGGAGCACTCTTGGTGATAAATAAATTCTTTTAAAAGATTAGATTAGTAATATTAAGTAGTATAAAACATAAAGTTGAAAAGTGCTAACCTTGGAGGCTTCGCCTTAGTGCTATTGTTCTTGTGACGTCATGAGAATCTTCAAGAATATTAGGAAGCGACTTGTTAAACCGTCTGTTTGCAGTATAGCATTGTATGGATGCGAGACGTGGACATTAACCCATGGAGACAGAGAGGTTGGAGATGTGGCGTTGGAGGTAAAATTGGAAAAACTCAATTGGACAGAAAAGAAAACAAACGAAGAAGTGCTTAAGATTGAAGACGAAGAAAGGAATATCTGAAAACAATAGCAAATCGACGGAACATTATGATATGACACTAGGACTGTAGATGCTAGTGATTCCAAATTAGATGCTTTAAATGTAAATAAAGAAAGAAAGAAAGAAAACATTTTTATTTGGAACACAATAAATAAGAGTAAAAATAAAAAAAAAACCGGTTAAGTGCGTGTCGGACCCGCGCACTGAGGGTTCCGTGCCACCCTTAACTGAATTCAGGGTCCACTTACTTTCACTTAACGAAAACATCACAATATATTGCGACAACAAAAATAACTTTGTTTTTCATAGTGTTTGTATGAAAGACAAAGTTATATTTGCGGTTGATAAAAATGTGCAATATCTCAAAAACTACTGGTTCGATCTGCTTCAAACCAATTTTCGTTGCAAGTTTTTGTTGAGATCTACATCACATATTTTTTTCAAAATTTTCACTTCCTTAGTTCAAAAGTTAGATGGGGGGGGACGCCCATTTTACCACTTTGGAAGCGTCTTTATCTCAAACCTTACACTTTTAGAAAAAATGGTTTTAGAAACCTCAACATCATTTTAAAAGACCTATCCATAGACACCCCACACGCATAGGTTTGAGTAAAAAAAAATTTTTAGGTTTTAGTTTCATGTATGGGAGCCCCCCCTTAAATATTATTTTTTCTTACTTTTTGTATCTGAATCGGAAAGCGGTGAACAAAATACACCTACCTACCAAGTTTCAGCTATGTGATGCTTATAGTTTCAGAATAAAGTGGCTGTGACATACGGACGGACAGACAGACAGACAGACAGACAGACAGACAGACAGACTTGACGAAACTATAAGGGTTCCGTTTTTTGCCATTCGGCTACGGAACCCTAATAAAGTGGTGAATAATTACAGCTAGTAAAACAACTAAGCACAGGGTGTTCGGACTCGTATACAACGTGACAGAATTAGGGAAAGAGGGGAAAAGGATAGCCATTAGGATAGATAAGCATTTCGACCAAGATGCTGTGATTAAATGCCAATTACTGCACGGATACTTATTAAATTAAAGAACAAGAATGAGTAGAAAGTTCATTGACTACTTTTCGTTTTACCTGTTTAAATATAAAATACGAAAGGGAAAATAAATAAACAATATTCTAGACGACATTGATTTAATCTCATACTCTCCACATAGTTTACACATAACGACAATTTACACATACAGTTCTACGTATAACGTTACACCTTTAATTTAACTTAAAACAGATTTACATAAAAGTGCCCTAACCAGGTACTATCCCTACCCTACTCTGCCAAAGTCATCACCTCTCTTTCGCTTGTTATACGGTGGGAAGGAGAGGTCATCACAATAGTTAAAGCTATCACTTACCCATTCTATTCAGTTCAGATACCCAACAGTTGGTATCATGTCCAGTTATACAAATTATTTAGACTAGTTTCAATTTTACGTTTTACACTCCAGTTGGCAATTATACTAAACGCAAAGACTCGCAGCAGTCGGTGCCATGAAGCTTTTTTGAAACAGGGTTACGCACGATTAATGCACGTATACAATAAACAATGTGCATCTCTGTGCCTCCTCATCATCCATAAACAGCTCAAGTGCAAAAGAGTAAAATGATGTTCGCCGTCTCGTTTGCACGTTTTATTGCTACGCCTGCCACGAGTCTTTACGTTTACAATAATTATATTCAACATTACAATAAAAAGCGGTATAAGCAAAGCATAAGTAAAAAATCTTAATTTTATGTCAGAACCACCAAGAGAGATAATACGAGCCTTTTGGTTTAACAGAACTATTTTAAGTCCTAGGACTGTAATCAAAATATAAATACATTTATTGAACTACCTACCTCTACATTCTTCATGGTCAGGGCACGCTATGTACAACTTAAAAGAGTTATTATTACGAAAAAGTAATCAGAGCCGATATCACCATTCTGTTAATCACGAGAAGCTTTTGATAGGCAGAAATGTGTCTTGCATTCAAAATTTTACTAACCTTAGTTAAAAATTTTCAGCAGGTTATGTCAGTAATTTTGTTTTATAACATTGTAGTAAATGTGATAATGTGGTTAAGTAGCTGACAAAACCAGAAGATGGCCGTTTTGATTTGTTTTGATTCAGTCAAAAGCTAATCGTGATTAAGCCAGCCAGTGATATCGGATTACGGCCGAAATTTATAACCTATCCCGACAGATACCCTGTCAATCCAGGACAAAGTCTAGGAATGATTAATTGGGAAAGACAGTATCTATAGCGCTTCCTAGGATAAAAAAGCAGCCATAAAGATGGATTTTAGTTGCTTAGATATCTAACGACATTGGCTATTGGTTTCGGCCGCAAATAAACACAGAGTCACGTTAATACACTGATTAATCTATTTTATAATTACGCTTAATTAGCAGCAAATAATATATTACCTAAATAAATGCACATAAAACACAGTGAGTCAGACCATTAACTTGAGATCAATAGTAAATGCGTTACCATTTCTAAATCGATACCATATACCGAATTGAGTGCACTTCTAAGGAATACGTACAATAATGAGCAAATCACCCTTATCATGTTACATGACTAACGCTTAGGTACCCAAACTATTACCCGGTTATCGTTAAAATGGACCTGTCAAACATGTCACGTTCCTCCCACTTCCCCGCTAAACCACCCGCGTTCTTCCATTTCGTGTCAATACACTTAACTTTTGCACACGTTTCGTTGCGCGCGGTGACAGTGACAGGTCCAGTCTTATGATACCCAGGTATTTTCTCGGTATAGACCCTATGGTTGACTGTTAGAGAATGCTTTTAGCATTAAGTCCGCCATATGTACCTTTTGTTTGTGCATGAAGTGTTTTAAATAAAAAATAAATAAGTCTGAATTTGAGATGAGATTTGCCTGGATAGCTTGATTCAATTTATATGATTAATTTTCAGAAAAGGATTCTTAACATAAGAATTATTAATATTGATAAACAAAACTTGAAAAATCATGTGGGAAATGGCTATGTTGAGAATAAAGAATGTTTTATAAATGCTAAGAAAATATGAAAATGTTAGTCAGTAGTTAGTTGTTAACTAGACAGAACTACGTATAAAAGGGTACGTGGACGCTTAGAGTAAGAATGTTATGAACTAAGTGGGGTTTAAACTACTTTTGATTAGCACCATGCGTTAGGCGTTGAGCTTCAAATTGATAAATATTACGAAGATTTAAGTATATCGGCAAATATTACAAAAGCCCTCTGCACATCGGCAATCTTTTACTTACTCTTACCTATCTTCTTACCAAAACTAAAATATTCCACTAAGAAGCCAGCGAATAAATTAACCTACTTATTTAAACTATATTACATATTGTTAAGTCATCATTGAACCAATTCCATACTAATAGAAATAATAAAAAATGTGTTTAAAATAAGAAATGGCGTATTGTAAAATTATTACGTAAGTAAGATCAAGAAATGAGTTAAAATTAAAATTGCTAATTCAAACTAAATCGATGAACTCTTAGCTAAGTATTCAGACACATATTACTTAATTTAACACAGAATATAAGGTATGTGCACACAGTCGTCATGAGATATTGTGAAAAGATTATTGTAATATACTACTACTAAACTGATATTAAAGAGTCCATAATATTGCAGAAAATCAACCCAAATACTAGTATCACAAAATTAAAAAATATGTTATCAAGAAAAACTAAAACAAACAAAATGGTAACACTAACCAATTCACATTACATTTACTCTTCAATTAAATTTTATATCACATCAACCGATTCCATGAGTTGATTTACCGTACTGACTTCTTGACTATTTAATTATTGTCCTTAGCACGGTCGAGGTCCCTCATTCCAAACCACTTCTCAACATAAATCCCCTGCACACTCAACACAGAACGGGCGTCACTTCAAACAGAAGCCGACGCGAGGTGCAAGATTATTTGGCTCATAAGGTGAAAGATTATTTGGCTCATAATGTGAAAGATTATTTGGCTCATAAGGTGAAATATTATTTCGCTCATAAGGTGATTCGGCGCGAGAGACCGCAACTGTGCACACATGGAATGTACCTTTTGAGTTATTGTGTTTTGTGGTTATTGATTAAATTTAAATATCACTGGCGCCCAAACCTTTCCGTCCCCGTCCTCTGTGTGCCCACACCTTAACATTAGGTACAGGACGTATCATTTCACGAACGTCCGCGAGCCATAATTTTTTTTTGCATATAAAGAACATGTTGACAAAATAAAGCACTCGCGGCGATGAGTCGTCTCAGTCGCGATGCTGTCAATTTCATACACAAATGACAGCAGTAAGCCCTTCGCATTACAGCGACGCGCTGCTGTCGCTCTAATGTGAGGGCGCACTTAGCTTTCCAAAACTCGTGCATGAAGTGACAATGTGCAATTATTCAACACACAAATATCGCTCGCGGGCGCTCGTGACATGAAACGTGTACACAACACCACATAGATTGTAACCTAAAACATGATTTAAAACAAATTGCATTCATTCTAAATGGCTCAAATTAATTTCTTTGGTGTAATTTATTTTTATTTTAATTTTCGTATGATCAATATTTTACCTAATTTTAAAGCCAATAATATCGACTATTTTTATGTCGAATTTCATAGTTTTAGAATTTCACTGTAAAAATATAGTTTTGATATCTTTAACATCTTACAAATAGAATAGGGTACTTAGTTTAGTCAATTTATAATCGTATTCTGTAATAATTTATACAGTAGACCAGGTACAAGTCTAAAAGATAATTTAATCTAGTTACAAAAAAAATGTTACAATTTTGTAATTATTCTTTCATATAAATATAAAATAAAAACTTTCTGTCGAATGATGTTTTGAAAAAAACTAAAAGCATGAAGGATTTGAAAAAATATGTAATCATTACTTTTTATAAATCATATCTAATTGCTCATTTCAATATCGATTGTAGATAAAATGTTGGAATACCATATTTTTACAACAAATAAATAGTGTTGTACAACCAACTCAATGAGAACGGTTTTCGGGAAAGTACATTTCAGATGTGTTCTAATCATGTTGTAGATTGCAAGTAACACTTATGTATGACACATATTATTCTATACTATAATTTGGACACATAATACAACACTTATAGTCGCTATCCGACTTTACCTAACTACATAACGAAAATTCTTGAAGGTTGCAGCGTTTCTAGAGTATGTCAACGGAAAATGAGCCGTGATGAAAAAAAATCGACGCTTCCCTGCCTTTCGGTCGTGTTGAAACTTTTTGCATTGATGAACTTTTTTTAAATGAGGTTAGCGTCAAATAAAAGGGCATTTTAAACGCCATTATTTGATTGATAAATGATGTAACATATTGAAAAGTAATCTCATGCTCATATTTCGTTAGTCATACTCTAGTCGCATTCAGACAAAATTATAAAACAGACAAATAAAATACTGTTGAAATAACTATTTAGTGTTAAGAGATAGTTAAGAAAATATATGCATTTAAAGTGTAAAAGTAATACGAAATTGAAAGATTTTAATTTCAATCACAATCAGTAAAACAGAAAATTAAAACGTATATGTACTCCTCATTCAGTACTTATTGGAACAACAGAATGTGTAAAATATTTTGACATTTACTTCATCATAAATAAGTAAAATCTAATCATTCAATAAATGTAATGTAAGCGTGATTATTTAAACAGCAAGGATCAAATCCTTGAATCCAACCGGATTGAAGTAATCTAGTACATCTTTAGTACTGTTGAAAAAGACAATAATATTAATAATGAACTACTTATAAATAGTAAATTCATTGAGACAGTTTTCTAGATGTAGGTTTTGATATAAAACTCAAATAAAACTATAATTTATACGCTCAGAGAATGCAGAAATGAGAAACATTTACATTTTGTCTGTATGAAAAATGTCAAACTTCCAGATTCTGTAAAATTTCTGTCAAAATTGAAAATGTCAAAAAAGCATTCTCTGAGCAGCTAAATTACAATCATAATGAATACATTTCAACAGTTATGACTGGCTTTTTGTCATAAAAGTTTAATAAAACATTATGATGATAATTTCAGCGGACACAAATACTACTATCTAAACAAAGTTAAAATTCATTATTGTCTATGAGTGTCATTGTATGAGGTATTCATAATTTTATACGTGAATACACGATTGCCAACATAAATTGAATTTATTAAGCCTGTATCTAAGATTTATTATGTTGGGATTTAAATCTATAAATAAATTGAACATCAAGTTTAGATAGTAGCTTCCTACGTCCACTGATATCACTCCGGATATTAACCAACACACATATTTTTAACTTATTTTGTTTATCGTAACTCCAGGTGTTCACCAACTATTTCCACCTTCAAAGGCTCTAGACAAGTGGCAAAAGCATACGCTTAAAAATAACTGTATGGATATGACAATTGTGAATGGCATTGAAATGACAAGTGGCAAGCGTTTGACACTTCTCTTTAGCCTTTCATTCTAATACTTGATCTATCCCTCCAGGTTTACCTGCCCACTTTTGAACCCCTCCCCTCTACGCAACCCCTTTATACCTTCAACTTCTCCAGCCGCCTCTCGACGCGTTTCATGGCGTCTTCGAGCTCCCCTCGCAGCACGAATATTGTCGCGACGACGCCAGCGATGTCGTAAGTGGACCGTTTCTTGTCTTTGTAGTCTTTGTCCATTAGTATGAGCGCGTGCTCGAGGCAAAGAGAAGAACGCTTGCTGGTTAGGCCTGTGACCTGGTGAGGTAGAAAGAGTTTGTTAAGTCAATGAATGGGTCATATATTCGGTTGTGAAGTTAACGCAAATACTACTCATTAATTGAAACACTACGGATTTATTAAGCGAGCATTTATTTTTCATTAAACGCCTGACGTTTCGAATGCTTTACAGCGTCTGGGGTCACATGCAGACCCTGCCTGCCTGTCTGTCTACTTATGACTACGGATGCTGTAAAGCATGTGCATTCAGCAAATATTATATTTTTTATCTTCATTACCCAAGATACAATGTTACAGATGTTGGTCTTAATAAATAAATTAAATTAAAATTAGTTATAAGAGGTTACATTACCTTAGACAGGTAGAGCGTGGCGCGGCAGACCTCGCACTCGTCTTGTTCGCGAACATTCCACGCGCCGGCCGGCCGCTTGCGCGCCTGGTTGCAGGTCGTGCGGTTGATCTGCGAGAATGATCAACAAAGATTTCATATTTCAAGTTCAAAGCGTTGCAGTAATCTGCCAGTCACTTCTTTTCGCTTGTTGATAACGATTTGTGTTGATCACGTTTGTAATAACTGAAATAGATTTGCTTCTGACTTGCTTGTCTAATCCAGACATAAAAAGGGCGATGAACATGCCAGTACTTGATGATACACATCTCATAACACATTGTGTCGCTTATGAAACTATCACCTTGATCCGTCGCTACTCGTCTATCTCTTTCAAAGGGCTTCAGTGTACGCAACTTCTTAGTAGCGTCATCCAAATGATCTAAGCCACGGCATATAAGCACCTTTGGTCCTGTGCATGATCACTCTCCGGTCGTGTCAGATTGCTGTCCCATCTTGATATGAAAGTGAAAGGAATAGAGAGTGCACCTGTGTTTGCGGCACACACTTGTGCACTATAATATGTCCCGCGTAGTCGGTTAGTCGTTGTGAATGGCTACAGTAGTCGAAATCGGCTAGGGGGACAATTATTATTATTATTTAAGCACGACGTCCCGCAAGTTGGCGTACACGCTGGCTAGCAAGCAATGAGTCATCATAACCTACGCTGCAGTGAACACACCGAGCCTTTATAGTGACCTACCTCTGGCGTGATCATCTCGACGCCGCGGCACATGAGCACGTCCCGCCGCGCAAGCTCGGCGAGCACCACGTCGCGCAAGTTGGCGTACACGCCTGGCAGCACGTGCGCGGGAGTGCGCATGTCGAGCGCGACGGCGAGCAGCAGTTGTGCGAGGGAGAACATCGACGGTTCGCAGCTTTTGCGGAGCTCCTGGAATGTAATTAGATGGTTTTTGGATACTTTAGAAAAACAAACGTGCAAACACTGTGTCACAGTACACTTTTATAAGTTATGCATGTTATCATTGATTAAATAGTTTTTCACAGAAATACCTATTTCTAATAAATAGAAGACATGTATGCTGAGTCGCTGAGGCAATTCTACATCACGATAGTCACTTACTACAAGTCTAGGCTGGATCCATGCAATACACACGTTGACGACAAATGCTAACAATAGACTTCTTCGAAACAAGTCAGAAAAATCAAAACTGTGAACGCGGAAACGTGTTTCTCTAAATCAAACTACAAATTGATTGCTTCGCTGAGCAGCCGAATGAAAGTGCAAACGAAATCTTAATATAATAAAAAAATATAATATAAAATGTTTATTTCCTTTCCAAATGAAGACAGATAGGTACGTAAAGATAAAAAAAACTTGTACTACGTAAAGGACAAATGGAGGAGGAGGTGAGGTCGTGAGACCATAATTTCAAAAGAGATAGGGCAACGCTTTCCCGGTAAATGCAAGCGAGATACACCAGAAACTGACACAACTAAGTTGCTAACACACCGTGTATAGTTCTATCAGTATATTTTTACTAACCTGGAACACCCCAGCCACATCAGCCAGCCACTGTATCGGCGCGAAGTATACACTTTCACTCTCCGTGTACCCCGTGGCTATAGATGACGAGTACGCCTTGGGGCACACCACAATGAACTCGCCGGGGCCCTGCACGGCCCTTGAGAGGGGCACTCGGGCTTCGCGCAGTAAGGGAGGGGGGATCATGGTGATGTCCGATGGCAGCCAAATGGACTTGTTCTGGCATGAGGTGGGGCATAACGTCTCCACAGCTTTGCGGAATTCTGAGCTTAGCTCGTCTGGGATGCCGTACCTGGAAAATGAGGTAGATGGGATTTTATTTTATTTTAATAGGTCTATACTACAGTTGACAATCGGAGAAACATCAAGGCTTTGGTTAGTATTTTAGATCTAGATTGACAACCAAATTGTATAAACACTACATGACAAATATTTGCAAGTGTCTTACAGAAAAAAATTTGGACTTATGTTACTTTAATATTTATATAACATATATTAATCTTACTTCTAGAATATTGGAAATGAATCTGGAATTTAGAAACAAGAAAAACTAAAAAGAATAAAAAAATATATAATAATATAAAATCAAATCTTAATGCCTGGTATCTGGATGACGGCTCCTTTGGAGGCAAAGCGGATGTTGTTTTCCAGGACCTAGTCCTGATTATAGAAGGATTTAAGAAATTAGGCTTAGAACTGAACCTTTCAAAATGTGAGCTTTTTATTAATGATCACGTTTCGTCTGGTTCTCGTCAGAATATCTTTGATTAATTTAATTCCCTTGCTCCTAACATCAAAATTCTGAATTCTGAATCGCTTTGCCTTTTGGGTGCTCCTCTTCTTGACCCAAGCATCGAACCTTTTCTTGATAAAAAATTGAATGATTTCACCCTTTCAGCCCCCAAATTGGAACACCTAAATTCTCATATTGCTTACACTATACTGAAATCGTGTCTTTTTGTGCCTAAATTTACATACTTCTTACGCGCTAGTCCTATTTGGAAAAAACCTGATTATTTAAAACATTTCGACATCACTCTTAAAAATAGTTTAGAAAAAAATTTAAATTTACGTTTCGATAATAATTCTTGGGCTCAGGCTTCGCTTCCTATTCGTTTTGGTGGGATCGGCATTCGCCAAATTTCTAGTGTTGCCCTCCCCGCTTTTCTCTCCTCTCTGCATAGCACTTCCGTTTTAGCCGGAAAAATCTTCGAACATCCTCATCAGCTTTCTGAGGTGAGAGAGGCGGAGGAATTTTGGCAAGGTCTCTGTCCTAGAGAAGACATTCCAAAGGAACGTCATCAACAAAAACTTTGGGATGTCCCTCTTGCGAGAGAGACCTTTAATACTTTACTTCAAAATTCCGTCAGTGATAGTTGTCGCGCTAGGCTCTTGGCAGTTTCCTGCAAAGACTCTGGCCACTGGCTTCATGCTTTACCATCAAAAAATCTGGGCACTCTCTTTGATAGTGAGTCTTTCCGGGTGTGTGTGGGTCTTCGCCTTGGTACTCCTATTTGTGAAATTTTTACGTGTCCCTGTGGCAAGGAGGTTGACAAATTTGGTCTCCACTGCCTTTGTTGCCAGCAAAGCGCTGGGCGTCTCGCCCGTCACGCCACTCTTAATGACGCCATCAGAAGAGCTCTTGCCACCATTAATGTTCCTTCCACGTTGGAACCACGTGGTTTGGTTCGTGATGATGGCAAGAGACCCGATGGCCTCACGCTCATTCCCTGGGAACGGGGTCGGGCCCTAGTATGGGATGCAACTTGTGTCGATACTTTGGCCCCCTCCCATCTCAGAGAATCAGCCCTTAAAGCTGGAGCAGCAGCGGAGTTGGCTGAAAACGCCAAGCGTCGCAAGTACGGCTCACTTGCAAGTGATTATGTATTTGCGCCGTTTGGCGTTGAAACGTTTGGGCCGTGGGGGCCTTCGGCTAAATTGCTGTTTAGAAAAATTTCGCCAAAACTAAATTCTGTTACGGCCGATAGTAAAGCTGGCTGGTTCCTAGCTCAAAGGATTAGCATAGCTATCCAACGCGGCAACGCAGCCAGCATTATAGCCTCCTTGCCACAAGGAAATGGTTTCGTTTTTGAATAGGGTAGTCTTATTTTTTATTGTTGCATGTCTTAGTTTTAATTTTTTCTTGTTTGTTTTTAATAAATAAAGTAAAAAAAAAAAAAAAAAAACTTAATACTGATACTGATTACCTGTCGAGTTGTGGATTTGTACAGTTCGATAATTTTATTGGCCTTTTATTATAGTAGTTCAACGAACTTTTGGGCAAATATGTTTCACATTAAATGTATAAGAGAAAGAATAAAGAATATATTATAGTCAATAATTTAGAATTTATTGGCATTTCACAAAAGACAAATATAATGTTTAATATCTCAAGAAATTTTCTACAATTACTTTTCAGCCGCCAGTGTAATAAAGCCACTTTTGCGTCGTTAGAAGCTCTTTTTTACAACTCTGTGAAGAAGCGCCAGTTATAAGTCACAAAAGTGTGAGCATAGAACATAGCGGAGGGCCATACTAACCAGAACATGGGCGGGTTGTAATGCGTGTACTCAGAGCGTTTAAGTATAGACTAGGGCCTTGTTGAGTACATACGAATTACTGTTGAAGTATCAAGTAGTTTATTCAAAGGGCGGAGCTAGAACTTATGGTGGGCTAAACTCACCAGATCGGAGGGCTGTCGGTGCGGGTCGCTGATAATAGTCCCCCTAGCCGATTTCGACTTCGGTGGCCAGTCACAACGACTAACCGACTGCGCGGGACATTATAGTGCGTAAGTGTGTGCGTATACACAGGTGCACTCTCTATTCCTTTCACTCTCATAGCCCGATGTGACAGCAATCTGACACGACCGGAGAGAGATCAGGCGCAGGACCAACGGCTTTACGTGCTTTCCGAGGCACGGGGGTGAAACACCGCCAACTTCCAAACTCCGGGCTACCCTGAGAATTTCTAAACAAAAATACCCAGGTATATATTTTTGGCCCGTCTCGGGAATCGAACCCAGGACCTCTGGCGCAGCCGTCGCTTTAAAATGCGACCCTCTCACCGCTGCGCCACCGAGGCAGGTACTGAGGGGTAGCTGATACCACGAGGGTGGTGAGCATGGCCTATACAATAGTGAACGATTTTGCAGCTGCTTCTTCTGGTACATAAACCAAATGCGTGGTAGAATTTATGTCAGGATGGTGCATCTACATGCAAAATTAAAAAATACTTATACTCACCATATCTTAGGCGGTCCGTGATGCACGTACTCGAGCCAGGGCAGCCCGTGCGGGTCGCGATGCCAGCAACTCGTCGAGAACACCATGCCGAGGTGGAGGGTGGGCACCGTCACGCCCAGCACTGGGCCTAGGGAACGGAGAACGTTGCCGTCGTTCTGACTGAACATCTGGGAAGAAAGCTTTAATAAAATGAACGATGTTTTACGATTGTAATGTGACTAGTACATCAGCGGGGAAGAGATAATTTATCTATCAATCAAATACTAATTATTAGAATTATTTGTACTTAAAAAGAGAAAAGATTTGTACTTTTTGATGTTTGGGTAAAGAGAAATCCAAAATTTTCAAGAATAATTTTACCATTAGAACGCTACGTTATTTAAGAAATTGACAATATTTGTAGGAAATGCAACAGCTGGTTTAAAACATAGAGGCAAGTTTATAAATTTTTTGGACGTTTGTGAAGCAAAACCATATTTGACCATGGTATAGACAAATAAAGATATTTTAATTCTAAAATTATTTTACTTTTTTACTATTACAATATGTTTTTTTTTGAGATAAGGGATGCCAGCTTAGCGCTGACATTAATGGAAGAAGAAGCAAATAAATCTTTATTTTATTTAAGACACACAAACAATATTAAAAAAAAAACACACACACATACGTTACTTTGTACACTAAATTTGTGCAATAAAGCCTTTAAATAAAATAATACGTGAACACACAGTAAAAATTGCTAATAAACATTAAAAAAAATAAAATAAACATTACTGCATTTTTATATAACAAGCTGTAATAAAACAATTAAAAAAATATATATTCGATACACGCCGCGTAGAATGTATTGATAAATAAAACAATACATTCACAACATCATTATAGAACATACCTTTTACGTGTAAGTATGGCTACCGCGTGCACGCACAATAATATTGTGAATATATTACTGCACCTTGAGCCCGCGCAATAATATTGTACATATTGCACATTGAGCCTTACTCCAACGACATAAGATTCCATAGGAGGTGCTAAAGCGCGTCTTACTTATTTCACAAGAAGCCGTAGCGCTTATCGTCTGCATTTATTAACGCCACTGTCACACACTAATAATGCAAATTGTGCTACTGCATTTTGAGCTTTATCATTTGTGTATAAGGTCACCTCGTTTTAAGTGATAATATTTAAAGGGCCGATTCAGTATTTTTTTTGTAGGAAACACTAGGTTTTTATCCGCTAGTTTTAGAGAAAATTGGAGACTAAGGTAATTTTTATTTTTATTAATTAAGGCTAAGATTAGTGAAAATGAAGGAAGCCGATGACGTAGATAACTTTATAATTATCAGGTTGCTGTTTTAAAAAATGATATTGTCAATGTTAAAGAAAACAATAAAAATTTAAATCTAGAATTTTCAAAAAATAATGCTAGTGTCCTGTTTCCTTCCTCCACTGTTAAAATATTATCTCTTAAAATGATTTGACCTTATACAGAGTTGATAATCTAACCTTCAAGTTCCACGGATGTCGCACCGCGGGGTTTTGTTTGTTACGCGGGAAACCATAGCCCTCCTCTCCCGTGTCTATAGCCGCCGCGTTCACACACACATGTTCGGTCGCGCCAGAGACTAGAGACCTTGGACGTTGCATTCTTACACTAATATTGCTACTACATTATGAGCTTTATTCCTATAAAATAAGGTCTATGATCTCACCTTCAAATTCCATGGATGTCGAGAGCCGGGGTCCTGTTTATTTCGCGGGAAACCATAGCCCTCCTCTCCCGTGTCTATGGAAGCCGCGTTCACGCATATGTGCTCGGTCGCGCCAGAGACTAGC
This sequence comes from Pyrausta aurata, assembly GCA_963584085.1. Classification (NCBI taxonomy): domain Eukaryota; kingdom Metazoa; phylum Arthropoda; class Insecta; order Lepidoptera; family Crambidae; genus Pyrausta; species Pyrausta aurata. Next base: position 17,110,046 of record OY757251.1, on the reverse strand, counting down.
GACCAGTATTCCGCTTCCACTTGGGCAGGAGTGGGCTGTTTCGAGTTGGGAAAGAGCGTGCACAATACGTTTGTGGCCACCTGCGGGGTAAAGAGAAAGGAAAATGTCAATATACTGAATGAATACCACTCATCTCATTCAACAATTGAATTTTCAGTACAGTTTTGGTCCAGCGTTCGCAGTGGTGACAGGGGGCATTAGCTATTGCTGCTTACACATAAAGAACAGAGATGACACGACGATAGACTGTTGTTTCAGGCATAGCGCGATTCATCATTAATAAATCAGTATTTTATTGATGTAAATGTTACTAAGACTGGAAAAATTTAAAGTACGGCCTTAATAAACTTTGGTTTCTTAAGTCATCTTTAAAAACAACTAGAGAAGTTGCTGCTTATTGAAAGAAAAATTTACATCGATAAAGACTAACAAAATTTCATTTGATTCATGGCTGGTATCTTAAGCAAATCAAGATCAAGTCAAAATAGGTCAAGTGAGGTGTTTTGCAGATATTTCTTTATTCTGATCTGAAGGTGTGAATTCTTTGAAATTCGATGATTAAACCTTATTTTTTGTGTCCCTCCCAAGCCTTTGCTTCTACGTCCACAATCTACGATGTATCGTACCTTCTTAAAGACTCCGAGCTTCATGCAGCGGCCTGAGACGACGCAGTCCTCAGCTTCAGCTAGCGCGTAAGCCAGGTTCGCGTCTTCGTCTGTGTCCACCTGGTTACATATAAACATATCTTTTATGTGCCTGTATTGCAGCCGGGATTCATAACAACATTACTAAAATTACTACTTTCAAAATACAAACTTGCATATTTAAAATAAAAATAATATGATAATAAAAGTTTATTTTTGGCAGAGCCCATAGCAGTTAGTAACAATAATTCTTAAAAGCTAGTGTTAGTATTAACAATAGATTCAAAATTCATTAATTTAATGATATTTTTATAATCTATCATTTAATATTTCACAATTTAACACTCGCTTCGGTATTTTTTCAAAAACTTGTGCTCGGGCTGTGTTTGAACTTGCAACCTCTGGCAAACCGGCCCATCCATTGGCCACCAACGCTCTTACTAATCGAGCTAACCGGGCCATTTTACCACACACGCAAAATGTCTGGTCTTTTATGCACACGTCATTACGCGTGACGTTAGCGACATCTACCGACTGTTGTAATACAGTAACCAGCAAACAACCGAAATCAAATACGAAAGTGGTTGTTGTATATGGTGTTTATTTTATTTTATTCTATTTTATTTCACATTTTTTGGAAGACTTACAGCTAGAAATAGATTTAATGAAAGCATAATTAAAACGAAGGTCATTTACATGTCTCCACTGGTAGAAAAAGTTATTGCTATGGTTTCACATTCACATACCTCGTCCGAGGAATCGGACTCGCCCATCATGCGCTTCTGCCGGTGCAGGGGGTTGGTCGCGCGAGTCATCATCTTCTTGTAGTTGCGACGCCATGAACTCTCCACTGTGTCCATCAGTTCACGGCGCTCGGCTTTGGGTTGAAGAAAAATAGTAAATAAACGCACCGGCATGGGCACACACTTTTTATCAAGGATATTATACTAGATACCTCACGGTATAGAAGCGCAGTTAAAATCCGGCCATTGTTTTTTTGAACTGACCGCAAATGCATCCAGAGCGACAAAACTTTTATAAATGGTTAATTTTGGCTTTAAGCACAATAATAAATACAATTATACCGCTATTGTATTTATTAAAAATTATAAATTATAATAAATACAATAGCGGTCACCCATAAATGCACCCGCGCGTTTTGTGCTTTCTCCCTTCCCTCCCGTCGCAGTGTGATGTTTTATAAGGTACCCAACACATTTTTTTATATTTTTTGACATAGCGCGTTCAAACAACAAACAAACACTTCAGCTTTATAATATTAGTATAAATTGAATTTTTATCACATTTATACAATAGTTTAGTAACGGTATCATATTATATTTTTTATCCCAAACTTGTACATGATGAATGAGACAAACCTAAACAGATGACAGAGCTTTGATGTGAATTATTATGATGTGATTTTCACCTAGCTATACTAACAAAGATGAAGTCCATACATAACAGACTCTTTTGACAGAAGAAAGAAAATGTAGTTAGGTATTGTTAATATATTGTATTATTGTACTTTATGATACTCACCGTTAGACAGCGTGTCGTACGGCAGCAGATGTTTCACATAGATCTGGTCTATGCGCTTAGCGGAGCGCGGTCCTCTTGGGAACCGCATGTCTTCGGCCACGCGGCCCCAACGCTTCTTCTCAATGACCTTCTTGAGGCCGCCGTGCCGTTGCACTGTGCGGTACAGCTTGGGCAGGTTCAGTTCTATGCCGTCAATCTGGTAGATAAGTTTATTTATTAAATTACATTAACAACGGATGCTCCCTTTACTTACAATAAAGGGTATTAATATAGTGGCACTGTTAAATACTATTTTGAAGTTTTATTTTGACAGCAAAACCTTGTATGTCAGGAAGTTTGACATTCATGACATGCATTTGGTGTCAAAATTTAATTTAAATTAACATTATGCGGGCGGATTTATTGCGCACATTTCCTCAGACGCAGTATCCATCGGCAATATAGCCACGCTCTGTACTGTTTAACCACGTAAAAGATTACCCCCTTATTCATAATAACTGAAACGGTCTTTTTAACGTATTTTAGCTATTAAACTGTCACTTTCTGTCACATGATGACAGCGCCAAGAAAGAATGAGACAAAACAGTGTAATAGCTAAAATAGGTTCAAAAGACCTTTGAGTTATTGTGAATACGTAACGTACGTAGTAATGTAACTTTTATCTAGCGGAAGTAATATAACTTTTATCTAGCGGAATAAATGATTGCTGAAAAATAGATACGTTTTAAAATCCTACTACTATTATAAAGGCGAAAGTTTGTAAGTATGGATGTATGGATGTATGGATATTTGTTACTCTTTCACGTAAAAACTACAGAATGGATTTGAATGAAACTTTACCACAATATAGCTTATACATCAGAATAACATATAGGCTACAATTTTTGAGGTTTCTAATGTGAGGTCGTAAAAAAACACATTTTTTGCGCTACTAGACGGGACGAACCTGAAGTCCACGCGAACGAAGTCGCGGGCAAAAGCTAGTTTGCCATATTGTATTTTATTCGACAAATATTTCTTATCTCGCCATAAAGAAATCAGGCCTTAATAAACAACTTTCAGCTATCGAAATAAAGTCTACAATCACTTACCAATGGAGGCCTTGTGAAGAAAACTTTCTGCTCGGCCAAATACGCCTTTATAGCGCACATTTCTTTAGAGCCAGCGCCCCAACGGCAGTAGAGCCGAGCTATGTACTGATTGGCCACGTTGAAACGCACGTCATCAGTGATGGTGCACTTCGACTTGAAGCCAGAGGGCGCCACCACCTTGCACAGACCGAACTGGGAGGCGACGGGGAATATCTTCTGGAAGTAGGCTATTGGGTCCTGGAGAGAGGATTAATATATAAATCAATTATGAATACAACAGGTGATTATACGAAATAAGTGCATATAGGTTTGAGAAGTTTTCGTATAAAATCGTGTTTAATTTAGCTGCCTTTTGGCTAATATAAATTGCACTTGTAAAAAGCAACTGTGACTCTGTGACAGACGAGGAATTGAACCCCGTGTCTTACGCTATCCGGGCGTATGCCTATACCACTCGGCCACCGTCACATTAACAAGCCTGTTGAATTTTGCAAGTGCTTTATAACGCGTAGGCTGCGTGTCATCATCAATGTTGCGAGATTGCTCTCACGATATCTGAAGGAAAATATTTTATCATCCGGGCGTATGGCTTTTGGCTGTTACTCTCCTTAAAAAGAAAACATCGAATCGAATCGAATGAAATAAAATGTGATATTTTTACAACCAACAAAACCAACGCTAAATTGCGTTGGTTGCCAATATAAGAGGCAATTATGTGCAACCGTTCTGTTCAAGGACAAAATGAGTGTTGTAAACAGTCAATAGTATTGGGAACGTGCACGTCAGTAGCGCCATCTAAAAACGCAACTTCCAGGGCACCTGTCAAATGATGCCTGATAAGCTTTGTTATTTTATTTTTAATTAAAGTAAATATATGAAATAAAAAGAGACAATAAATAGAATTTTGGAGGCAGTTACTAGAGTCAGTAGTGGGCAAAATACATTTTGTTATATTAACTGGTTTTGAATGGGTACAACACAAAATAAATTTCCAGACCCAAACTTTGATGTAAAGCAGCTAATTCGTCTTAGAAGAACACTTCCTTGGCTTAAAATAACTCCGATGGGTTCCCTCTATCTGGCAGAATCTTTTTGCTCCGAAAGTCACTTGGCATAACACACTTGGCATAATTTTCTTTAGTCGAATATTATTCAGGCAGAATTTTCTATTAGCATAATTATTGTTTGGTCGAATATTTATATGCCCGAATTTACAATGGCATACATTTAAGATAGCAGAAATTTATAAGGCATAATTACCTTTGGCAAAATTTTACTTTGCATACTTTCGCTAAGCATAATGTTTATTAAGTACGATGTTTATTTGGCATAATTTGACTAGGCATACTATGAAGAAAGCAGAATTTCGTTTAGAGTAATTTCACTTCGCATATTGCTATTTCTTTTAAATAGTATTTTACCCTAAAATTGAATTAAAAGGTAATTAAGTTGTGGTACAAAAGTTAGTGACAGAAACGAATCGGTGCAAAACCGACTCCACGCAGTCTTGTTTGCCCCACCCCTAGAGTGTAATTCAAAATCGCGTAGGCGCGGAGGGGCGAGGCAGCCCGCGAGCTGAGGAGCAGGTGGTTTGAAAGCTCGCCGCCGCGGCTGAGGCTGGCCGGCAAAGCCGGCCAGCAAGCCGAAGCTGCGGTGGTGAGCGAAAACCATCTGCGACGATAAGCTCGCGTGGGACTGCCGGAGCCCCGCAGCGACGGAGCCATGACAGAAACCATGCATGTTGCATGCTTGCTTGCTGCATGCTTGCCTGCATGCTGCATGCTTGCTTGCTTGCTGCATGCTTTGCTTGCTTGCTTGCATGCTGCATGCTTTGCTTGCTTGCTTGCATGCTGCATACTTGCTTGCATGCTGAATGCTTGCTTGCATGCTGCATGTTTGATTTGTCATGCATGTTGTATGTTAGTGTTGCTGAGATAGAACTACTTGGGATACACAGAGAAATAAAAACCATATTTTAGTTCTGCCTGGTTATGATTTTAAATATGAAAAATATGCCAAAAGACGATTCGGACTGTGAACTTTCTGCGATAGGATGATTCTGCCTATTAATGACTATATATACGAATTGTATGCCACAAGACGATTCTATCTGTGAACTTTCTGCGTTAGGATGATTCTGCTTTAAGACTATTATGAATATTAAATTTCTGCCTAAAGATGATTCTAGCTTACACGATTATGCGTTTTGAACGTCTAATAAATGAGTGAATGCTAATTGATGTTCTGCGAAAGGAAGTTTATGCTATTTGATGATATGCCAAATAAAATTATGCCAATAAAAATTCTGCGAAACAAGGTAGACCCAACTCCGATCACACATAGATATGCCTAAATATCTATGTCACACTTAAATGCCTCAGATTCATCTACCCATACTTATTTACCAAGCTAAGAAGTTTGTTTGTTGTCGCGCACTAATATTATTAACTACTGCTTCGATTTGAAAAGTAATATTTGTTAAAGATAGCTTAATTACGCGGAAGGCTATTAAATAATCTATTAAAATATAAGGCTACGGGAACAGAGTAAAATGAAAACGAGCGAATGAAGTTGCGGAGATTGCAAGTAATTTCATATACCTTTGTGTTGAATATCAAAGTAATTATACATAAAGTTTATTTATTTGAATAGCCTCCGGGCTATTTTCAACCAAACAAGATATTATACAAAGATGTCATAGACAGACACGACCACATTTTTAATTTTAGTTCGAATAGAATCAAATGAGTTTTCCAAATCCCAACATAAGAATATTTAACAGAAAGACAACTACTACTTACGCTCAATTGAAACAGCTACCACTACACATACCTAAGCCTATTTTCTTTCTCGCAACACGACTATCGTTTTGCAGTTTGCCTAAAAAAGTATAATATCAGAAGATTTTTATGAATGACAGATCGACTATATACATATAAATCATTACCTTCTACACGAAATGTGCAAATTACATAACGGCAGCAGTGTTTCTAATTTGTTAATTATAAAATTTATTTACCCATTTTCATAGCTTTGACGACAAACATTGACAAGTAACCCCGTTTAGTTGCACATTTTGCCACGGCATGCGCAGTGATCGTTTTCTTTTCCCCCACCATACACTCCGCACGGTCCCAATTGGTACTAATTGCTTTGACAATCCGTCAAATGTAAGAATCAAAAGTAACAAAACTCACCATGAATTCTTCTTCAGTCGGAAAAAACACGGGCGCCTCTCTAAAACAGCTACTGAGATTATTATCGATGATTATGTTTTTGGGCGGCTCCATTTTCGGCGGCTCGTCGTTATTCCTCCTAGGAGGCTTCGGCTTCTTTGCTGGCTCCGATTTCTTCGCCTCAGCCTTACCACCCCTCTTCGTTACAGTTGCCTTTTCCTTAGCACGAGCGCTCGTCTGCTCGGTCCTTCTACGAGTGTTCAATCTCGTCTGCAACCTCGCCAAGAACTCCGTAGAATCGTCCGTCTCGTAATTCAACTCGACGTCTTCGTTACTGTCTGGTACATCATGAACTGGTTCAGCGTTAGACGGCCCAGCTACTGGTTCGTCTACTTCTATGGAAGTTGGCTTTTTGGCTGTCTGATCTGAGTTAGCAATCTTTATCTCCAGAAGTTGATCGAGTAAGTTCTCATGCTCAATCAATGAAAACTCGTTCTCTAAATTCGCGTCGGTTTTGCGAATAAGCCTGGCTCGAAGCATTGGCTTGCTTTGATTCGGCATCGGCACCGATGTGATCTCGATTATGTGAGGATTCTGAGGCGGGAGAACGTCTAAATACACTGGATCTTTCGGCGCGTCTTTAGGCGGTTCTAGAAGTTTCGCCTTCCTATTTTGCCTGAAGTTGTAAAGGCGAGTGTTCTCGTGTGAATCCTCTCTGTCTGCGTCGAAATCGTACACTTCGTTTGTAGCAACGGCCGGTTTGCGTTGATTCTGAACCATGTTTGACAGTTTCCTGATTTTATCGACTCTGGTACAATAAATGCAGTGTCCGCATCTGTCAGTTAGTTCTGAATCCGTAGCGTGAACTATGGAGCGTACTGTGGTGAAGTGTTTGGATAGACAAGCGTTTTTCGGCTGTATTATCGGCTCGGCGAGATTCTCACGACTGGGGAAGGGTAGATCTCGTTTTGTAGTAACAGTGAACACTTTGGGGTTGGTTATTTCGTCATCATCTGGTTCGGTGGGTGTGGCGTTTGATTCAGGGGGCGTGGCTTGCACGTCATCTTTCTCACTTCCTTGTGTTTTAGGGCGTTTCTCTGTGCTTTTCCTAGCAGCTGGTATACGAGGTACTTTGAAGTGTGGGCTTTCTTCCGAGTTCCTCAGAACATTCTTCAGCCATCCCTCAACTATGGGTCTGCGGGTAGTAGCGCATCGGGCAAGTCCTTCGGCGGGGATTTCGATATCACGGTCGTTCGCTGATTCGACGTGTGTCGGAAGCCAAGAGCTTGTAGACGGTGTAGGAGAATCTGTTTTGACTACAGCTGTTTTGGTGTCTTTGGGTGTAGCTTGAGGTTTTGTAACTGTGAAAAGTAAAAGACATACAATTTGAAGATGTAATTATGAGTAGATGCTAAAATCAGTCGAAAATCTAACGTCGAATAATTACGATGGATTATTATAACAACAACGCGACTTTTATCTAGACCTATATAGACTCTTGTATAGCAAGCTAGACTATAACAAGCTTGGCCTAGATTGAGCACCCTCTTACGGTGCAGCTTAAAAGCACTGTTGTGTCGTAGCACTGCGCTCTGTACACACTTGTAGCGCTCTGTTGCATTGTAGCACAGCGCTCTGTACACACCTGTGGCACTCTATTGCTTCGTAGCACTGAGCTCTGTACACACTTGCGGCGCTCTGTTGCATTTAGCATTGCGCTCTGTACACACCTGTGGCGCTCTATTGCTTCGAAGCACTGTGCTCTGTACACACCTATGGCACTCTGTTACACCATAGCATTGTGCTCTATACACACCTGTGGCGCTCTGTTGCGGCGGCGGTTTGCGCATGACATGCGGCAGGCGATCGGGCGAACGGCGCCGGCGCATGCTGCCAAGCAGAGTGAGCGCCCTCTTACGCCGCGGCTTTGTAGGCTGTTCTGTCTCGCTGTCTGACGAGCGGACGCCCGCATCTGGGATTAGATAAAGCATAATATTATGAAAGGAATCCTTGAAATTATGCTTTTATCTTTGACTCTCTAGGGTGAACTGAACAAAGTTAAAAATTATATGTTGGAATTGGGATAAGCCACTTCGCTCATGGCCCGCGCAACTCGTAAGAGCTAAAATCGACAGATCACGCGTCGAAACACACAAATCTGCGCTGCGCAATGTGCGGATCGGCTAAATGATAAAAATCGCCTATATTATCGTATTTTATTTATCAAAATCAATAAAAAAACGGTCTGTTGAAAACAGATAAATTTCCCATAACACTTAAAATTCGCCATAGTAAGTTTAAGTATTTTAATTTCACTCTGTATATCTAACCTCCAGGTGATGAATTCGATTTCATCTTCCGCACTTTGGAAGGCCCCGGTTCTGGTTCAGGGTCAGGTTGTGGCTTCGATTCTGGCTTGGGTTTTGATTCTGTCTCTTGACGTTGAGTAATGGTTGATGAATCTGTAAAGTAGTTGTTTACTTATTGACTACCTGCGCCAGTGAAATTCATAGCACCTAAGAATGAATATGTATTGGTTTGAAAGTAATAATGTTAACATTACGCGAAAAGAAACCTAACTTATCCAATATTTCACAACTATTCGACATGATGAAAATACCTCCACTTCCATTGATAGAAGGTTTCTTCCTGCGCAACTTGGACATTTCCGGTTCGTAATGAGCCTCTTTCGGCTCCGATTCGCTGCCTGAGGACCTAGTTTGAGAATGGCATCCGGGATCTAAAAGAAAGTATTGAAGAAGTAATTCAGTATTGAAATTGAATTATGTGTATTTTTCCATGATTTTTAGCTAATATTTTGATATAATTATGTATGTACAATCCATTTACTATCAACTTTTGAATGTAGCATGTTGCAACTACCAGTCATGCCTATTTTTTTTTAAAGTTTATTTGTCCTACAGTTGGCTTTCGACTTATTGCACAAACCACTGTCGCGTAGTAAAATCAAGTATAATATTTTTGCAAATATTGTACCAATTCAAATAAATAATGTTAAAATAACTCCGAAGTTGTAGTTTCAACCTAAAGTTAAAAAGCTTGAGGACTTAATAAAGGCGTTATATTAGGGTTAGTTTTCAACTATTTGACTTGGCTTACCACTAGGAGAAGAAGTCCTCTTCCTCCTTAGTTTTGAGGGTCCCGGCTCTGGATCCGACTCCGGTTCTGGCGGAGGCGAGGGTGTGAACTTCCTGGGTACGCGCTGCGGGATGGTCGCACTTGTTTCTGAAAGAGATTGACCATATTTTGTGTAACAACTCCAACTAAATTAGGCAGCACGATGAAACTGTCAGATAACGATTTTTGAAGCTTCAATTTACTATACATGCGATCAAACATTTAGAAAAGGTTTCGGCGGATAAATGAAAAGTGTAAATGAAAATATCTCGTTGATGAAATCACTTAGAGATGAAGAAGATGAATCCTTTCTCACGGCCAATTTTGGAATTAGTTGAAAATTATACTATAAACAGATTAGATGTAGGTATACAGGTTGTTGTTTTGGTCAGCGACGAGCGACTCAGAGGTGGTTGTACAAACTATACTGATGCCAAAAATTATTTTTATTTTTTATGAAAAAACCTACAAAATATTTTTTTTCATTACAATATAGCGGGCGACCCAAAACTATCAACACCAAGTCGCCTACTCGTAGCTTACTATCTACGGCGTAGTATTTCGTAGACTCGCGCGAGGGTGGGAGTTTCCCCATTCATTTTCTCTTGAAGCTTTTAATTATTTGTAAATAACGAGACAATGATGCAGTGGACATCGGAGTGTACAAGTGTAAGGAAATATAATAATTATTTACAACTATACCTGTATGCGGGACACGCCTGGTGACATTTCGTCGCGAAAGATGGCTGCCTTCGGCCAGCTGTTGTTGCCTCGCCGCAATCGCCTGCCGCCTCTGCATGCCTGCGAAAGAAAGGAAACTAGTCAATCTCTGCCTAAGACTGCCATTAGGTCTACAGGGTGACTTTGAAAACATTGGCAATATTTTAAACTAAGAACCTACTCATGATTTATAGTCCCTTCCACATATTAAAATTAAAATCAATTGATTTGACCAAACCGAGAAAAATCATAGTTTCACTCCGATTTCCGGGATTCGTTTAGGCGGAGTACATATTTTTTTGATACTTTAGTATTATTTGTCAGTTTTAGAAAGTTTAATTTGAAGCAATAATCCATTCTAAAGTGTTTAATATGATTTTTCTCGGTTTCATCAAATGATAGTTTATAACAATTGATTTTAATTTTAATATGTGGAAGGGACTATGAATCATGAGTAGTTTGTTAGTATAAAATATAGCCAATGTTTTCAAAGTCATCCTGTATAGCAAGCCAATCTTTGAACTGGCCCACTTAATAATCGGATGGTACCACAACGCCAAACTAGCAGGGTAGGCTCTTTAAACCTGTGCTTTCTAGCAACGATGCAGTAACAAATTTCTAATCGCGCGCCAGCATATTGACATCAGCAATAAAAATTGCTCACGTTTGTCTATCATAATCATATTTTTTCTATGTGCATCTGGATTGGGGGCCCATTTTTTTAACCCTTGTAAAATGAAATAAAACTCTAAGGGTAATTTAGTTAAAAATAGTAAAAACTTAAAGCATAGGGCCAAAAATTTCTTTAACATAAATTACAACTTTTATGGATAAATAACTTGGGCCCTCAATCCAGATGGTGGCATAGCCTAATCTCAGTAAGTATTATCTCTGGTTTAATATTTTTTATTTAAGGATTTAGTTAAGAATTTCTTACATATTTTAAGAAATTCCCAAATCTGTAGAACATGACGTTATAGATTTATGGCGGTATATCTAGGGCCCTCACTCCGTTATTGTCTGAACCCTAAAACATGAATTTATCTGAGAAATAAAAATTACGACTGTTAGAAATGTTACTTAGATACACTGGGTGAATTTCTTAAAAAGAAATAATGACTCAAAAGTTCTTTGTTAAGAAGTACATGAAGGTCGTAACGTCTGAACTGAGAGCCCAATATTTTTGGCTTTATTGACTAGGCACAGCGTCATAGATTTACGCAAATTTGATGAGAATTTTAACATTTTCTTAATTAAATTATAACATAACGCCCGTTCTTCTAAATTCCATATTTCAAGAGAAAAATAACTTTCAACTTTCTTTAAGAGGACAAATTGTAGGGTGACCATTAGTTTATCATAATATTTAGGGACCGTCTATTAATTCCTTGAAAGTAACTTAACTAGGTACCAACATAGTTATACCTATTAGACAAAAAAAAATAAACTATTGCATGAATCATACAAGCCAATGCGAGCTGAGTACCATACCTATCGATTTAACCCCCATGTATTCTACAATAATTTGAAGTTTTCGAGATATCGTATTCTTTCGATATTTTTTATGATACACCTAGATGATGGCTTTAAAAATTATATATTTTTTTAGGTCAACTTTTCTTGGATATTTTAAATTAAGTCAGAAGTTATGGAGTACACATTGATGTAAAGCAAATACTTTTTTATAATTGTACCGATCGTGAAATATTTTTAGAATGATTTTATTTCATTTTCGACGCCTCTGGTGCTATAGTAAGACTGCGCTTTACAAAATATACGTACTTTACGTACACTATAATAAACTATGGTCACCCTACAATTTGTTCCCTTGAAAGAAAGTTAAAAGTTATTTTCTCTTAAAATATGGCATTTAGAACGATATGTTACAATTTAACTAAGAGAAACTAAGAGAACTATGTTTTAAACTAAGAGAAAGTTAAAAATCTTTTCGAATTTGAGTTAATCTATGACGTTGTGCCTAGTCAATAAAGCCAAAAATTTTGGGCTTTCAGTTCAGACGTTACGACCTTCATGTACTTCTTAACAAAGAACTTTTGAGTCATTATCTAAGTAACATTTCTAACAGTCATAATTTTTATTTTTCAGATAAGTTCATGTTTTAGGGTTCAGACAATAACGGAGTGAGGGCCCTAGATATACCGCCATAAATCTATAACGTCATGTTCTACAGATTTGGGAATTTCTTAAAATATGTAAGAAATTCTTAACTAAATCCTTAAATAAAAAATATTAAACCAGAGATAATACTTACTGAGATTAGGCTATGCCACCATCTGGATTGAGGGCCCAAGTTATTTATCCATAAAAGTTGTAATTTATGTTAAAGAAATTTTTGGCCCTATGCTTTAAGTTTTTACTATTTTTAACTAAATTACCCTTAGAGTTTATTTCATTTCACAAGGGTAAAAAAATGGGCCCCCAATCCAGGTGCACATATTTTTTCTGTATTGAAAGCAATAAACTTTTTTCTATTCTATTCTAAAAATAGGCTAGTTTCCATTAAGAACAAACCACAATGTTGGTAGTTTCTAGTGATCAATTATGGTTTGGAGACATCATAAAACGAATTAATTTATGAATTTAAATGAGGATTAATAATATAAAAAAAAAATAGTTTGTCCAAAACGCACATTTGGTCACATGACCGCAAACGCCTATCAGAGGATGTGACGTCATGCCTTGTGCGATGGCGGACATTTTTTTGCTGTCATTGACTACTCTTCATAATATTTAGCTGTCAAAAAGACTTTCGAACTTCCGCCGTGACGTATGTATGCCATGACAGTTTGAGCGTTTTTGAGGCCCATTCAAATTGATTTTTTTAAATCATAATTAAATCATGTAAATGCTGAATATTTTAACAAATATTAAGGTTTAATTTGATCAATAAATATATATAGATAATACTAAGGTAAGCTACTAAGTAAGTGAGTCATTTCTCTAACGCAATATCCAGAATTACATAAAAAAAGTCAAAACCATTAGACACACGACAACTACAAGTACAACCAAAATAATAAAAATAAAATATCAATCGATACCATTTTTGGTTTTTTTTTGTCAAAGTCATCAATGAACGAAAATAAATACACAGGCAGCTCTATCTAAGTTCCTAATCAAGTCAAATCATCCAATTTTACACATTTCTCACCGGTCCTCTCATCGCTTTTCTTCTCTGCGTCTGCGTTATCTTCCTCTCTCTTTTCCTCGCCTTCTGAGTTTGCTTGTTAGGGAAACACGGAAAGTTATAAATTGTGCCGAGGACTTCCGACTACATTGTTAACCCATTGACCGCTTGAGTACTATTTTGTAACTTGTCAACTGTTTAAGAATTGGATGGCTACGGGTTACCTAATTTTGGTCTCAATTATTATTCTGTTGCTAATTACTATTTTGTCGATGACGGATACTGAAACACTTTGTCATTTTACCCGTGGGACTAAATAAATTAGTTTATATTTAAAAAAAATAAGAGATATAATGTCATTTTGATTACATTTTGAGCTTGCAATCCATTCTCATGTACAGATAATAAAGATCATAGAACACTTAATAGCAAATAATAAATATCGCGTTAGACGGCCAACGGGTTAATGATGAGAGAAAGAGACAGCACTTACGTTTGTCCTCCTCAGCGGTGACAGTCTGAGCTGTCAGCACGCACTCTCTCAGTGCCTCGTCAAGGGTCATCGCTCGCTCTGAACATGAGTAAGACAGGCAGATACTATGTTCATTAATATTTATTGATTGTCTAGATTAGAGTATATCGTTTAGCTCCATAAAAAATAGTAGCCGATTTAGATTATTTCAGATTATTTCCACTAGTACAAACTTACATTGTACTAATGGACTTTGCATTATAACGAAGAAAACTAAGGAATTTTGTTACAAAAACTATGTCATCATATTATGAAGCGTTGTACAGGTCCGCACGTGTGCAGGTATAAGGACACGGCAGGACAATAGGTGTGCCATCGTCTGTGGAGAGACACCACACAAGCATGCGTCGTCCGCAACATAACACCATCTGTACAAGTACATCTACGGCGAAAAATAATCTTCTCGAAACTTTAATCAGCGATTGTGAAATATGTCCTTAGAATTTTGTGTCAGAACGTCACAACACTGCTGACACTGTAAGTAAAATTATGTCACATTGTTTACCTAACATTAATTCGATTCTCAACCACCCAATTTGGTCTCCTTCTCTTACCAAATCACGTTAATTTCTGAACTAAAAATCAATAATTTAACCCACCTCGATCAGCGCTCGAAGTGGCGATCCTCTCCGACCTCGCCACGCGGTTCATCGGCGCGGTCTCTGAACGTTGCTGCTGTCGTGACCTGTCGCCGCTGTCCATGTCTGCAACAAGCGGTGGACGTGTTAAATGCGGGTGTAGGCTGGTTGAAGCGGCCTTGCAAGAGCATTCATTGAAAAGTTGTAGAGTGAAAGCCAAGATTAAACCGTATACAATATTTATACAAAGACATTTGTGCTTTAAAAAGGCTTTGATAGTTTGAAAATATATAGCGGTTTGAAAAATAAGGTGCACCTTTTTACAGACGCAATGATCGTCTGTAAAATGGTTGTACCCATTTTTTGTTATCATTAATATTGCTATTAAAAACTCATTGAAAGGTTTTTGGGCCAATGTGCATAATTTTGAAATAATTGCTCGTGTAAGGCCGCTTAGTATAAACTTCTATGTTTAACATTGCGTGCGAGCGATAGTTACTACAAATAATGAAAAAAATCATAGACTGAAAACTATAATATTCCTGGCTGGCTAGAATAACAAAATCGGCGCTACCCCGCCACATTATAACTGAAATAAAATATAAATTTAACGGTAACATTGCTTGCAAATCAAAAATACAACGACAACATAGCACAATATGAAAGAACTGAAACAGAAATGTGCTACATAATAAACAACCTAAAAATACTGCGAGCAAACAAAATAAATCCTCGATAAACGACAAAGACGAACAACAAGACATCGAAGCAATAGCTTTTAGCACTTACTCCAATATCTCGCTTGGTCCCTCACAGGTCGAATAGGCACCCTGACGTCGAGGTCGCCGCCGTGGTGCGGCCTAGTTCGATTTCGAGGCCGGATCTCGTCGTTTAGAAGCACCGAGCGCACTCTATTTAAGCCTTCGTGACGGAACGACGGCCGCACCCAGCCTCTGCCGAAGCTGTCACCCCGAACGGACGGCCGAGACCCAAAGCCGAGGTCTATATTACGAACCGGCCTGACCCGGGACGTCCTGGAAACGTCATCGCGTAGAACAGAATCTCCAGATGAAGAGCCGAGAAACAGGTCAGTAATTTGAGTTGACGGTCGAGCGGTTGATGTCGAGGGCTGTTGGTTATCGAGGAACAGATTCCTCGTCTGTCCACTAGGCTCGACATCCGCATTTTGGACGGGTGGCAGAAGCCGCGAACCGAATGCAAGATCGTTTCGGACCGTGAGATCGATCCTGGTGTTCGTGCGTTGCTGGTTCATAATATTAGCAGCGTTTCGAGCTCTGAAGTCCCTGCGAAGTCCGAGAAAATTGTTGTGGAATCTCGGCGGATTACGCGACCCGCTGAAATCCCAGTCGTAATTTTGAATGGCTGAAAGAGGCCTCGAGTTGACTCTCAGATCGAGGTCGTGCATCAGCAGCTGTGCGCGAAGGTTGCGTCTCAGTTCGACGTCATCTACCCTGACAGTTGTCCTGAGTGCAGTGTTATTTTGAACCGTTGGTTGGGTAGTTTCACCAGTTTCACTGTCAGTGGCTGGACTCGATGGTGGAGCGCTGGATTCACTGGTCTCATTGGGTTCACTCTGCTGAATGTTCTGGCCCGATGTTTGAGCCGGCGGGCTACTCGGTTGGCTTTCAGTATCATTATTTGTGGTAGTTTGTCTTATGGGGAGAACCTGTGCGACGGGACGGCTACCGTCACTACGGCTCGTAGATGGCAGGTGTATGCTTAGAAGATTGAGATCAAAGTCTTCAATCGTCCGCTGTGCCAGCGTGTTATTTTGAATGTTCAATTGACTTGATGATGGAGCCAGCAAGCTGCTTCGTGCATCAGATGGAGGTGCTGGTTGTGTCCGTGTACTGCTAGCAACGTTTTTGGGAAGTTCACGAGATAATATTGGTATTGGTTCATTCATTTGGGTCAGCGGCTGATTTCGCGAGCTGCTACTACTATCACTGCTGCTGCTGCTTTCTGGGTTGTTATTACGGCTCATCGATGAAGTCCCATGATTACCTCCAAGGCCGTAGCTGCTACCTTGACTAGGTATATTGCGATATCGTGAGCCGCTGGAGTTTTTAAGATAGTACGGGTTATTTTTGCTCGCCAACAGAATGCGGGTGCCACTACGGCGATGGTCACCTTTGTACCTCGTCTGAGCCCGCGAGTTGCTTCTGGGGTTCAGGTCATTTTGGCTCTTTGGTTGGGATTGTGTACTGCCTTGAGGGCCGGTACTTGTTGATGGAACCGACGTGTTATTCCTGTCAGCAAGATTACTTTGGCTGGTGGACGGAGCAGCTACTATGGGATGTACATCATTAAGGTCCATTTTAATACTTTGGCTTGTAGAAGGAGCTGGCTGTGCGTCACCAGGGTCAATATTACGACTCTGGCTTATTGTTTGACCTCGCGTAGTGCTTCTAAGTCTATGGTCATTAACTGGAGTCGATAGCTGAACTCGAGTGCTACTTCTCAGTTTATGATCATTAGTTTGATTTAATTGACCTTGAGGGTTGTTCTTAAGGTCGTTATTGTTATTCCGAGCATTCGATTGTGCTCTAGTTTCATGTTCATGAATTATTGGTTGGACTCGAGAGCTGCTCCTAAGTTTGTGGTCATTATTTCGTGTCATTGGTTGAGCTTGTGATGTACTCCCTTGATCATTATTTTGGCCAGAAGGTTGAGCCTTTGTGATATCATTATCAACTTCTATTTGAGTAACTGTTTGAGGTTTTACTATATTTTTAGCGTCTGTTTCGTTGGTTTGAGTCGATGAAGAAGGTGATGCGGCAGCTTTTACGTCGCGGTCTCTATTTTGTGCGGCCGTCTGAGGTCGGGAAGCTTTTATGTCTTTTTTAATTTGTTTTTGAGCTCGCGGCCCTACTTTGGATTCATTAATAATTTTGCTTTGGATAGCGGTTTTAGCTTTTTGGATTTTGTTAAGTTTCAGATGTTTACTCTTGCTCATCGGCTGAGCGAGCGAGGTGCATTTACGATTGTCTTTGCGGGTCATCGGCAGGACCCTTGAGGAGCGGCTAGGTGCTGCAACAAAGCGTTCGAAATGTTCATATATTGATGAGATGATAAGTTTATTCAAATCTCCGGGAATGCCCCCCATTGATTCTAGTATGCATTATGTTTAATTTAACCCCGCATGTTGTAGTAAACCACATTACCACACGTTGAATCATCAGATGTGTAACCTCACATAACGTAAAATATATTACTTTTTGTGTAACATACTTCGCAGATAACTTTATTATCTCCAATAGAAATGTGTACCTCTTTCAATCATTACAATTTTCATGTTTCATAGAACCAATGCCCAGGGCTATACCCCATTTCATGTGTAAGATAACTTACTTGCGCGCGCGCGAGTCTGACGATCGCTTGAGGTTTCGGATGTAGGCGTAGATGCGTTAGATCTGCCCGCATCTGTTTAAATAACCACGATTGACAATTGCTACTTAAAATCTTACTAATTTCAGTGAGCAAATAATATGCCTCTCATAGCCCAGGACAACATTTCTTACATTTGTATACAAACACGCTTACGTGTTTAATCTTATATCTAGCCACAATAAAATACGGAAAAGTGTCGAAATATGGGAAAAGTGTCAAAGTCTGAAATTCCATACATTTCGTGGCAAAATCGAAACGACAAAATAGCATTATCTGGGCGGCTAAATCGCATTATTTGTATTTCATATTTACCTAACGGACCACTGTGCCCTGCATAAAGACATATAGATAGTGCCATCCACGAAGGCGCGCCCCACTCTTTTTTTGATTGATGAAGGCGCGGGGTGCGGGGAGTGACACTCGCGTCAGTTGCGAGCCGGCCGTCATTCAAAAATCCAGTTTCTTCACGAAAGTGGCTCTACTTAAATTGTTTTTAAAATGTCAAAGAAAACCACGTGTTGTACTAAAAAATAAACCTGGTATAATCTACTGTCATTATTAAATTTACTTAAAGAATTAGAATGGTAACTTAAACGCCATACACAATTTTAAATTAGAAAAAAACATGTGGTACTTATAATATTACCGGGATGTACTTTATCGGGGAAGGCTATAAAACATCACGCTAGGATCTACGTGTACGAAGAAAAAACAATTTACGCGTATGAAGTCCCGGGGGACCGATAGTTCTCTTATAAATAAAGGGTATCATTTAAGCTATCACCAATTTAATTAGTTTTGTGTTTCTTAAATAATAGGGTTTGTCCTCAAAATAGTAGATCTGTCACCAAAATGTAGTCACCAAACAATGCAAAATCAGTTCCACAATAAATCACCTAAAATCCTGAGATATAAGGTCAAGTACCAAATAAATGTTTTTGTATGTATTATAATAGGTGTGTCCTAATAAGTATTTAAGCAAACTAATTTAAAGAGATCACCAATAAATCATATTATGTTACTAGAAAATTGCATTAAGTTCAAATAAAAAATTAGGGTTGTCATCAACGTTTCAACCAAAAGATTCTGCTACTTAACTAGACTCCCAAGGTTCTAAATTTCCACTGGTAGTATAAATTATATTTAAATAAAATTTTTAGCAGAGTAGTAAATAAAATAATTAAAGTCAAAATAATCAATATTTATTGTTTAAAATAATTACCACTGAACAATCAGCGCTGGTTTAAAATAGCTGGCTTATGGCTAGCAGAATAGTAGCGCGTCGCGCATTGTGTGATCGAACCTAGTTACCTACTACCCATCGTTGAGGCCGGATTGGTCAATTTTTAAAGCACGCCAATTTCCGTCTCCGCCCCTTTGATCATTTTTTCATTAAAATTATAAATTGATGTATTAAATTGGTAACGAATACTACTAATTTAATATCTGAACGAAATAAAATGTTACTACTGTATTGGTGACAAAATATCAAATAAAAAGGAGTCGCAGTCAGGGATCGATAATCGATTTATTTGGTGACAGATCTACCATTCTGAGCACAGAGCTATTATTTAAGTAACAAAACTGTTATTATAAGAACGAAGTTTATATTCATGTAATATAATATAATTTTATTGGTTATCGATCTCTTATTTTACACATATATTAACATTTATTTGATAATTTATACCTGGGAACAATTTTTGTTTATCTGAGAACGAAAATATTTCGTGGCGATAGATCTATTTATTAGGTGATACAACTTGATGACAAATATAAATTTTGGTGATAGAAAATATAGTTCCCATAAATAAACTTTTTAAACATTTCTTTAAATGTTATAAAACGTTCTACGTATTTCGTTTACGTCAAAATGTAACAAGTGATATTTAAAAAATAATAATACTCGTCTAGTAGCTAATCATACCTACTTAAAACTATATCTAAGTAGAGCATCTTTCCCTTTGAGTGTATTTTTTGTAGTGTGCTTGTCATTCAAAAGTCATTAGGATGTTCCAAATTCAATTCAAATGTTGGCAAAAGCTTGCACACATGTGCAATAAAAGATTTGGACGAGTGGTGGGGCGCGCCTCCGTGGATGGCACTATCTATACAAAATAACCAACCTGTTATATCCGAAGTTGGTCTGTTGCCTAAATCCCTGGGCGGTGCGTCAAGTTGTTTGCTGGTGCTGGCACCTAGCGGCACAAGAAGACGAGGGTGAACCTTCTCCTCATTCACACTCCTTGAGGCTGGCACAAATTAGTTGACTCTAATTGTATAAATTGTTTACCTACTAAGCAAGCGATAAACAAACACCTCTCGTTGAATTTGTCTTTACTACAGTAACGCAAATGAATGATGATGATTTCTAAGCGTTTACTTTCTAGCCTCACGGATCGATAGGACGCCGGCGGTGGCGTAAACAATGACATAATAATGTTGATTAGCACGGCCGTAGGCAAGCCCCTTGCCTAGCACGAAAATAAATCATTTTTGCACATATTCTAATTGACTTTGTCACGGACGTAATATAGTGGACGGAACTTAGCAGTTTTGTAGCCGTTTTTCATACGTGATAGCAGACCTTTTTTTCTTCATAGTATGAGTACACGTAGTAGGTAGAAAGTCAGAATAATGCATATTTTATTGTACATAGTCGTGTATGTCTAATCATAGTTGTCATTGTCCAACACCCGCCTTTCTCATCACACTAATGTTATAAAGGCGAAGTTTGTAAGTGTGTTTGTTTTGTTACTTCTTCCCGTCTAAACGGCTGGAGCGATTTTGATAAAATTTGATATGGAGTTAGCTGACATCCTGGGTTAAACATAGGCTATAATTCATTCACATGTTTTTTTAAGATCCAAAATTTACACACGGCGCGGTCGTCTTTGCATGGGTAACCATTCCAACCATATAAGTGACATATATCTCAAGCATCTCCGTGCTTCGGAAGGCACGTCAAACAGTTGGTTCCGGTTAATATCGGTTGATATTAGTCGTTACGGCTTGTCAGAGGCCCTAAGCCGCCCGCTTGATAAAATCTGACAGCAAGATTGGTCGCTTGCCTTGCAAACGCGCCGCCAATTCGTACTGAGCCCGCGTGGTGGAGTATGGAACATACTACCTCATATATGAGGTAAGGCCTTTGCCCAGCTGTGGAATGCTTACATGGCAACTTTTACTTTAACTTTTTTTACAGACTTAATAAACTATTTTCTCGATCACAATAGTAAACATACCTTCGTTGACTCTGAACCCGTTGGCAGCGTTGCTCGCCCTGGTCACCGCCTGCTTTGGTTTGGGCGGTCTGTTCGTTGCGCCGGAGTCGGTGTCTTCTGAATCCGACTCTTGGCTGCTTTTGGGCGGAGCTGAAAATGTCAGGTGATCTATATAGTAGGTGGAAGTGAAGACACGCCCGGCATATAATGTTGGATTTATGTTGAAGTGCTATAAAGAATATGTAGAAGAAAAAAAAATCTAATGAAAAATACGTAAGCATAACAGTATTTTTTTATTATAAATTGCACTTGTAAATAGCAACTGAGTAAAACAAGGTATCGAACCCTGTGTCTACGCTGTGGTAGGCTACGTGGGGGGTCTAAGTTTATTTTCAAACATAGCATTTTTTATGAACTGTAGACAGTGAAGGTGAGTCCTTCAAGAGAAGTGATACACAATAAGATAAAGGTTCCTAGTTAACTTTATTGACATAACTATTATTAATGTACTAAATCTGATCCCTCAAAAACCAGTTAACACGTTCCGGGACACTACTCCAGACAATAGATGTTTTATTGTTTTCACGCCTGTAGGCGGGCACTGTCCCGGAACGTGTTAAGGTTTGACCAATGTAACTTTTATCATGCAATTTGTTAGTATACTTACTACGCCTTTTTTTTATTAGTGAATCTCCTAGTCCTACCTACTCCGATTTTTTCCGATGAGGCTAGGCGCGAACCATTTTTTTTTTACCGTAACATGCTTCTTTTCCCATTTTATAGCATGAAAATGACATACTTAGCACTGGTTTTGATTATTTCTTAACACGCGCAGTGTCATATTTGTATTCTTAAATATAACATAAGAAATTTTAGGTTTCGATATTGAATATCGAAGCGTTATCAATTTCCAAGTTGAATCTATTCTGAAAAGAATAACTACTTATCCCGCTGTTGCATAAACAGACGGAAAGAAGGCGCTGACGTCACGCAATGACGTATCCATAAGAGACCAAGAAATTCACGCGGTCGTCGGACCGACAGCACGGTAGCTCAATTGGAAGCGCAGTTGGCCCGGTTAGCCAGAAAGATGCTGGTTCGAGTCCCGCCCGTGCGCAATTTTTGCATCTTTAAGATATAGTACTGTTACTTTGTGTCACGGTGGCTTCACCGCTAATCAAATAATCTACCTAAATGGGCACTCATGGATATTGCGTCTTCTATTGTAAAAATGAGAAAAGAAACAGCAGAAAGGCACTAGTGTGCGCCTAGCCTTAAACCAAACCCTTCAAATCTACATCCACAGTGATTCATGCAACATTTGTGTTTTTTGTGTTAGATTCATAAATAACGTATTAATTTTGAGTGCAGAAATTGTGTGGTGTAAGGAAGTTAAAGGTTTACCCCTTCACCTTTAAGGAAAATAAATAGAGAATAGCCAATTTGAAAATTATAACCTTTTGGGACACTTGGTTTTGTAGGCTTTGGTGGTCGAGCCGGTATGGGAACTCTCGCTCGTCCTACAAAAATGTATACCTTAAGGATTGTAGTAAATTCACTCACTTATACAATTATTCAACCGCAGCCAACAGGAAAACGGATTGATGGTTTTATAAACGTTCTAAGACTGTTCTAAGGTTCCGTACCCAATGTATAAAAATTGCACCCTGTTACTAAAACTTCGCTGTCTGTCTGTCCATCTGTCCGTCCGTCTGTCTGTCACCAGGATGTGGCTTAGGAACCGCGATAGCTAGACAGTTGAAATTTTCACATATTATATTATGTATTTCTGTTGCCACTATAACAACAAATACTTAAAACAAATTACAATAAATATTTAAGGGGGGCTCCCATACAAAAAAACACGATTTTTTGCCTTTTTTGCTCGATATTAACTCGTCAAGTGTGTGTGAACGAGACACAATAGAAATTCCATTATTATGCGACTCCCGGCAGTCGTTTGATACCTGACTGATTAATAAAGACA
The DNA here is from genome assembly GCA_963584085.1 of Pyrausta aurata. Taxonomy (NCBI): domain Eukaryota; kingdom Metazoa; phylum Arthropoda; class Insecta; order Lepidoptera; family Crambidae; genus Pyrausta; species Pyrausta aurata. Next base: position 17,086,855 of record OY757251.1, on the reverse strand, counting down.
ACAGTTAGGCACTTGAAATATTTGTCTGTTTTCTTAACCTTGTCAATGGTACGGAACCCTTAGTGCGCGATTCCGACTCGCAGTTGGCCGTATAGACATTTATTTCGATTTAACAAGTTATCAGTCGTCTAACTTAATGTATCATAGTGTTGGTTCTATAAAATTCGCTAGCTAGCATAGTTAGACAATAGCAGCACTTACTTTTAGATGTGGATGCCAACTCCTCGCCTGCGTTAAACAAATAAAAACATTATTATTATATATATTATTCATCTCAACGAAGTATTATTTTAGAGGCAGAGGTCTAGCTGCCATGGAAGATATTACAAAGCAAATAACACAGTCGGTAACACCGAAGTCTCAGTACTCAGAAACAGGTCGATGTCAAGAATTCGGAGTGAAACACTCTAACAATAGAACATCGAATGTTTAATAAATGATTTCTACGCCTTACCATATCTGAGCCGGAATTCACCGGAATACGATATTGAAGAAACTGGGAGTGCGCTTGTGCATTGCGCACACATTTCTACTCTACAAACTTTCATCTAAATAAAACTGCAAGTCATTATAAAGCTTGGTTTTACTTAATCATCGTACAAATAGACTCTAGAGAACTCGACCCTACATCATTGGCTTGTCTTCGACGCTACCTGTATATGGTAACGGTCCTCGCCTCAACCTTGACCCCGGTGCGGTAGAGCACCTGCGCGACTACTTATCGTCATCTAACAGCTTTATGTAGACCGCTTCATTGAGACTTCGCCTGCGGGGCACAGGGGCGCGGTGGGAGGCGATAGCGGGTCGCGCGAGAGGTGCGGGCGGCGCGGAAACTACTAACTACGTTAGCCGCGTTCTCGTATCCCCCGCACCCCTTTACCCCGCAGACGAGGACGAGGAATTTCGCAGTCTACCTATAGTCGCACTCAATATCTACCATATTAACATCCTAGCCTCAAGCTTAGATCGACTAGCTAGTAGTCAGCGGCTTCTGTTCGAGAGGTTTTATCTCACAAATTAGTATCTGGATTTTTCTGTCTTGAAATCACTCAGAAACAGCTCGGCGTCAGTAAATTTGGCAATGAAACCCGTCTTAGTAAGTACATTGAACCTCTGGTCTTGCACACGGTCTTGTGTAATCACACTATATCTCTCTCCCCAGTGCTAGTACTGGTTGAGCTTGAGATATTCGCCGCGGTCAGATTACACTGGTAAGGCGTCGGTGACCTCGCTAGTACGTCAGCAGCTTGATTTTCATTATTCTCGTCACAACTCACGGCTGGGTACACCGTGAATACTATAAAAACCTACCTCTGTGGTCTAGTTGTCAGATAGTTGGCTTTAACTGTAGTGTCAACCTTGAAATCACTCAGAAACTGCTCGGGGTCTAGACTTGAAGGTAAGATATAACACATGCCATTGATTTCGTTTATCGCGTGCACAATTGATCACACATAAACTCCTGCGCTGGTGACTTGTCCTAGTTGCGGTGGATAGATTCAGGTGGTTGTACATTATGGTCTAACTCACCCCCGTGCCTCGGAAAGCACGTTAAGCCGTTGATCCTGCGCCTGATCTCTCTCCGGTCGTGTCAGATTGCTGTCCCATCGGGCCATGAGAGTGAAAGGAATAGAGAGTGCACCTGTGTTTGCGCACACACTTGTGCACTATAATATGTCCCGCGCAGTCGGTTAGTCGTTGTGACTGGCCACCGTAGTCAAAATCGGCTAGGGGGACTATATACTATATGTATAACTCACCGCGTCGCTTCCTGCGTGCGTGCGCGCCGGTGCGGCGGAGCACCTGCGCGATGTAAGTCAGCGGCTTGTCGTCGTCCTGGTCGTAGCTCTCCGTCGGCGAGGGCGGGCGCCGCCGCAGCGCACGCGCAGCTACCAGCGGCTTCTCGGCGCACTTCTTCTTGATGGTACGAGCTTTCGGCTTGAATGTTGCGCCTAGGCGTGATCTGATAAAGAACGGGACTATTGTTTCAGAATTATCAAGTTAATAGTAGATTGTTATATTGCTTCTACTATGATAATCAAGAAATAACATTATTCTTCTTGAAATCGCTTTTGGTGGATACAGAATTTACTGTTCACCAAAAATATTTAGGGCTCAATTCAAAAGGCCAATGACTAGAAACTATACTTTCAATAATGTCTATGGACTGTTTTTTTTTTATTAAAATTGAAAGTCCATAATGAAAAAATAAAATAAAATGACTAAATTGCACTGATTCTTTTGGAAACTAGAATTAAAATTCACAATGAGTAAAATAATAGATACAATAGTAGATTGTTATACAAGGGGAGAAAGCGACCCATTTCACTCGAGTCGTTTCTGGCGCTCGAACGAAGTGAGAGCGCCAATAATTCGAGAGTGAAATGGGTGCATTCACCCGAGTTAAACATAATATTTTTCATTTCGACTGTGAGGAAAACATTAAATTTACAAAAGTGGTTGTAGATGTCTTGGTGAGGTATTATGTAGTTCAGCGAGAAAGGAAAACTCAAGTTTTGAACAAAATATGACAGTTGATTTACAGTATTAACAACATCTAACACGATTAGAAAGAATAACGGCACGAATACATGAAAACAGAGTACGAAAAAGCAGAAAATATCAAATAATTAAAATCTTTGTAAAGAATATCGATCGATTTTTTTACAGATAATAACAGAATCCAAAAATAATTTCTTTTTTTTTATAAAAGTTTTAACGGCTTTGGACGAATCCTTCCTGAAATGACACTGACAATTTTTTTTTTTTTAGTTAGCTATTACTGTCCCACTGCTGGGCAAAAGCCTCCCCCAAACTTCTCCAGTGGTCGCGGTTACTGGTCTGAGCTGGCCAGTCTTCACAGAAGTGATCCAGACAATATAAAATTTAAAAAAATCATCTTGGCATTATGGCGGGAATCCAAATATTTTAATTATTAATTGAATTAAAATTATAAATTGTATATTTTTTATCAACGATTATACATAATACCTACACAATATGATTTTCAATTTATAGCTAAGCAAAAATGATTGTTATTTTAATAACATGATGTGGCTCAATTATCTTTGGTCCAAGCTTTGACTGCAGGCCTTGACTCTATGCCATGTCAATTAAAACTAAGTCACTTTCCACCCTAGGGATGAATAAGCTATTTTCCACCCGGCTATCTACACAGGAAAGTTCTATTTTCCGAACAGGAGAGATGAAAAAGTATTATAAGATCCAGCTAGCTAGTAGTCTAGCTAACTCGGAATTGTGTCATGAGACAAAATAGTTTTCTGGTGGCGGGCGTTATGAGTTTGAAAACTCTTCCAGGCGTGATCTGGTAGTGTTGGTGTTGTTTAAAAAAAATGAGGTGTTAATATTTATTTGAACCCTCGCGGTTGTGTTTATCAACATTCTATTATAATTCTTTTGTTTACGCAACGTTTGAGCAGACGATTTCCTACAAGGAAATGTGTAAGATCTTCAGTTACGAAGTCACTAAAAGCTGCTCGGAGTCAAGAAATTAGCAACGTTATAAACCCGTACGACGTAAACTGCATGTCCAGAGCCTGATTATTATCCCGTCATAAAACAGTTAGTTTAATAAAAGTAAAACTAACGATGGAGTATAGTTGCGTATTGCGCACTTAAGAACTTTTGTTTCTCTTGCGTACTTGCCTAACAAACAATGTAATAGGGGACAATTCAGAACTATCTACCAATGACAACTGCCGACTGCACGACAGCACCCTGACTTCGAGACTACGACTTAGTAATACCATGACTTATAGCAGGCAAACACGAATTATTTATTTAAATCTTACCTCAAATGCATGCTTTGCCGCTGAGCCCTCTGGTTCAAGACGCCCGTTCTCTTGGGCCTGATGTACCTCAGCGACCTAGTCGGCTTGCTCTTAGCATGGCTTGCCGTGCCGTTAGCCGTTGCTGTGCCGTTCTTCGGCGGGCTGGTGTGCGTGCCATTGACTTCAGCCGCTGGCTGGCTGGACGACTCCTGTAATTCCTCCAGCCGTTCCAGAAGAACGACTGGCTCTGTGTGGGAGTGCATATCTGAAAAACGTTGATCGTAGACTAAATAATAGCCGTTATTGATTTCAGGATTCGGCCGTCTCGTTCGTAAATAGAACGTAGCAGCAGTGGGCGGGAAACGTAACAAAAACTGATAAGAGTTGGGAATTGAAGGTTCCAGAATGAACAAATTATCGATAATAAGCGTGGGCGGCGGCTCCCAGAGCCAAAAAGGCCGAATGACGTAGTAAATTTCGAAGGATTCGTAGGATTGCGATGGACGCAGAATAGTTTGATAAAACTGGTAGCATAATATCCAAGGTGACTGAGGACACCTATGTCTTTCAGCTGACATCACTTCAGTATGGTGGTGGTGAAGAAAAATAGATGCTGGTTCAGTGTCAGTTTTGCAGAGTGCAAAGCAGACAAGCAGTTTCTTCAGATGGATGTTCACTTGAGGAACCAAGACTTTACGCAAAGATAAAGAACCTTGATACGTCTTTATCTTTGTACGATCCGAAGCAAACTGTCGACTTAGAGCATTAAAATATCTGGATTTAACGAACGTTCTTAGAAAGTGCGTTATATAAAACAGTTGCCACAGTTGGGGGCCGAAATAATGGTATTGTTTAAAGTTTTAAAAAATTTTCCTTTTTTAAGTCTTCATCAAGCCGGAAAAAATTGAGCTACAATAACTTTCTTAAAATGAAAGTAGCCTTATTTTGGGTAAACATTAAATAACGTTGCCGTTTGTATTAAACTTCTACCCACGTATATGTTTGTTTTTTTAAATTTCCATTGTCTTATTATGTTGCGTAAGTCCCAAGTACGGCACATTTTTGGCTTACAAGATGACACAAATAATTCCTATAAAAGGCAAACCAAACGCAGGTCAGTAGCAGAACAGTTAAAGTGCAAGCAAAATGTTATCGACATATTGGAGGACAATCAAGTTGCTTAAGGATTATAAATTGCACTTATAAAAAACAATGGTGTCAGACAAGGTATCGAACCCTGTGTCTTGCGCTATCCGAGCGCATGCTAATGCCTAAGTTGCCTTGGGTGTATGGACCCCGCGCTGCTATTGATCTGCTTTGGTTTTGACTTACGTCTTTTAAGATATTGTCTATGTAAGAAAGGCGCACGAATCACTGGCAGTAGTCATTCAACTTTAAATAATGCAGCTGGCCTTCTACTTCGCTAAAAGTGACTTACTGACGTAACGACGCAGCAACTAGGCAAAAGGGGTTCAGCAACAACATTAAATGGACCAGTACCTATACTGCTCTTACCGCAAGCCCAAATAAGAACTTGGCTACGGGCAGAAACCGATGCAGTACATCAAACAGAGTGTAGAAATTGTGAGGTTGCAGGCAAACAAAGAACGCCGTTCCGGAGTTCTCTAAAAGGCTTGCCCGCAACCTCATCTGATTACTAAGAGATACAATGTTATAGGTACTAGAACTGGTCAGTCCCTCAGATCTATTCACTAGATGTGTCACAGACAGACAGCCCCCTGTGCAGAGGATGCATGGGGGCAGAAGAAATACCACAGCATGTGCTCATGGAGTACACAGAAGTGGCGGAACGACGGGCAAATATTCTCAAATCCCCGGCAATATTCCCGGAGGCCTGTAGTAATCTAGGCAGATTGCTAGCATTCTGGGAAACCTAGGATGGTTAGATTAAAGAAGAGGGGCATACGCACAATAGTGAGGCTAAGTGCGGAAAATACCATAGCTAAACTAGCTAAAGTTACTTACTTTGAAACGCCACGATGTCCAGCAAGCTCACAGCGGACATTCGGTTGTAGTAGACATTTTTATTCTCCTCCTTGGAGGGTGTGACGTCAACCCTTCTCTCTACAGCGTTAGCGGAGGCGCTGGGCGGTATGAACGCGCCCTGCGCAAACTTCCGCTGCGCGTGGACTTTACTGTGAAAATAATTGGACAAATCAAAATTACAGAATATCTATTATACTTAATATATATATATATATATTATACTTAATATAATTAATATATATTAGTCAGAAACAATAACAGCTATTAGTACATTTTTTTTTAATTCACTGTTCCTAAAGGCAATTACAGTTTGGACTATTTATATTTATTTACTTTTATATTATTTTATAAGACGCATAACAGGTTACAATTAATAATGATTATATATAGACTAGAAATTACATCTTTCGAAATAAGCTACAAATAGATTCACTTCTAAATATTTATGGCCAAAACACAAAATGGAAGAAGAAAAGAAATTATTATTACAAAAAGAAGTATACCTAACATAACTACAAACAATATAGCTGGAGCAAGAGCAAGACAGTTAAGCAATGCTCCTTTGAAATACATTTATTATTATTGAATATTTACTTGCAGGTAAAGACGCAGGCAACAGCTAGTATAATAAAAACAAGTCAAGATTACAATTATATTCTATTAATATTTTTTAATTGGAAATATAGATATACCAACTCCTTCCTGACAAAGTGCTATACTATCTACAGACTATTCCGAGCCTAAAAAACCTATTTCTATGATTTCTTACAAAGTTCTTTGGTACCTAGATACTATATATATAAATAAGTTATATGAAATGAAGCAGCCATTTTGGAGAATTTAATTTAATTTTAAAAGATGAGTCAATTTAGTATATTTGAAGGGTTTTTTTATTAAATTTTATTTTACAAACACAACCACATAAATGGTTGATCTAGATGAGTTACATAACAACAGGCGCAGTCAAAGCATAGTCACTCAAATTCGCTTGACGAAGTCGCAATTTATCAAACACAGTAAAATAGTGCACCATATAGTTTGGTAAGATCACAAACACTCTGCAGGACCGAGAGTAACAACCAATTATTATAATATCTGCAGTCATAATATGGTAATTACAAACTGTAACACACAGCAAGACAATAAAAAATTTATAAAAAAAAATTGATTTGATTTAAACTTTAAATTGCATTTATAAATCTGATGAGTAACCAATACTTTTATTAAGAAGCAGCACCAAATCACAATTTTTTATGGCACTTTCCGGAACAAATGAAAAGCATCAACAAGTACCTACCCACCAAATATTACACAACAAATATATTACAAATTACTAATATTATAAAATTAAAATAAGCAACAGAAAACAGATATTACCATATTTACCTAGTTATATTACCAAATCAAGATATCAAACACTTCAAAAGCACAAATAACACTTCAGAGATGAAGAGAACCTGTTGCTTCAAAGCTTCAATCGAGAAAGGGATGAAACACAGCCGGTTGCACTGTTATGAAGCTACAAAAATCAATGATTTGAGCTATTTATAGATACACCAAGATCCATTTTATGTTGCATATCGAAACAACAAATGATATATCACAATACACCAAAAAGAGATGCAAAATCAATCTTTCAATATTTTATACAAAAAAATTAAGCTTTAGTTGGCAATCCAAATAATAACAGAAATGCTTCACCTACATTCTGAGTACAGAACTCATTTATTGTGGAAATTGAATTATGGAACATTAGAGTCCATGTCATAAACAAAAAAAATATCAGAACTCACAGTACTAAAGATTCAGACACAGATTGGGACTTATAGGCAGACAATATAACCAGAGTAACATCTTACCCTGAAAGCTGAAATCACAGGATGTGCACATAGATAGTTTGAAACAATGCAAATGCCCAAAATGTCATATACATTATATAGGTCAGTGATAGGTCAGGGCATAAACAAGACTAGTTGTTTATGAGTATGTCTGAAATTATTGATTTTATTGCAAGCCATAACAACTTATGTTTATGTGTTACACTAACCTCTAAATGGATTTGTGAACAGTGAATAGAACTTGAACAAACTAATAAAGAGTGTAGCATAATCGCATTGCATAAATAACAAGAAACAAATAAACAAAATGGCTTTCGCATCTGCACGAGACCCGACATGTAGTGATAAACTTGTGCGAAGATTAATAAAAAATTAAACAAACTTCGCCAGTTAACGATAAATAATTACTTACAGCTTCATTTTGCGAGACTAGCGAGGCGATATTAGCTTGAATAATCGACCTCGGAGGTCCGGAACTATTGAAACGAGCGGCGGCGGATAGCCACACGCTACCGAAACGTGTTTACTGTCCTTTCAAAAAGAGAGGACCACTTGTTTCCACTATCATCCATTCATCACATCTTCAATTACTAAATTCACATAAAATGAGATCCATATTTAGATAAATTAATAAATTCGTAGAATAAAATCAATCAAATACACAAGGATGATCACTGATCATGAACAGCAGAGCAGAGACCAGAGACTACCTGTCATTATGACATAGACTAAAAACTTTTTTTAAAGACGTGTCTTGGTTTGTAGCTGGTGTGGTGGAGGAGTATTATTTGCACGACGACCTTAAAATGACTTTAAAAATTGTGTGCGACATGGATTAACTAGGACACTTATTTTTTGGCATTATTATGTCCTTTAGGCACTAAAGGTTTACAATAATATTGTTTAACTGTTTAATATTTACGTTGGCGAAATAGTAGATTGTTGATTTCAAAGTGTTAAACGTGCTCAAAATATATTTAACTCAAATACTGATGCAAAACAAAAAAAATACGACGGGATGCAGATTTACATTGAGTCATTAAAAAAACGGTGGTTCATACAGATGATCCGCCCATCTATATGAACCACCGTTTTTTAATGAGTATGAATTACAAAAGGACAGAGACAAAAGGAGTTATCTCAACTTTGCAATATTTCACTAGATGACGGGGTACTTGGTAGCGGTGACAGCACTCAATGTAAATCTGCATCCCGTCGTATTTTTTGTTTTGCATCAGTATTTGAGTTTAATATATTTTGAGCACGTTTAACACTTTGACATATCGTTCCTTAATTACTAAAGCATTTTATATTATAAGTATTACATAACAATAAATGCACTCTACGCGATTTTTTTGAGATTTGTAACTCAATGTTTGACAGTTCTACCTTAAATCCGTCGTCGGTAGAGAAGTTGTAAAAATAGTTATTCCAAAAACACTACGCACACTGACATTTCATTCAAAACTGGCAAGTTATAGCCAACGGCGATAGAACTGCGCACGTGGCAATCCCAGGTAGATAAAAAGATAAAGGGACGGGTTGGAAAGGTATTGTTTTTGTTTGCATACTTATCGCTTGTGTGACTATGGCCATTGTGTGATCGTAAAGCTGACAAGTAATGAATTTACTGAGCCTTTCATTTTCTTTTTAATGTGTTAAATACTCTCGTAGTATTTTCAGAATAACTCGTTGACGTGACCTTTCGTAAAACGCTTTATGGTTTACACATCGATACGTTAGGCTGCATTATTGCAGTAAATGTTGTCGATAAGCTTTCTTAAATTTAAACCACATTATATGTATATATTTATAAAATTAGTTCGTACTAAATTCATAAATCTACAAATACACATAATGTACTGCACTGAATAAAATTTTGTCCTGTAAACTGTTTAACCTTACACAGTCTCCCTCTTCCACTTTGGGATTGCCAAAATGCAAGTACGCACTGTATTTGCAACTAAATGAGAGTTTTTATTGGATTTAAATAAAAATATACCATTTTTATAGTTCAGTATTTTATACTACTTGAAAATAAATTGAATCGCACCGTAAAAGTGACAAACTTCAATAAAAATATTTCATTTAATTTTTAAAAACAGGCTTTAATTTATACCCGGTATCAATTGGAATCGGGTAGGTTAAAATAGCGTGGATTGGATATTTATCCAGTGACTGGGTTTATATCCGGGTAGGCGCCCATCTATAGTGGTTCATAATACAATTATGTTGAAACGAATAATATAATTTATGATTTAAGTGAATATGATGACTGACTGTACAGCATAAACGATATTTCTAATCATATTGTAGGTCTAGGTATTTATACACAGCCAACTGATACTCAATACAATGAGTATTCAACGTAAATTTAATAAATACCCAGCATTCCTAATAAACACCTGGGTAAATTAGGTAAAAATCAATTTTTATTTTACCTACTGGGTGGGAATAAATTGGATAAATATCCACCGGATTTCTACCCACCCGCCCATCTATAGATGCAGCAGAACCATTTTTGGCGGCTGTCAAACAGTTAGGAGCCCCAAAGAGCCACGCTGAAAATTTATTTCATGTGTTTTTTTATAATTTCAAATAAAATTGTGTATATTTAAGAGAAATTGTACTTCTGAAACATGGGGACTTGATCGGTGATTGATTATTGTTCATCACAGCAAAATAACCCTTACAACTTCTCATTTAAATGGTAAATTAGTCCAAATCGAAACCTCTCAATTTACGATTAATATTTGCCACTTGCCAATCCGGTTTAAATTTAAAGTGTGAAGCTGAATTTAGTGTTTTTTCGATCATTTTTTTTTAAACGACTACCACCACATTACCTTACTATGGTTGAAATGTTTTTGCCTCTAGCTCTCGCCCCACGACAAGTGAAAAAACCACCGGATTTCTACCCACCCGCCCATCTATAGATGCAGCAGAACCATTTTTGGCGGCTGTCAAACAGTTAGGAGCCCCAAAGAGCCACGCTGAAAATTTATTTCATGTGTTTTTTTATAATTTCAAATAAAATTGTGTATATTTAAGAGAAATTGTACTTCTGAAACATGGGGACTTGATCGGTGATTGATTATTGTTCATCACAGCAAAATAACCCTTACAACTTCTCATTTAAATGGTAAATTAGTCCAAATCGAAACCTCTCAATTTACGATTAATATTTGCCACTTGCCAATCCGGTTTAAATTTAAAGTGTGAAGCTGAATTTAGTGTTTTTTCGATCATTTTTTTTTAAACGACTACCACCACATTACCTTACTATGGTTGAAATGTTTTTGCCTCTAGCTCTCGCCCCACGACAAGTGAAAAAACAAGTCGAAAAAAAAAATCCTTCAAGAAAGTTTAGTTTATGATTGTGGCAATGGTCGTGTAACAGGAGTGTTTTCTAAGTTTCTAGACAATTTAAGGTCAGTAAATAGTATTAATTACTTATATTATCTCTATGAAGGAACGTGATAAATAATGAACGTTTGACTACACACGTATCAATCAATTGTGTTGGTGGAATTGGTCAGTAATTGAAATGGACACGACTTCATGTGCGTTTCGTTCAGATTCAGCTACCTACCTACTTTCAGTACAATCAAAAATTATCAGTTATGATTACTTTATTCTTCTAAATCATCATTGTCTTCGCTACACGCGTTGCTTTGAATTAAATAAATTGATTGATATTGTGGGTGGTACTTTGTTAACGGCAGTTGTCAAAAATGTGTTTGTGAATGTTTTTTGTCTAAAATTACTCAGTGAGCGATCGTTCACCTATATGTGTAACACTTTTCTATGGATTTTCGCCTGTGCGGGGTACGAAATTAGCTAAATATTGCAAACGAGCACGCTCAACTGAAATTTCAAGTAAGTAAGAGGTTTCTTTTATTTATATTCTTTGTGTGATCCGTGCGTATTCACGATAATCATACTAACTCTGAGATTATGCGCTTGCGCGTGAAATACTGTACAGGTGGTGTTTGTGGTGTAAATAATTCAACTTCGAGTGACAGGTTCAACATAGCTTTCTGTGGTTTAGTTGCATTTATATCATCAATGGAAGCGGTGGACTTTTAATCAGTCCTGTAGCATTGGCTCCAATTAAGCCAACATTCACAATTTACCCTCTAAATGTTTGCAAATGTGATATTTGTGCTGTGTGTCTGAATCTGGCCTTAAGGTACAGTCATCAACTGATAAAAAAAAGATATAAAATTATATATACTTGTACTTTGGGTCCAATTTATTTAATTCCTCTGTTGAAGAAATGTACTTTACTTTTCTAGTCACAGTTGTTCCATTTCATATGAGTTTCAAATAATCAATTTTCCATAATCTGTTCTATGGTCTGGATTAATAATTTAAGCTAATCTTATTTAGACTATAAATTATTCATAATGCTTTGCTATTTATTTAGTTATCTTGAAAATTAATCAGTCAGGTATCAAACGACTCCCGGGAGTCGCATAATAATGGAATTTCTATTGTGTCTCGTTCACACATACTTGACGAGTTAAGTGGCTACATTCTATGCTGCTGGTACCTACCCACAATAATGATGGAAAAGTTAATGGCTAACAAAACCCGCATTTTGTAAGTTTTGAATCATGTTAGTAAGTAAATTAAAGTTTTGTTCCGCAACATTTGCCGTAGAGTGTTCTAACCTACTTGCATGCATCAGGTATATTGGGCATGTTGCCAAGTGTTACTCCCAAGTCGAACCCGCTGAATCGTTACTCACACAAGTATTTCTGACACAATACTCATTAGAACTTATTCACACTGTGATGTGTTGTGCTTTAAAAAGTTTGTGTATACATAGGTGAAGATAATACTATCAGTTTCAGACAATATCCGGTGATTTACGTACTTATTTTCAAGTGACTAAAGGTATGAGTTCAAAAAATGCACTAGGTTTTTTAAAGCTAAAAATAACATGTTTGGTAACAATCTGATTGTATTTATTTATAGCTTAATAAACAGATAGGAATTGTTTCCTTAAATATTATTATAGCACAATTATTAAGTTTTTCACAATGATATTTATTTGGTCAGTAATTAAATTAACCTCAAGCATTAAATAACTCTCAGATCTCAGTTGTATAATTCAACAAGAACTTCAATTCTTGTAATAATATACACTCATTAGCAAATTGTGTATGTGTAATATAAAATTGTAGAAAGTTGAAATGGCACTTAATTCAGCTTTTACATTTTAAATTTTAGTGCAATTATCATTTTTAAATACATTTTTTTAAGTTGTATAGTTTTTTTATCCATAGTTGTGATCAGCAATTGTAGATTTGCTATGTTCCATCCAAGCTATTCCATAGAATATCTGAAAAATACCAAAAAGTGAAGCTACCTTTAAACATTTTCAGTCTGACTGGTCTACCTTGATCATATCGCTTTAATAAATAATAATCATATGCCACTCAAAATAATGTTTGACAGCTTTCCACTATGTACTGTTTTTTTTTTCAAAATACAGTTCATCATTGCTTTTAAATTAGCCTCTGCCAGCGTACAAATATGTCTTTTTTATCAGGTGTATTGTCTTCATCTATTACTTTTCTGTATCAATTTATCTTCTAAATACATAAAATGAATCTATTTACATAAATGAATGTCGTTTTGTGTTGTATTCGTCTTGCCATAATAGTACTTATGGGAAGAAAACGAAGTTCGCCAGTACTGCTATCTTGCATAAAGTCATAATAGTCTCAAAACAATCACCCTCCGGCCTTGAACCGAACGATGTGCGCGGGCGCACCGATCGGTCTCGATTCTCGGTTTAAAAGTGTCACGCGAGGCGCATTGTAGTGCAACCGGGCTGGCACGTGATTTGGGCCGCCCACGATACGTGATCTTACAAGATACGTGATCAGTAGCTCCAGAGGAGGGCTTCTTTTCCCACCACACTTTCCTAGTAACTGTCGTGAAGCTAGGATCTACACCCCCAGAAAATAAGTCGTTTTTTCTCACCACACTTTCCGACCAGTTACTTCAGTGTATCCAAGATTTCCATCTTGACCTAATTGAAAACCCCGAAAAGTTGAGGCTAGGGAGTCCTGCCAGAAAGTTAGACTATCTATGGATCCCGAAATGAGGGCTTTAAAGAAAACCCTACTTACTAAGTATATTCGGTTAGTCACTTTATTGAAGTATAGCCCTTTTTAGGGTTCCGTAGCCGAATGGCAAAAAACGGAACCCTTATAGTTTCGTCAAGTCTGTCTGTCTGTCTGTCTGTCTGTCTGTCCGTCCGTATGTCACAGCCACTTTATTCTGAAACTATAAGCATCACATAGCTGAAACTTGGTAGGTAAGTGTATTTTGTTCACCGCTTTCCGATTCAGATACAAAAAGTAAGAAAAAATAATATTTAAGGGGGGGCTCCCATACATGAAACTAAAACCTAAAAATTTTTTTTACTCAAACCTATGCGTGTGGGATGTCTATGGATAGGTCTTTTAAAATGATGTTGAGGTTTCTAAAACCATTTTTTCTAAAAGTGTAAGGTTTGAGATATAGACGCTTCCAAAGTGGTAAAATGGGCGTCCCCCTCCCCCCCCCCCCTCTAACTTTTGAACTAAGAAAGTGAAAATTTAGAAAAAAATATGTGATGTAGATCTCAACAAAAACTTGCAACGAAAATTGGTTTGAAGGAGATCGAACCAGTAGTTTTTGAGATATTGCACATTTTTATCAACCGCAAATATAACTTTGTCTTTCATACAAACACTATCAAAAACAAAGTTATTTTTGCTGTCGCAATATATTGTGATGTTTTCATTAAGTGAAAGTAAGTGGACCCTGAATTCAGTTAAGGGTGGCACGGAACCCTCAGTGCGCGGGTCCGACACGCACTTAACCGGTTTTGTTTATTCTCTCTTACCTACTTCCGGACCAGCCTATTCTTATTTATTCAGTTATTCAGGCCTGTAAGCAAAAAGTATCAGACTCCTTGTGTTTGTACTTGATTAAAGTTTCAATTGTAACGTAATACGTTCTCCTTGTAAGCTCTCTTCAGTCCTGCTGTATATCAAGTGGTGATGGCGCGACAGTAACAAGAATCTCCATATATATTGTATTTCTAAATTGTCGCATCATTATTACCGTAAGCCCAGTAAGCCCACAAGCTATAACTTAACGGCATACAGGTATGTGTTCCTCGTTGGTGTAGCGGTTGATTCTCTGGACACTACCCATGAGGTCCCTGGTCGGGCCGTCCATGACCCCCGTGCCTCAGAAAGCACTATGGTCCTGCTCCTGAACGGTCATGTGGGACCGAATTAATGAGATTGAAGGAACAGAGAGTGCACTTGTGTTTTAAGCACACATCTGGGCACTATAATAATTCGTGCGTACCTGGTATGGAATCGTGTAAAAGAAATCGTACGATATGATCTGTCAAACCTTTTGTTCTTTGCCGTTTGACAGATCATACTGTACGTTTTGAATACGATTGCTTTACACAATTGCCCCTCTGCAATCGTATTGAAAACGTACCTACACAATTCCATACCCAATTGCCCCTATTTCTACTTCACTACGATTAATATAACATTCAGTATGTTGAGTAAAGCTAAAATTAATATCACTGTAATCTCGCGTCAACTCCATACTACTCCTCGTGTAAGCAGCCTATAATGAGTTTATAAGTACTCGTGTAGCCAGTCACTACGGCAGATTATAGCAATATACTCGCCTACGACTTGTTTTTACCGAAGCTTTCCTTGACCTTTTCACACCCAAAATATAATAAGCCTGCCAATTTGTGATAGGTACCAAATCCAAAATACCAGACTTTACTAATGTTTTGCACATAATCTTAAAATCAGTATGCTTTGATGAGGATGCAATGGTTATTCAATTTAGGGCTCATTTTTCAATAGTCTGATAATAAATATTCATCGAACAAAATACAATTTGGCTAATTTGAAAACGTCATCTAATTGTCAGCGATCATACGTTACTGTATTTTTTAAAACTGTCCCTTTATAATTTATCAGTCTGTTATGTTTTATCCATAGAATTATTATCCCTTTCGGAATAGAACGACAAAAGCGAGATGTCAGTAGGATAAAGCTGTGTGATAAAAAGAGATGCGAGATATGATGCAGCAGAACCATTTTTGACGGCTGTCAAACAGTTAGGAGCCCCAAAGAGCCTCGCTGAAAATTTCTTTTATGTGATTTTTTATAATTTCAAATGAAATTGTGTATATTTAAGAGAATTGTGCTTCTGAAACATGAGCACTTGATCGGTGATTGATTATTGTTCATTACAGCAAAATAACCCGTACAACTTTCCATTTAAGAGGTAAATTGGTCCAAATCGAAGCCTCTCAATTTACGATTTATATTTGCCAATCCGGTTTAAATTTAAAGTACGAAGTTTGCTTTTTCTTTTCTATAAACGTTAACGTTATGTAAAAAGTAAAGACAAAATAACATTTAATGCATCTTTACGAATATTTTGTGCAAATAAATATTTTTTCGTTTTACACTAATGCTGCATGTTTGATATTTTGTGTCGACTGTTTATCATGCGGTACATAAACTAATATATTTAACCTAGGAAGATAGGTATAAATCACCTTGACGAAAGGTTATCTCATTTAAAGTTACTAATGTAACTTACTAAAATTGGTTATTGTCATCCAAAATCGGTTTCGTTTGACAGCTTTTACTTGTTCTTCTATTCCGATAGGAATATTAATTTTATGGTTTTATCCGACCATTGAAAATCGGCCCTTATTTGTTTAAGGGTCGATTTTTCAATAGTCACATAATAAATATTCGTCGAACACAATACAATATATTGTCAGGAATCATACGTATCTGTATTTTTTTTAATCTGTCACTTTACAGGGGTCTATTTTCGAAACCCCCTTTAATGACTTTGGGCTTTAGACAGTATAGCGGGTTATGAAAGTAGACCAAGTATTTTGAAAGTGACTAATGAAAAATCGGGCCTAATTCGATTAACATTATATTCGACATAGAAGGTAGAATCTCAATAAGGTAAACCTAAGTGATTCAGTGACCGAGGACTCAGTTTCTTCATTTGTATAACCTATTTGTGTTGTGACGTTTGGCTAAAAGCAATTTCTGGTAAAAGCATGGTGTTATTCCCGCCTATATCCGCCGTGATGGCATTTTAGTAAGACCCAGAAAGTTCGGTCATGTCATGTCGTTTGGGTAAGGACTATCCATTTAATTTGTAGGAAACACTCTGTTATTGTTTAGGATATTTTGTCAGTTTTGGCTAGGTCGATGCACTTTCGTGTGCGTGTGTGCATTTGGCGCGTTTCCAATCCTTATTTAATCTGTTAATCGGACTTGCTGCAAGGTTTTCTTTTTTGAGCTTACTGCTTATTCGTCTACTAGAATAGAAATGTCAAATACCTCGTCCCATTTCTTCCTTAAATATTCCTAAGCAGACTATATTAAGCAGTCCTTCTATACAAAGAACACAGTCCTAACTCTTTAATTTCGTACAATTTCTCTTTGTCCATAAATTGTATATTAAATAGTTATTGACCTTTTGCTATCGTCGTCAACATTAATTACTTATTATTACATACTCTTCCTTATTTACTCTCCGGCCAATGACGGTACAATAGGGTTGATACTAGTGCCCTTCTTAATAAATATCCGAATTATTTTATACAAAACTTTGTACCTAGCCGTTTTCGCATCTAAATCTAATTACCGTCTGAAATACGCTACGTACGGATCGCTAAGTTTTCCGAAAACAATCGATTTCAAGAGCTTGATAAGCGGCTGATAGATATTTGAATACTTTGTGTGTTATTGGATCAGATAGTGGATTAGACGTGTGAAATTAAGGTCATAATTCGAGTAAAAACAGTAAAACTAATTCCCTATGGTCACATATCGATTATGGGAAATAAATTTGTCAGGGCAGTAAGAACGTATATTTCGAAGAACGAATCGAGTTGGGTAGTGACCTGGATCACACGCGTCATTCAGTTTTGACTAATACTATCATGATGATTCACAATAATAACAATACGCCAGTCTACTTTAATGTTTTTATTGCGTACTATTATTTTGTAATAAATCGAAGGAATGATAAGACTATTAAATAAAGTCATTTCATTCCAACTATTGCACAGACAGACGCAATTGTACAGACTGCGCACCACACTATGCCGATACTTGTTAGGTTGTCAGTACATAAGCTATAGCAAGCAGTTAAGCCATCGAGAGCGATTCCAGTTTGATCGCTTCTGGTCACTCCGGCGAAAGCTGACTGATTGCAGACATTTCGCCGTCAAATGCCTGCTGTTTGTAGGTAGGTACTTAGTTGTGCGGCTGGTGGACTGTGTTTGACATTTGCGTTGCGTGTGGGAAATTAGACCCGTTCAGTTGCAGGAACACGTAGTTAAAAGAGTAGCCATCTTAGTGTGATGTAATGAAACCAAATCTTTGAGTCAAATTAAATTTTATTATACTTTTTAGAATTGTTGGGCTTACATGCTGGTTTTAACCCAGATAAACCTACCGACCCATACATGGGTTTCGAGAAATAATAAAATCTACCTTCATAATACGATTTATTTTAATAAAATTAAGATAATATTCAAAAACTTCAGTTATTAGGTGATAACTGTAGTGATAAGTATCGAAGGTAGTTTGTTTATTTATAGTAGATTTTTGAGATCTAAAAACTTGAATTTAAAAAAAGTTAAACATGTCCTCGAAAAGTTGAGTTTAAAAATGTTCTTGTTTATATTTCGAAAATAGACAAGTGAAAATAGAAACATAAGAGTACTATAGTATTCATAATGAAAACTAAATAAGATCAATTTTATATTTTGTCACTTTTTTCTTTCCACCAATTCCATAAACCCATATATGGTCCGGTCGGCACAATCATAATGTATTGGATTTTTGAGAAAACACATTTATTTTCGATGTTTCTAATAAAAACCATTATCGTTACATAAAATATTGTATGAGTAGATAATAGCAATGACCCGGTCTCAGAATGTATAACATTTGAACCACCAGATAATACAATACTGTTTTGTCTGATGAAGATTACGGAGTAAAAGATATACGATTTTCCATACTCTTCTATCTGATTCAGTCGTTCTACCTGCTGAAGTAAATTTCGATAATAAGACTTTCACTCGGCAGAAAGTGCAGATGAAGACTTTTTTGGCCAGTTCACAAAGATCTTACATAATACATCCGATTCAAGAGTCAAGACCACTTTAGTCGCTACAAACGTACCTATCTTCACTCTAATGCATCCTATGGTAGCCAAGTGATGGTTTTGATCAAAATATAAAGTCTTTAGAGATCCTGCATCAGAGGCAAAAAATGGTTCTTTCCTGTATTTTATCATAATATCGATATGACACTGCATAAATTAGGGTCAATTATATTTAGCTGGGTAGTCGAAAACTGGATAAACTTGGTTCTCGTAGGCCTGTTATTATAGGGCCCTATTAGGAAATTAAGATACGTGAACTCGCTCCTGCTCGTAAAAGCTACGGTAAAGATTCAGAAGAGAAGAGATACAGAAAGTAGATTTACCTAGTGCACCATGGGGAGAAGATACTACAATGAAATGATGTTTGCGTGAACTTTATGCTAATAAAGTAAAGCTAAATAGTATATTTATTTGAAAATATGTTTTTGTGTTAGATAACTGATTTATTGGGCAAGGCTATCTAGACTAGAAAACATCATACTACGATTTGATTATAGGAACAGAATAAAATCAAAACGGGAGAACAAAGTCGGGGGCACTGCTAGTGTCAAATGCATGTATATGCCTAAAAGTGTTTTTTTAACTAGAACACTGCAAAAACAATTCACTTTTACTTAGATTTACTATAAAGTATTTTAAATAATACATTGTAAATTAAACAGTGTTGTATTTATTTTTCTACAGGACTTAAGGCATGTAAGTAAAAAGCGTTATTCGTGCCGACCGACCCATGTATGGGATATAATTTTCCAGCTTTTCCAGGGGTCACAATTTTTTTTCATAATTTTTCCAGTCATTTTTGGGCTGAACTTAAGCACATATAAAAAAATCGCAAATTTCTACGATAAAAATAGTTTCAGGTTTATCTGGGTTAAAAACAAGCGTGCTGATGCCAATTTTTTAATAAAAGTAATATCTAGCTATTGATAATCTACTATGATAATTGCAATTGCATTTTCGCAATTACTTTAACCCTCAATTAAAAGATTCATTTTTGATTGTGAAGCACTAACTGCAAATATTTTTATAATAACTTTATCAAGGTTTCAGTTTTACGATTCATTTCAAGCAATAAAAATATTAACGTAAAAGTTAATGCAGCGGAAAAACATTCCAGTAATCAATGTTTAATCATTTTATTTTAGTTTTGTTCATATTATATATTTCGTACAAAAAATATCTACTTATCTAAGATGTAGAATAAAAGTGATCCCGTAACAAATAGATTAAATGCGATCATTTCACAAATCTTTACTGACACTTACATCAATTAACAAAATTAATTAATTTGCTCATCAGATCGTTATTAGAGATTTAGCTGTGCTTCACGTGGTCGCTGGAAATAGTCACATTTCTATAATTAACATCGGCAAATGCTCTAATTAACTAATAATAGATGCTCTGGCTGAGAATCGTCACTTCTGTGGACACTGTGTAACAGACAAAAGTCATTGCACGCTATCCGACACGAAATTGATATCTTTTTTATTTAAAATATAAATCTGTACTCTATGTAGAGGGCTTCATGTATGCTCGGTATTTTCTTACGAGATCGAATGAAAAATGAGGAGATACGTTGAAGAACTAAGGTAACGGACATAGTCCTGAAAATCATAACGCTCAAGTGGCAATGAGCAGAGCACAAAGCGCGAAGAACTGATACGGCCTTTGGGGCAGAAAGTTCTAGATTAGAGACCTTTTGACCAATGAAGCACTGTAGGACGTCCACCGACAAGATGGACAGACGACCTTGTAAAGATCGCAGGATCACACTAGATGCAGACCGCTTGTGATCGGTTGATGTGGAAAACCATGGGGAAGGCGTATGTTCAGCAGTTGACGTCCTTTGACTGATAATGATGATGATGAATCTGTACAGTTTGTGTAAAAGCTCTCAGCCGTTACGACAAATCAACATGTATCAGTAAAAAATGTGGCGTGTATCAGCCTGTGGTAGACCAGCAGAAGGATAACCCTAGATCTCACAGTAACGCAGGCTCGGTGTCAGATATCTTGTCTCTTGTCGCTCATCCGTGTCAGGTCAGTGAATGTTACTCAACATTGACACGGCCACACAGTAGCGATACTGTAAGTTATAGGCTATTTATTTATTTATTAAAAAAAAATTATTGCTCAAATAAAAGTGTACAAAAGGTGGACTTAATGCTAAAAGCATTCTCTCCCAGTCATACCTTTAGGTCATGCAGAGAGATTGGCTATATGGATAAGCCTTTTTTTTTCTGTACACCGCTTTACCACAGTCCTTCAGAGATTGATTTTTTGTCAATTAAAACCAAAACTCTGTGAAGCCCTAAATTAAAGGACTAATCTTAAGTACATTTTTTGATATGACCTTTGCAGTCACAATTGGTACCAAATTAAAAATGTATATCCACCCATTAATAATTTTCAGTAAAAGCCATTGTTTCGTTCTAGGCCCCGTTTTGAGTATGGTTACTATCTTATTCTGGGCCAAGACAAATCCAACAAAGTAAAAATCATGAAAATCGGCCTACCCGTGATCGAGCTACAAGCCATGTAACTAACACGAATATTTTATGCATATTTGATACCCAAAAACATTATTATTTTACTACCAAGTAATAATTATATTGATGGCTTCGTTGCCAAAAGATATTGATTGACTTGACTGGCGTAGCCCTAAAGGGTGCTTTCACAGCTGTCCGGGAGTCCCGTACGGGCTGTTACTACAGGCGCCCGGAGCGGGAGCACACCTGAGGAACTAGAACATCGTTTCACAGCTCCCCGGAGCGGGTCGCGTGCGCACCAATCCGCGTCGCTGTGGAACGATGTTCTAGTTCCTCAGGTGTGCTCCCGCTCCGGGCGCCTGTGCCGTACGGGACTCCCGGACAGCTGTGAAAGCACCCTAACGACATGTCTACAAGTGAATTGCCACAAAGTCTTACTGATGACGAGCGAGACAGTCCGGATTCATTCTTGATGATTTATGTTTATTACATAAATGATTGTTTTTATAACTAGTGAGTGCACAATCACACAAAGACTGTCAATGTGTCAATTCATCACATATATCGAACTGACTGACTGACAGTAAATTACTTCTGACTAGAAAAGTTGGATGTACGTAAACAAGCGATAAATGAAACTTTAATATGACATTTTTCTTCGCTTTCATATAACAAAAAGCCTGCCAATTGCGAATCGGACTCGCGCACGAAGGGTTCCGTACCATTAACTAGTAGGTAAACAACATAGGTGAATATTACGAGCACCTACCGGTTGCATCATTGAAATTCTTGAAATAGAGCAAAAAAACGTGTTTGTTGTATAGTAAAAATAAATTTATCTTTTATTATATTTTTAGTATTTGTTTTTTTTTTACAGAAATACATAATTTGTAAAAAAATAACTGTCTAGCTATTGCAGTTATTAAGGTACAGTTTGGTGACATACAGACGGACGGACAGACGGCGTAGTCTTAGTAATAGGGTTCCGTTTTGACCCTTTGGGTACGGAAACCTTAAAATAAATATGCTTATTTTGCCAGTTCGTAATAAAACATGCATTATTTATTAATTTACTAAAATGTTTTGTTTTTCAAACCACGAGAGCGGAAAAACAGCCGTTCGTGGAGTTCATTATTGTTGTGGAAACATAAATTAGTTGTTTATGGAGCTGAATAAATCGACAAGTGTTGTAAATGGAAACTTGCTGAACCAGTCGGCTGATTCATTCCGTAGTCGTAGAAAGACCACACTCTCACTGTCACACGTTTATTCAGTTTTCTCTGAATCAAAGACACTCAAATGTTGTTCCAAGATCTGATCCCTAATTGTGAAACCTTTAACACATCTACTCGTTAAGTTCCCTGGTATTTCAGCGTTAAGCTATGCTTTAAATACGAATTATTATCGCCAACAGATTGACAAATCATTTTTTTTTGCACCACACCAAACTGCATTGTTATTTGGCCTAAAATACAACTCGAAGGTTTTTTAGGCCTCTTTTCACATTAACTCGTCAAGTATGTGTGAACGAGACACAATAGAAATTCCATTGTTATGCGACTCTCGAGAGTCGTTTGATCCCTGACTGATTAATATAGATTAAGTGTGGGGTATGTACTTAATCGATATAACTGTGAATGAGGATGTTTCGTTCATGCATAAAAAATACACACAAAAATATCACCCTATATCGGTTTCGTTTGAAAAGTCTTGTTTGGCCCTCTATTCCGCTAGGTTTTGTCTATAACAAAAAGTTTATTCTGGGTCAACGAAGCGTAATTAATATTTAAAAAAAAAAAACATGTTTAATAGCAATCATATTGTCGTGTAACCTGTTATTAATTGTGATGTTCTATAAAGAAAATCTATTGTCTTTATAATTGGCAACTATGTGATGCGCACAAAAATAGTAAGCGCGGAAGTTTCATAACACCGTTGTACGGTTTGGTGTGAACGTAATTAATTGTTACGCAAGACATCACTGAAACGGAAAACTTGGGGTAAAATGTAAAAGTTAAGAGACCTTGCAGACGATGTAAGTGGGTAAATACCTACATAATAAGTAACAACGGCGATTCGCCTGCGTATGTAACCTCTAGCAATTTTAGTATAAAACTTACGTAAACGTGCATTATATTTTATTTGTAAGTAAAAATTGTCATTTAACGTAATTAAATAGTACAAATTATGGGTGATACCATATTTTATTGAACTAACTTTTGTTTAATTACTTTTCGTAATGACAGCCAGCTATTTGTCACTTCAATGTCCTCCAATAGTTTGTTTGTGACGCTTGTCGTCGCGCGCGGTCCCAATACAACTTGCCACTTTTTAAGGTACTATGATTCAAAGGCTTTACGTTCTTTATAGTGCACTGTTACATTTTTCGTTTTTTTTATCAATATGCTTTTTCAGCATCTCTGTCGTGTCGTGACTCGTGTTAAAGTATTTTTTTTTTCTTTACTTTTACATGTTTACTTGTTTTAATCACGTCGTAGTATTGTCCTTTCTTTAGCATTAAATATAAATAACACTGTCATATTATCAGAATCAATCTTGTTGTTTTTTCTCTAAACGCCAGCGCTTATACGGTTCTAGCATCTAGTCCCGATAGAAATCGCCGCAACTAAACAAGTGTGCTGGGGCTCTTACAGTACGATTTCACCTACTGCTTCTAACTGGCATAATTAACAACTATGCATATTATCAAGCTGGTAGGCCACCGGATGCGCCGGCGCGGTCGCCCGAAAACGATGGGCTGTATGAGTCTTAGGTAACTGTAGTGCACTTTCATCCAATTACAGAATGTAGGTAAAATAATTGTTGCATAGACACAACAACTTTAAACTCAAACCGCTACGCGCTGTCTCGTTGCGGGGAAAAAGAAAAGATGTTAAATTTTTTAGGTGATTGATTCATTGACAAAATTATAAATCATTATTTTTTGCATGCAAATCAATCTCGTCTTTCATTAAATTCCGTACCGATTCACGCCGTTTCTGTGAAACCCTATCGCCAAATTAATATTGCATAGAAATCACACACTATCTTTCCAATTTGGAGTTTTATGGAAAAAACTCCGCCGGTGATGATAAGAACAAAAAATGACTTCGATCATTTCCTGAAGGTACAATCTTATCTGATTAACCGGTGTGCAACGAAATAGTACAAATAGATAACGGTATCTAATCAGGGTAATGCGAAATTCTTTATCGATATACCCTTCATAGATTGCTGGTTTGTTTTGGTTCTGTCTCGCCATAACGCCATAATAATAGGTAATCGTTATAACATGCATATCTTCTCCGTGGTACCAATAGTGGTATACAAACGAATCTCCACTGCTTGTTTTTGTTTTTAACTCAATAATATCAATAATTTTAAAAAATACACCGTCTCCAAAAATATTTATAGGAGAAACAAATTCTTTTGGAGTCAGTGCATGATGTGTGTAGACTCTTGGTGTACGTAAGATTGACATCGATAATTTCTATACCACATTTCGTTTTTGAGAAATCCTCGGACAGACATACAAACATACATACACTTACAAAATTTCTAAATCATTGATAATCGGCAGGACAGTCGATTGTTATTAAGAGCAAGTTTTGTAATTGATTTGCAAGTTTTATTGCACTTCAAGTTCAGTGTGACACCACGTGCAAGTCATATATGTCTATCTATAGATTGTCCACGGCAATGATTAGGGTCGTCACCTGACCCGCTAACGGGCCCAAATTGAAGTACTAATTGAGGGCTGTGACCTTGCGTGTGTGGTCAACCTTCACGGTACAGTTGATTAAGAAAATGTCTTATAATTACCCATATGGGCTTGGTCAAAAGTCATTATCTTGTTACAATTCGCCGTGAAATGAAAATATATGTTTTTTATTGATGAAAATATATCTGACCTTTAAAACCGTTGTCTCCTATAAAATCTGAATGAGACCGTGTCTGCCATAAAAACTCGAGAATGATTGTAGTAAACGAGAAAATAATTGCTTGCATACATCCTGTATAAAATCGTGCACATTCGTTCGACATAATAGCTATGTAATAATATATCTATGCTTGCATGCTGTGCATAAAGTGGTATGTGTTACAAATCTCAGAAACTTGAGAAAAAATTAGTTTTTTGTTGCCCTCAGCTAGATATATCTTTTCATACCATTTCGCGACATAGTACCTTAGAATAAAAATCCTCGTAGTAGCTCTCAAAGAAGCAGTCCCATCTATTATTTTTGTTGCTTCGTCTTTTTTTCTTTGCTATTTACATTCGACCGACTGTACTGCAATTAATTAAGTGCTACCCGTGCTGGAGCTCGTTAGAGCCCGTCTTTGTTTCGTGCAGACGGGAATTACACATGGACAGTCATGAAGCAGGCTGATTCAGCATGCTTAGGCTGGCTATTACTAGGCAGGCATTGTCCATCTTAGAGGCTACATTGTCACTTAACATTAGGCGCAATCGTAGCTAAATGTCTGGCTATCTAATTATATTTAAAAAAAACGGGAGAGATTGAAGGATTGAAGGACCTTTGTGTATCCTTTGTATTACTTAAAAAGCCTAACCAATGAACGTTAGGGACAGCCTCAGACCTCCCACAACGGACAGAAAAATAATCCAAAATTATATATTTTCAAAACCCCTCGACATGTCATATTTAAAAAAATGGCAACCTTGCCATGTTATTTCAATATAATTGAAGTACCACGATACCAAATTTTGAATCGATAGGACATATGGAAGGTAGTCAGATCCCCTCATCGCTTTATTAAGGAGCTGATGATCTTCAATCTGCTGACTGGGTCATGGATACCTTAACAGATACTGTCAATGTCATCGGCACTAAATTTTGAACCGATCGGAAAACTACGATCAAACGACTGATCAGATTTTCATGAAACGTGGCTAAGAACACTCGGGGATACAATTATAAAATACACAAAAAAATACTAAACGAAAATCGGTTTATCCAATTGGTTGCCACGCAGGCACAAACACAGGCAGACATGATAAACTTACAACATCCCGCTTTTTATTCGTCGGGGTTGAAAATATGGAGATTAATTTTTATTCTCAACTAAGCAGATATTTGACCTCGATCGCACCCGGTGTTCAGGCGTAGAGATGAGTTCTAGGATGATGTATATCTGCTTAGTAGCAAGCTGGTAGACTATTGGCAATTAAAAGTTTAAAACCAAACCTTTTAAAAAGCTGTCTGTATCGGCTGGTACAAACAACAGTCTTCTACATACACTCAAGTAAAAAATTCTGCTCTTATGTTTCTTTAAAAAAATGACCGGTTCTCTTTTCGCAAATACAGTATCTCATGCTCAAAATACCAAATTTAAAACCCACTGAACAAATCTTCGTTAGGGTTGTATACTCAAATGACATAAAACACGTAGAGGCATATTTAAGCCCTTTTTAATTTACGCCTAAGCACTTAAACTAATTGCTATATGACCCAAACTTTGAATATAAGTTACTACCCAGCGTCCTTCGTATCGCCCACGGAATTATACATATAAATCTTCCTTTTGAATCACTATCTATTTTAAAAAACTGCATCTAAATCTGTTGGTAGTTTTAAAGATTTAAGCATACATACGGAAAGCGACTGTTTTATACTATGTAGTGTTTTATACCCTCTCATTTAGAAATCATTTTCCGACACATACGGTGTTCGAGAAATCAATCATATTGCAATCGGGTTATAATCTGCCATTTTCAGTGCGGAACACTATTTTTTGGAACTCCATAGAGTTCAAAAAAATAGTATCTGGACAACCAATCTTACAAACACTTCTGGCAATGTCTGCCTTTAACTTAGACTTGAGTATCCAGTAAGTGGACTCCATAAATTCATTAAGACAAATTTTCTTATTGAGACTTGCAAGGTTCCGAATGAGTTTCAACTTTAACAGACGTTAAGGGTTCAAGGTCAAATGAAGGTGGATGTAATTGAACCTTTTATCCAGCCTGTAGGTAGTTTAATCTGCATGCGAGTGCATCGAACCCGGTTCAGCTCGGGACGTCTCCACGATTTGAGTATATTAGGATCAACGACATTTCTATTGTAGCGCCCATTGAGATTCAGGATTCGTACTATGACCCGTTGTAAGTTGATCTGCTTTCAAACTGGAGTTAATGTATGAAAAACGACATACTTACGTGTCAGTGACATATTTGTCAGTTGCTACTGTAAATGTGATGTTGCCGGCAACATTGCCATGGAAGTATGTGAGCAATATTGCTTAAATTTCTGCCAACTTTGGGCAATTTAGGGAATTTAATTTTTTTATTAAATTTTTACTATTAATTATTAATATTGTAATGAAAACATTATGATAACTTAGTAATGTTTAAGAAATATTCTTACCTATGACACGGCAATGTTAACATATCATTAATCGCCGCTTATATTAGTCAAGTCGTTAATTAGAGCAAATATTAATACGTCAATAATAAGACCTTGCCTATTGGCATTGGCTTCCTTCACTAATGGATCATTCCGTTTAGGATGTACTTAAAAATACATTACCCTCCTTCCACAACTCCCGGATATGACCGTTAGTTTCTTATTCTGAAGTGTTTACTGTTGTAAACAAAGTATTTTATGCCGTTGGCACGTGCCGCGACCAGTACGTGGTTCCCATAACGATTTGAAGTTCAAGTGCAATGGATCAAAGCGATGACAAGTCCAGCCTATTATTATCTTGGCGCTAAGTATGCACACACAGTGCATTCGTGGTGATGTATACTAGTTATCTTGCTGTCGATACTTGAAAGAGATAAAAAGACTACGATGCTATTGATAACAGAATGCCATTCCGTAGGTGACTTAAATCTACAATCTATGTACAATTATCAACCTGTTATAGTTTTTATGAACTTTTTTTGACAGTATTTTTAATAACTAGATAATATCTTTTGAATCATTTCTCCTAGATCATCACAATTTGTGAATTAAAATCTATACTTACTGTAACTACATGGAACGCACTTCGGAGACTAAAGTTTCGAATGATATATTTTGCAATTTCCAGTCAGCCATTAATCATCATCGTTTTATTACAAAAATTTGCTAAAGTATCTTCCATCGCTGTACTCATATTATCGATACCGACCGGAGTGTCTCGTGACATCACTCGCTGCTCAGCGTGCAGGTTGCAGTCTGCGATTAATCGTTATCGATTAGGCACGTCGGAAATGTCAAGGTTTCAACTTGTCGGACTCATCACTCCAGTATCGATCTGACCTAAAAGCCTGACCGAGGGATAGAACCAGATTACCAGACGGACTTGGGAAGTTGACAGATTGGGATGTAGTTCAGACCGAAGTATAATAGTTTGTGAACGACATTTCTATTTGTTGGAAAGTATGAGCCAGATTTCTTGGTCCGACCATATTGTACATTTTTCTATTCATTATTTTACGTTTAATTCTCTTTTCGTTTGATAGCCAGTTCTACCCATAAAATTAATATTCCTAAAGGGATAATATTTCTATGGTTCTACCAGATCAGGCAGGTCTAGTTCCTGTCTGAATAGCTAATCGTATAGTACCGTATATTTTTTTACGATTTCTCCCCGGTTCATCGCTTATTTTATTTTCTTAAATTATATCAGTTACTTTAAATTGTCACATCATAGTTTATCCACCTGCCGGACTCATGAAATATTTATTTTTTTCAATTTCTGATATCACACTTAAGCTTTGAGAACCTATGAACCACCAACTTTGACTAAAGTGGTTAACTTAATTCTAAATTTACATTTATCTGATCCTGATCAGTCGCTTTTTGCGTGCTTATATGTCCGCTGACATTTTAGTACGTACCTATGGGTCAGTAACTACAGTCGTGACAAGTTCCACTACTTCATTGATTACGCCCCTATAGTCTGACAAACGACCTGGATACATAGTAATTATAGTGTGTGGTTGGTTTTAATCGTAGGCGACAGCTTGCCTTTTAAGAAATATGAATAGTTATTGTGATAATGATAATGAGGAACCCTTAATTCATCGAGTGTCTTGTAGCATATTTTTAGTTAGCTTACTTATCGCATTATAACTCATTTCTCATTTACGAGAAATATTTGTTATTGTCTTACAAAACTTACGATTTTTTCAGACCCTCCACCACACGTATTTCTTATTGAACTTCAAATGTTTTATTTCTTTCTTTTACGTAGCTGTGTTCTTAACATGCCACGTTCGTCAGAATAATTTCGCTGACATTCCCCCAGTCGCGTTTAAACGACACGCAGCGCCATCTCTCCGTCCACTCCCAAACTACATGCTCTCTCTCTTCTTTCCAGCCGCCACCATGAACCGCGGCGTCCGAGCGGAGCCGACGCCGCCGGAGTGCGCGCTCGCAGCGGAGATGTTCGACCACTTCTGCTCAGCAGGCACCATGAAGCAGATCCTCGCTCTGCATAGAGAGATCTGCCACACACTCACGCTCAAACCGAATAAGCTGCCAGATTTCTATCCGAAGCTGAAGGTGAGTACTAAATATTACTTTACATCGTTGAAATCAGGCCCTCCTTACGTTGACCTTGACTTCTTGGTAACATGTCACGACGAATGGCAAGGGCCTATCACATCTACAAAAGCCCAGCCCTTAAGTTGAAGAAGAAGAAAATAGGTCCAAGAAGACTACTACTGAACAGCCTCCTAGTTTTACCTAGCTAGATTATCATTATCAACTGCAGGACATCCACTGTTGAACATAGGCCTCGATCACTATCGATTACAAAAGTGACGATACTTGTAAGAACATGAGAAAAATTACCTTATCATATTCTTCAAGAGAATAAAAGTAAAAAGCAGGAAAACAAGTTACTTGTATTTTGAATTCTAACGAAACGTGAACGTAACCTCGTTTTTTGGAGTCTGCTAATTAGTCCGTCAACTGTTAAACGTTTCATTTGACTACGACCTACTCTAATCAAAACGTACTGCTATGACCGCTGCCCTTTCCGAAAGCGACAATAGTTCCTAAACTAACGTAGTAAGTTCCCATTTCGTGCGCTTGTTGTTAGTTCCAAATATACCTTTCGTGTTTGTCGGCACGCCCTACAGTTTGAATGGAGCCCTAGTTTGTGACATAGCGATGCACCGCCGTTTTGCTTGAGTAATCATTCGTGGCGCGACCGCCGGTCTACAATTTTATAGCCATCAATGAATGTTTGCCGCCTGCGTTGAATTATCGAGCTGGGAGGGAAGGTCAAAGCTGAATAGCACGTGGAAAGTTGGGTCGTACTATTTTTGTGCGATCACGGGGCTAATAAGTAGAGTTATGGTCTTGGCTGGGCATGTTTGTTCCAACAAAACTATTCTAGATTCAACGTCAATTGTACCTAGGATACATTTTGTTTATGCCATCGAAATAGTAATAGTATACTTGTAATAAGACGGACATTATATCAAAAAGAAAGAATTGATTTAATTTTTTCATGTTCAATTATCATGGCAATTATAACGGTAGCGAAAATCGAAAATTCACTATAGCAAGCAATGTTACCAAACCAAACTATTTTCTTATCTGAGTTTAGATACTTCTACATTTGTTTTAAAATGTTCTGGCTACGTGGCACTGGAGAGAGAGAAGTAAATGATCATTGTAGACATCGAATCAACTTAATCGTAATGTAACAATCGTTGGGTTTCCACTTGTCTCGCAAACTCATAGTCTACACTTTTAATGAAATAATATACCTGAAGCAATATTTACATATGCTATTTTTCTAAACGATAAAAGGATCAAATTGAGTTCATTGCCACTAAACTGCCCGTTCTTGTTCAGCACAGGCAGCCATTTTTGGAGTGGACAAGGCATTTTAATGCTATTAAGTTTTGTGTCATCGTTATCCTTTACGTAATACTGTACACTGACGAGCAATAAATCCGTGTTTTTGCTTAGTAATACAAAAGTAAATAATGGATGTAAAAAAACTACTGAATTCATACACACAAAAATATCATATCTAAGATTCTTTTGGTCATGATTATGTCCTGGAGTGTATTAGGGTTCTGTCTGTTCTTACTACATAATGTATCAGTTATTATGATTGTAATAATTCACAGCAAACATAATATGAAAGAGAATAAGAATCTCAAGGGCTGACGGTTAATACAGTAAAACATTGTTACATGAGCAATTTAATTGTATTTTTAGATGACCCCACTCCAAGATGGCTTGGGTGGTCATCAGATGATTCACTCCGATCCAGGAAAGCGCCACCTACGTGCCGATTCCTTTCTCAGTCACTCGCCGAGTCATCGTAATGTAAACAATGAACAGGTGTAATATTCAGGCTGATGTCCATAGTTTTGAGCGTCAAGTATCTTACTTACTCATTACTGTTTAATTTTGGTATCGTTCCCTCTTATTTTTATGGTAAAATTGAAGAGAACGAGGACAGCAACTGTCAAAATACAATTATGATCCGTCAGAGAATATCCACAAGTGTGAATGAACCTCGATTCCTTTAATTATGGTTCCTGTATTCAATTTTATTTGCTGCGTTTGATCTCTGTTACTGACATAATAAAGCTTGACTAGTATCTTTATTATTTAACATCGAAGATCGCTCTTCGTGTCCTAATTCCCTGTAGTAGCTAGTGAAAGCGTACTTTCTAGGAAATATATTTTCCCCTTAAATCTGTATACTTACCACCACTTTCTATTCATTTTATTTTTAAAGCCACGGTACTACTCGTAGTAAGAACTCGTAATGAGAAAAAATCCTATGTCCATCCATCAATTGTAATAACAATTGTTATGAAAAGTGATTGATTTTCAATTGATTACAACAGCAAGTCGTAACTACAGCTGTCTGCTTCCGTCTATTCCAACTAAAAGTACTTCAACGACTGTTGGTGTCATCTCCCCTATTCCGCGAACAGTTATTCTAATGTCTTCTAATTATGATATTCGGACGAAATGCGGCAGTTGCATCTTGAGACCACGTTCAAGGGAGTAATTTACTAACGCAACTAACGTCGATGTGGTCCTCGTCGGCTCTTATATCTTGACTATTTAAATCATTAAAATTCATACACTGGATTCGTTCCGCGGTCAGGTCAATAGAAACGCTGCCCGATTCCGGTCAATTTGTTATGTACCTGACCGCAGAACGTTTCCAGTGTGTCAAAGAATACAGTGGTGTCAGCAACTCCATGAATCAATAAGCACTAGACGCGGACGCAGTTACCATCCTTACGTCGTAGACATTCCAGCAATGCGCACAGATAGGTTTCGATCTACATTTCTCATGCGTACGGCTAGGGAGTGGATTTCGCTGCCGGCTTAAGTGTTTCCTAGACATTATAATTTGGGCGAATTCAAGAAATGAGTGAATAGGCTATTACTAGTCAGACATGATCCATCCTAGGCCACATCATCACTTACAATCAGGTGAGATTGTGGCCAAATGTATGCCTACACACTATAAAAAAAAATTGTTAACCGCGACCAGCACAGCACCGCATGTGGCACCGCGTTCTATTGTGACGTAGTTCATAGAGTTTCTTGTAGTTCTACAACTTGCATTCAAACGGCTAGGTATGCTGCTGACCCGCGTTTGGTATGTTCTGTGCATTACGAACAGGTGTCAGTTTCCTGTATGTCCGCGTTTGGCGTCGCCACCCGGCTGCGCGTGCGCATGTCACAGCCACGCGGTCGAACCGAAGATATATTTGTTTGTACGTACTCCTGGAAGCGCTGAAATGAGATGTGGAATGTTCGTTTTGTGATAGTTTGGTGCAGTGGAATCTTAGCTCGATGATACAATCTGATGCAGTAGGAAGTGGGAGCTTTGTCCGTTTATTATACGTTTCCGTCGTAATATGAAGGTCGCTTGAGTGGGCGGGCGCACCGTTCTCCTTTATTTTAGGTTGTTTATAATTGAGCTGTATGAAACATTATTTGTTTACAAATAATGTTTATGTAGCGTTTC
The DNA here is from genome assembly GCA_963584085.1 of Pyrausta aurata. Lineage (NCBI taxonomy): Eukaryota > Metazoa > Arthropoda > Insecta > Lepidoptera > Crambidae > Pyrausta > Pyrausta aurata. The sequence goes on along the minus strand of OY757251.1, from coordinate 17,053,495 downwards.
TGTTCCTGCTGGCAGCTATGTTAGACCGAAGATAGGATTTCCTCGACCGGAGTTAGGATTTCCTACTGCCAGAAGTTTATAGGGACAAAAAATCTAAATGGATGACCCTTTCTATCTCTGTTAGGGCAAATCCATAGATAGAATGGATAAAGGGAACGGCCCTAAGCTTACATGATATACGTTATATTCTCAGGATATATATTTATATTTATTTATTGGGGTACAGCAACAAAATACAAATCAATACTTAATCTAAGTAACACTGGTATACAATATCACGTTTAATTTGCAGATATGATAGATAGCCCGTTGCTGAGTTATCTCATTGCGTTTCGATATTGACAAAACAAGGCATATTCCTTTTTATTTCATTAATGTCCCAATGTTTATTAGTTTCGTGTCCATAACCCATCTTATTTCCTATAAATAAACATTCTATCCCCATTTACACCAAATAGTTTATCCCAAATAAGGTTCGGTGCATTGTGGGTAGTTATGTGCAGCTGTGTTTAACATCTGTTTCAATAAATAGCCGATGATAATGTATTTCAATACCGTAAGTGGGTTTTGGGAACTAATGAGATGAATAAGCAAGTGGCTATTCGTAGTGGAAGTGTTTGAGAATCGTGTCTTGATTATGAAATAGTTTGTGTGACAATATTTATTAAAAGATTTTTTTATTATGTACTTAGTTTAAAAATTCGGACTTTGAATGAATAATATAGTTTGTGCGACAGTAACAATATTTTTAGAGATCGAAATATGTATAGTCTTTGCTTTGGTAATTTCGTAAAGCTTACTTCGGTTTTTACTGTTAAATAGGAAATCTCGTAAGATGCTGTAAGCACGCTTTGTTATTACTTTGAGCGAGTCGCTAGCTGGTGAAACTAAATACGTATCTAAACTTAATAAACCGATAAAGCTATTATGGCTATTTGTATTAAATGCAAGTAAATATTTTGGTATACAGGATGTGGCATGTAATATAATCAAAAATGTAAAATGTAGCCCTTTAAGTGACCAGTAAACTATTCTAAATAGTTTGAGTTTCTTTAATCAAAAATAAATTTGGCTTAAGCCACTTAACCCCAAAGCCCATAGTTCTCGAAATCTTGCAATCCATACTTTGATTCCACTTTGACCCCAAAGTGATTTAAGCGTGTTCTTCTTTAATAAGATTTTGGGGTTAAAGTAGACTTAAGGCATAAGCCATAAATGTATACATTTTATTTTTGTTAAAATAAAAATAAAAAACTATCGAATCAGCAATGTATTGCAAACAAATGTCCAGTCATAGAACTTAACATTGTCATTTACTAAAACGAGTTAGCGATTATAATAAACATTGATTTTGGATTATAACTTTGAATAACTATATCTCTGAGTTAAAGCATTTTAGAGTAAATCAAATCAAATCAAATCAATCAAATCAATCATTTATTTGCCAGAATACACAAAAGTATGCAAGTTACAAACTGCAGGTCTTAAAAGTAAGTAGTAGCTGTATTCAGCCTGCATGCAGGCGTGCAAATATTTATAAATATATTTCTTTATTAATACAAGTCCGTTTATTTAACAATCAAATAATGTCAAAATTGCAAACATAATGTCATAAAATTAAATTAACAATGTCATGAAGTTAGAGTCAGTAATAGTAATCGTAATTATATAGAAATATTAAACAATTCATTAAACATTATTTATTAAATTTAAAATAATCTTGTATACTATAAAAGTTCTTTAGTAGTAACCAGTCAACCAGCTTTTTCTTAAATACATTTCCTTCAAGTTTTTTTTCCTTCAAGTTTCAGTACTATAATTAGTCTCGTCAAAGTAACGACGTTGACTCTGTAGAATCAATGATTTAAATGTTTGCTCCTATTACACGCTGTATATCCACATATTATCAAAGGTCAGCGCTTGGTAGGCGCCCATTCATACCGTCTGTCTTCGTTAGCAATAAATTTTACTAGACGACGATCGTCAAAACGGTTAATGACCCGCCTCTAGTTTAGTAACACTAGTAATAATAACCAATTGAGTCGTATTCCGACGAATGTTACATTACTTGAGAACTGGGTTGATTGTCTGTTTGTTCACATTGCAGATATTTGTTGACACAGAAGCAGCTACTGCTCCCGATTCTTTCGTTTGATTGCCTTTGTATCTCCATATAATGTAGTCCGTAGTCCAATATACGTGAAATTGCGTATAATATATCTACAATTAACTAAATGACAAGTTTATCACGGGTTTGTTGTGACAGTAAGTCAAGAATACAAGTACGAAGGAAATTCCGGCATTAATCATTGGTGTGTGATTAATATTAAATAAGGTTTTCATTGTCCTCCGCTCCACCATACGTACTCCACACTGCAGCACAATTATTTTCAATCTGCCAATTACAAATGATATTGAACGCTTATGTTATCAACATTAGGTTGAGATTTTCCTCGACAAATTAGGCGGGCAGCAGCAGCCCTATCTGTACTCAGCAGAAAATCCTACAAAAAGACAGTGCCTTTTAAGTTACACGCTGATGTTTCTCAAAGTGTCACACTTACGAAGTTTTGTTTACCACGCAAACAGCATAAAACAGTCACGGGACAACCGCCCACGGTCCGAGGCATATCTACACGTATGCAAATGTGAATAACTGCATAATCGCTATAATCGCCACATTCGTGTCGGCTGTCGGTGCATCACGAACGATGACACTACACGAGAATCGTTACACCTTACAATGTCATAGAATATGGACGCGATGATGGTACAGGCGGCAGGGAAATCGTGCGGGCGTTTTCCTAATAGGCTAGTTTCCACTAAGAACAAAACACAATGTTGGTTTTTCTAGTGTTTTATTATATTCTAGAGAGAACAAAAAACGAATTCATTTATTAATTTAAATAAGGATTATTAATATTTTCAATAATTAACATTGTCCAAAACACACATTTGCCGATTTGACGTCACGCAGTATAATGAGTCTTTTTCTGCTATCATAGACAACTCTCCATAGTATTTTGCTGTCAAAAAGACTTTCGACTTAAGAAGTGACGTCATTTACGACGCCATGACAGATCGAGCGTTTTTGAGGCCCATTCAAAATGAATTTATCAAATCATAAATACATCATGTAAAATGTTGAATTTAAAAAAAAAGACAAGGTGTTTCATCAATATATTTGCTAAGGCAAGGTACGAGTATTATCTAGTTTTTGAAATTTAGTCAACTACCCTATTGCCGAGCATAAAAGTTGTAAACAAATGTCAAGGTGCTACGCTGAGTGGGCGCGCGCGCGTGATCTTATCTCGCTTCATAATTTTGTGGCTAAATGCTTTATAAATGTTTATTTTCGATGCTCAATATTTTTCAAATGAATCGTGTCAATAATATTTATTGCAAACTCAGCATATTCTACTTTAGCTCGTCCATCCTTCGTCGTCCTCTTAAAGGAAACATGTTTACGTATATCCGCGCATTAAATGGAAATATCAAATGTTAAATGACTACAATAAACATATAAATTACACAAACCTACTTTTGGGTCTACTTCGAATTTAAATAAGGGCGACGATGCAGTTGAGGAAGTTATCTCAATTATTCACTCGAAAATATTTTTTTATATTTATCTGCATCCGAGTGTACTTCCAACAATTTGTATGGCAGCACTAATGGTCTAATTGGAGAAAGAAATCTATTAATTTGGCGACTGCATACGAACACGATCGTTATGCATTGTAAATTTTGATTATTGCAATTTAAACCGCATCAGTAATACCACAGTGTATATCTACTCGGTAGATACTGATAATAGCTATACCAATATGGATATAAGTTAATGTTAGATCTTCTTGAAGATTTATGTAGGAACAAAAATCCATGTTAAAATATTACATAGATTTCTTCCATGGATAATATTAATTCCAAGATGGACACACGACTTCGCAAAGATCGTAGGATCACACGCCTCACGCCGCGTGCAATTGATCTCGTTATGGAAAACGAAGGGGGAGGCGTATGTTCTTCGGTGGAAGTCCGTGTCTGATAATGATGATAATGTGTAACAATTTCTGGCTAAGTAATATTTAGTTAATATAATACGAGGCAGCCGGCATTACATGTGAATCAATTTGCATCATCATAACCGTGATAAAGACTAATTCATGTTTAACAAAAAAAGTTTCCTATTTCAGTACTTACTGCCTCGTGCTCTGTCTATTATGTTATTCATACGTAATGTATAATAATAAAATAATTAGTGCTTTTGCTGAATTAAATAATACTCGTCTGTCTACGTTATTTTAGAATAAATATAATACAAAAATATGATTTCTTTTCCATTTTAAATAATAATCAAAAATATTTTATATATCTGTCAAAAATCATAGCAATACCATCATAGCCAGTAAATGTCAAAGGCTTTCCCCTACATATCGTAATTATAGAAACAATATTAACAAGCTCATTATAATTATTTCAAAACAAATAACAATGTGACATACTAATAATATTTATTCAATATATATAAATATACAATATGATTCATCTCATATTATTAGAGGCTGATCTAGCATGACGTGATGTGAAGACTAGTCTACACGAATCCTTGTAAGATATATTCATTATTCGCTGAATTAGCATCAAAATCCAATAAATAAGGCGAAAATTACAAATCCGATTTATCACACTAACGAACTAAGTCTGAATTATGGATTACAAAGACTTTTACTGTTGATGATTAGTGATCACTTTTATTATGAGAATGCATTAAATAATATGTTAATAAATAATATGGCCGATCATACTATATTCGCTATTATACGGATCTTAATCGCCATGTATGTGATGAGTTTGTGAGAGTATTTGAGTGACAATAAATAATGGTGTATGTAAAATTAAATTAAATGCGCTTTAAAAAAATCTTAAACCTCAATTAAAATGACATACTTATAAGTTGATGACGTGTTCCTAAAGTACCCAAAGACACACATCAATTTAAAATCACTATCTTCGGTTGACACATTGTGTTGATTGATAGTAATGTAGTGCACATATGGATTGGTCAGTCAACATCGTCAAAGTTCCTACAATTGTTTTTTAACCAATTTTCGTTGTAACTTCCAGCATAACAGAGTTCAATTTTAAGTAACACGATGTGAACACTCAGCCTTATAAAACACTGCAGTTTATCCTTCACGTTATCTTGTATAAATTATTAATTAAATGCTGGCGTTATCTAGATAAGATTACCACTTAATTTGCAGCGGCGAAAGTTTTTACTTGTTTGTTGTAGGCATCACGCTTTCCACTTACAATGCGAATATGTTTTACTGCTCAGCGCTAGAGTAAGATGTTGTGTTGTACGTACGATTATGTGTGGCTTTTGATACAACTTAACAATGCTAATACAAAGACTGGTCGTTCAAAGACTTAAGAAGAAGTGAAGTTACTGTCTAGACAGTAATTATGTGCACTGGACGGAATACCGAATAATTTGTGTTGAATATCTAAATAGCTATATATTTCGATCACAGCTTATACAAAAGATGCACCTTTAGCAAAACGTGTTGAAATAAATATCCAAGTTTACAATATAGTAAAATGGTTTTATTCAGTACAAAACAATGCTAAAAGAAAAATTGGTCACTTTGTACAATATGATAATATATCGTAAGTAGTGTTGATCCACCATTGTTATGAATAGATCATTGAAATAAACAAAATTAAACCATCTCCGCACTTAGCACAACAATTATCAGATTAGTCAAGAGACTCATACAAGCTGCTAATGTGTAATTAAAGAAATGTCAGTTCGGACAAACAGATCATCGATGACTATCCGAAGGTGTGACTATAGTTGTGATGATCTCAGAGGGATAAAAATAAAGATACAATTATAATGTCGAATAAGGCGTGGGCTGTCCGTATCTAAGAGTATAATTAGTTATCATGACCCCGTGAAGGGCACTTTTTACTAAATCATTATCATACCTACGCAACTGTACACAAACAACTCGTATTAATGGGTCACACTTTGTGTAACGTTACCATAAGCATTCAAAATTTAGTTTATGTTGATATTTTTGAAAAGGTAATTAAATGTTTAATTTAAAAAAAACCCACGTTGCAAGTCTTAAAAAACGTCTAAACAGATGTTCATGGAACATGGCTAAGAACACTCGAGATAAAATTGTCTATGATACAAAAAATCTTAACGAAAATCGGTTTATCCGCGTGGGAGTTACTATGCCACAGACAGACAAATTAAATTTATAACACCGCTCTCTTTTTGAGTCGGGGGTTAAAACTACAGCTAGCTAAACGTTGAAGAAGCATTAAATAACTCTTTATTGCACATCACACTACAAAGGTTCATGATGAACCTTTGGGTAAAAAAAATGTGTTAATAGTAGCTAGTATTTTGTGAACAGAAAATATGATGAACAAAAAGGCAAAATGTTACATAATAAATTATACATCAAAATAGCAAACCCGCCACGGTTTCCGTTCTTTATCTTTACGCCTCGACGAGAAAGGAACTCGATATAAATCATAAGCACTGAAGAATGCCGGTTACCATATCATGTGACCTCGTTACAATATTATGATAGCGTATAGTAATAATTAATCAGGTGAAAGACGATTTAATGCATTGCGATTTAGCACGCGATATTTTTGAATTATGATTATTAGGATGCTGCGTTTTTGTTATTTATATTTCGTTATTATTTTTGTAATTAATTTTATACATTGTTATTTCAGCCTATATACGATTTATTATGTAGCTAATATACAAAAGTTATAGAAGAAACTAGAGACCTATGTCCAGCAGTATATATTAATTATTAATTTGTTGAGAACATCACAAGTTGATGGCGCCGTTTTGTAGTTTTTTATTTCGTGATCATGATCGTGGCAGGATGCCCTAATTGTCGAAATTCTGAAGAGAGTTTTATCCACAATACGAACAGGCTCATACCAATCTAAAATAATTTCAACGCGTATATCTCAAGTGCGAGCGAGTGCAAATTTTATTTTAGCCCACGAATTGTTTATGTTGCCGACGCGATGGACCTGCATGAACCGGCCTTGCTTTTGCTACTGTTTGGAGATATATTTATAATGCTTTTTGTTGCGAACGTTACTATTCCAGTCATGTTATTCTATAAACGTATCACATCTGCGTTTTGTGTACTAGATATGACTAAATTGCTTGCGTCTTTTAAAACAATATCTCTAGTCACGCATTTTGGGAGCACTATTTTAAACGACAGGTTCGAATCCTGAGAACTAAGATCATTTTCTAGCTAGTTCTGTGTTTTTCATAAATATGGGCAATTCCATTCAAATACAGACTTTTGACCAGCCCATATTTTTATTGGCACACTAGCTTTTGCCCGCGACTTCGTCCGCGTGGAATAGTGACTTCTTTCTCCCGTTTTTTACACATTTACCACTATATCTTGCTCCTATTGGTCGTAGCGTGATGTTATATAGCCTAAAGCCTTCCTCGATAACTGGACTATCCAACACAAAAAGAATTATTCAATTCGAACCAGTAGTTTCGGAGATTAGCGCGTTCAAACAAACAAACAAACAAACAAACTCTGCAGCTTTATAATATTAGTATAGATTCCGTTTAACTGCTAGTTGAAAAGTCAGGTTCGAATCCTGAAAGGAGCACGCCCACTTGATAAGCGCAAGAAACTCATTCATAACTGCGTGTATCAAACCAACTTCATTTGTTACTCAAAAACCCAGGTTCGAATCCTGCAAGGGTCTATTTTTATAATGTTTATGATGTAAGTATCATTGTACAGTCGCCAGCACATCCCGTTACCCATTTTTGTTGCAAACTAGCCCTTATTACAACCGCATAAGATACCGCAGTATTTACCATGACGTGCTGTTGTCCGTACATGTAATATTGTATCTTTATGTAACTATGTAATATAGGTACTTCTATTAAATTACATACAGCACTGCTACTACCTTTTTGTTCGCCAAAGAAAAGAATGTGTAAGGAAATATCCCACTCAAATGACACAATGCTGTGCGTTCTATGGTTACGCGTGTTTTCAAAACCGGTAACCGAATCCATACAACACTCCTGTCACTAGAAAGGTCTAATGCTAGTCGGTTTTATAGTATACCGTCTTCATTAAATCGTAATGAGCAATTGAACTGAGGTGCGAATCATTAATTGTTGGAATTAATTATACTTTGACATGTTTATGAAGGAAACTTATTGCGAATTCTATTTGTGTGCAACGCAATTCTGTTATTGTAATTATTTTTGTTCGCGTATCTTTCCTGTGTTGTGTAATATTTTTCTGTTTTATGTAGAAATCTTTTATACTATCTAGTTTCTTTCTAATGCTAATAAATGTAATTTAAGCAGCCTCTTTTCAGCTTTGACGTTTATATTGGCTATTACTGACAATTTTAATACACTCCCAAACTCCCAAAATTCCTATTTATCGAAGACATATTTTAACACTTCTTACGTATAAAATCACTTTTGTATCCACGTTACAGGCGAAACTGTCGAGCTCATGGAAGGCGCAGGCGCTGTTCAAGAAGTTCGATGCCCGGGCGAACCACAAAGTGTACGCGAAGGGCCGCGCCACAGCTCTCAGCAAGGTGCTGGTGATAGGCGCCGGGCCCTGCGGTCTGAGGGCTGCGATTGAGTGCCAGCTGCTCGGGGCCAAAGTGGTGAGAGTCCTTTTTTTTAAGTTTATTTTGATGCCCGGGAGAACCACAACGTGAAATGCTAGTGATAGGGGCAGTTACCTGTAGCCTGTGGAGCTGCGCCAAGAGGCCTTAGAAATTCAAAGGCATTTATTGACCTCTGGCAATAGTAGATTTGGGCAATACTTACCAACGCTAATATGTATAGTGTCTATGTTCAATCAATGTATACCTATCTATTATAACTACATATTTAAACTGCCTCGGTGGCGCAGCGGTTAGAGGGTCGCATTTTCAAGCGACAGCTGCGCCAGAGTTCCCGGGTTAGATTCCCGGGTCGGGCCAAAAATATGTACCTGGGTTTTTCTGTTCAGATATTCTCAGGAAAGCCCGGAGTTTGAAAGTTAGCGGTGTTATACCCCCGTGCCTCGGAAAGCACGTAAAGCCGTTGGTCCTGCGCCTGATCTCTCTCCGGTCGTGTCAGATTGGTGTCCCATCGGGCTATGAGAGTGGAAGGAATAGAGATTGCACCTGTGTTTGCACACACACTTGCGCACTATAATATGTCCCGCGCAGTCGGTTAGTCGTTGTGACTGGCCACCGTAGTCGAAATCGGCTAGGGGGACCTATCTTGTAGGTCGGTATCAATTTCAGTATTAATTTGCAGGCGATCGTCGTCAGAAGGTGAGAGCTGATGTTGATCTAGTTTGTACTGTTTGTATCGAAAATGATCATGATGTAAGTTTTATATAAAGTGCTCTTACATAAAGTTTTACAATTTAATTATTATAAATTAGATGTACTCACTCATAACTTAACTAGTACAAAAAATCCTTGTTAGCTTTATATGCGGAAACAACAATTATTTTCGTAATCATGTTTCCTTATTTACAAATCAGTAATTATTGCAAAGGCCGTACAAACAAATGAATTACACTTAAATAATACATTTTAAATAATATTATTACAATGAGGGAAATGGGAATGGTTTTATTGCTAATTAGTTCTAAATAAATCTGAATATGTTTCAATAAACAGTAGTCGTAAAGGCACTAATTGTTTTATTTAATAATGCATTAGCAAATATTAATAAAAGATGGATAAGTAATTTTACATTAATAAGTTATTTAAATCACTATGTTGCATCGGAGAAAATCTTATATCCATTTATACATACATATAACAGATTCTTTTGAGCTAAAATATTTTTCAAGTGTCTATACACATTGTAAATAATTACTTATCTAAGAGTAATATTACTTTTAAATTACCATAAGATTATGGAAAATACTTTGTTCAGGAATGAGTCTTAAGAATTCTCTGAAATATATAAATTCAATAGAAAGTTAGTTGGCACCCCTGAACTCAGGTCAATGACATTATGAAGCAATTGGTAGGTTAGGTATTTGCGGTCGAAATATAAATAGTAACACACTGACACATTTACAACCTATTGTTAAACGTTTTTATTTTTAACCCGTGGGTAAAACTGAATAACGTTATGTAATTTCGCAGTTTGAATTTTACATCTCATTTACATTTTTCTTGTTGTTATGCAACCTTGTGTGTTAAAGGATTTGACACACTAGATGCGTTCTGCTGTCAGGTCCATACGAAATTGTACGGAATCGGGCAGTGTTTCTATTGACCTGACCGCAGAACGCAACTAGTGTGACAAATCCTTTAATCACCAATCAATGAAAGTCGAACAATTTAAACATACCAAAATATCACAAGTATTTGAATTGGAATCAATTTCAGCATTTGTTTTAATATTTTCAGTCATGAATATTAATCATTGTATATCTTTTAATGAGCTATGGAACGGAGTAGTTTGGTTTGGGTATGATTGATTAGATCCGGAATACCACAATACACTCCAGAACTGGCATAGCAGATGTAGGCGAAAAGATAGCAAAGCTTAAATGGTAGGGCGAAGCATGTGCCTTAAGGCCTTAAATCGTCACGCGATGGATACCACCAGACGGCTACCGACGATACCCCTTCGTCGGTAGCAGAGGTGGTGAAATAGAGGTGGTGTGACGATTGGTCCAGCTTCGCGAGAGATTGGGAGTCATTGGCTGCTGACAGAAACAAATGGAAAGAATTGGGGGAGGCATTTGCTTAGCAGTGGGATGATGTACGTTAAATATATAAAAAAAAACATTGTATCAAAATACTGACGATTACAATGTTTTATTCATGACACACAAGTATTAATCAGCTTACTTTTTCTGTAAATGGGAACCCGACAATCATAATAATACAGACCATAATTAAAAATCGCTAGCTGAGGGCTAGTAACGGAATCGTCTTACCGTAACTAGTGCTTACTTTCCTTCGCTTCTTCGATGTGATAAATAAAATTCAAGTCATATCCCTTCCGGCAAATGTTAATTATTTATTAACCCCTCATCCATCCTCAGGTGGTGATAGAGAAACGCGACCGCATGTCCCGCAACAACGTGCTGCACCTGTGGCCGTTCGTCATCCAGGATCTGAGAGCTCTCGGAGCGAAGAAGTTCTTCGGAAAGTTCTGCGCCGGCTCCATAGACCATATCTGTATAAGGCAGCTGCAATGTATACTGCTCAAGGTGAGGATAAAAATTACCAGTTTCTAGTAGACAGACCAAGGCATGCCTGCCTGGCCGTATTTGATCGGAATGGAGACATATTATTGTGCTGAAGTCAAACATTCTTGACACACTGATCAGAATACATTTTGTGGCAATTACCATGGCAACGTTTTGTAAAATGGTTTATCTGACCTCAAGTTATACTAGACACACTGATCAGAATACTTTTTGTGGCAATTACCATGGCAACGTTTTGAAAAATTGTCCATCTGACCTCAAGTTTTTGTACAACAAAGTTTGTTTTGAACAGCGTAACATAGAGTATTTATATGAAATATTTTAATGAAGCTTCAGAAGTTAAAACATTATTAGAATTGTAAGTAATAGGGATAAATCCTAATAAATTAATGTCGTTGACTGAAGTATGTGCTACTCAGTGAGACGACAGTCCGATAAGATCATAAGAGAGATGGCATAGGGCTAATGGTGTTAACATACTAGCCCCTTGCTGAATCCGTACAGTTTCTGAGTAAGGTAAAGACAGACAACCACAGAAATAATCGTCGAAACAGACGCTTAATTCTTGCTCATAATAATCAACCAATGTCTTGATACAGGTGGCGTTACTATTAGGCGTTGAATTCCACGAAGGCGTCAGTTTCGAGGAATTATTGGAGCCGACGGTCACCGAAAATTCAGAAAGTGAGTATTTTTCATTTTTGTAAGTAAACCGAGATCGAATCTGTTTATGAAAACGTAGAATAATTAAGGGAACGGACATAGCTCTACGAATCAATAAGCTCAAGTGGCAGTGGGCAGGGCACATAGCGCGAAGAACAGATTGGCCGTTGGGTTAGAAAAAATCTCGATTGGTTTGGACCTATCGACCAAAAGTGCAGCGTGGGACTGCCACTGACAAGTTGGACAGACGATCTTGTAAAGATCGCAGGATCAAACTGGATGCAAACCGCTCACAACCGGTCGCTGTTAAGAGCAGTCCTTTGGCTGATGATGATGATGTAAGTAAACCAAGTTAACCGCATTCAAAATAGTGCTGAGCGGTTCTTTGCACTGGCAGCCTCTCGTTATATTGTGCTCGTACGCAGATTAACGAATCTCTTCCTGCATAGTGCAATTTAGTACATTATAAAGCTCCTCACATTACGTTGGAAGTTTGAACCTTCTACGCTGATGATAAAGTTTGAAATCCGGAGAATGAAATTAAGATGACGTGCCACACAAAAGGTTAAGGCACTGACAGCTTTAGCGATTTACTGCATTCTCGCCCTGGATAGAAAGGATGAACCATTTTAAACAATACATTCAGTTTCATGCGACGTTGTCTGATTTAATGCCGAAATAAATTTTCGGTGTATCCTGTTAAAAGTTATATTTTATCAATGAAATATAATTCATCGATGGTCGTATGCAAGCTCTGCTAAAGGTGCTGTATCATATTGATGAAATTTGAATAGCGACGATGCTTCCTGAGATGAGACACTAAAGGCCTAACAAAGAGTATCTATCATGTACTTAACTATTTCTTATTTCATCAGTATTTCTCTTACCTTTACAACGCCAACCAGAAGGCCATTGATGTTGCCACTTTTTGAGCGCAGAAAGTTTAATTGCCATTGACTCGAAAAGAAGAAGAAGAAGTATTTATCTCCTACCGAATTCAATCTAAATACCTATTGGTAGCTTGGAACCCCTTAAATTAAGACCCCCGTGCCTCGGAAAGTACGTCAAGCCGTCTGTCCTGCGCCGGATCTCTCATCTGTCATGGCGGATTTGCCGTCACACCGAATTAATGATAGTGCAAGAATAGAGAGTGCACCACCAAGAATCGGTGGGTAAACAGGGTCTAAAAAAAGAACGAGCCAAATTCAAGGGGGTTGTTGTCAATCGAGAATAGAATACAGGAAAAAAAATACTAAACATTTTTTTTTTCTGTTTTCTAGACGCGAGTCTTAACCACACCACCCTGTATATTTATATGACCCTTATAAAAAGAGACCCCTCTTAAATTACATAGCATATGTGTAAGCTGTGCTCAGATTTCCTGCGAAATAATCATGTTTGTTAGTAGTATCCCAAAACGTTCACAACTCCGTACGGCCACTACTATCTTGCGTGGGTGCTTCCACCAATAACCGCTTAATGAGTTAACTTCCTGCTTAGGAGTGCCTGCGAAACTTGCATTACATTACATTGATTTAGTCCAGATTTGTCTTTCGCGAAATACACTGCTATGCGGCCATATTATACAGCAAATTATCGTTTGAGCGATACTTATTATAGTGTAGTTTTTATTCGTTCGATTCGCAAGCGAAAGTTATCAGGTGTGTTGGGCTAACAATTAATTTATGTGCTAGATGTTCACCCTATTATATATATTATGTTGATATTACTCGTAATAAGGCGGGTCTATGTGTTTATGTTTCTGTGGAACACCTATTTGTGTATCAGATTAGTTTGATTAAGATAGCAAGTGTGAATACTGGACGCCAATCACATACATTGCTCTAATCCCAAAGTAAACGTGCTTTCCGAGTCACGGAGGTGTCATTACTTCATCATCCGACATCCGACGATTGTCAAGACAGAAAAACGAAACGAAAGAAACGAATTCGACCCGAACCAGGAGGTCTACTACGAAAAACGAAATCCGTCAATACGATTATCGTTTTTCAGACCCGAAAGATTTTAGTATGGAATGCTTACTATGAAATGCGGATCCGCAAAACGATTATCGTAATGACAGATTTCGTTTTTCGTAATAGGCCTTCAGGATTCGAACCCGGGACCTCTTAGGAAATGACCAGCGAACTTACCGCTACACCAACGAAGCAGTTAGCTGTCAATCTTGTTTACTCAAGCTATAAAAGGGCTGAAAGTTTGTGTATGTTTATGATATCCTAGCCTAATAAACACTTTCTCTTTCTTTCTCTCATAATGTCTCATAATATAATTTATCTTTAATTCCCCAGCACTAGGATGGCGAGCGCGCGTCTCCCCTCCCGACCACCCGGTCTCCCAGTACGAGTTCGACGTGCTCCTCGGCGCTGACGGCAAGCGGAACACGCTCAGCGGGTTCAAGCGTAAAGAGTTCAGAGGGAAGCTCGCTATGGCCATCACCGCGAACTTCATCAACCGCCACTCGGAGCAGGAGGCCTCGGTGAGTGACCCAGTCTTACTAATATGTCTGTAGCGGGTTGAGTGCAAGAATTTTATGAAGTCTAGAATCACTGCGCCACAAGACTTACAGATGGTGATAGCTAATAGTCTGTTCCCCGTGCATTCCCAAGAAAATCTTTCAAAATACAGATATTAGAAGAATCTTAGACAATATCTCTTGCATTGCCTCTCAGATTCACCTGTTCATATCTGATCCTAAGCTGGACTTATTTAATACAAGTGTCAATAGTTATAAAAGGCGTCTAACACGTAAATGGTTTGACGGGGTGCCATAAGTTAATCAACTGTATTTGACTTTGTTTCCCTCTTTTTATTATTATCTCTATTTTTTTGTTCAATTCAATCGAAACAGTTATTTTTATTTCTATATTATTCTGTATGTCTGTAAAATGTAATCTGTTTTGAAGTACCAAACAGCGATTATGACGGCGGGATGTCTCTCATGTATACTTAAATGCATAATCCATGACATTCGTGCAAATGTTATGCTTATCACACAAACATTTGCCCCTTGCGGTATTCAATCCCGCGACCGCTGGTTCAGTAGTAAGAAGCGCTAACCACTGCACCAAACGTGTCGTCAAGTTCCGTTAACTAACAACATAATTTTTGTTCCCAGGTGCCAGAAATAAGCGGCGTCGCGTTCATATTCAACCAGAAGTTCTTCAAGGAGCTGTACGAAGTGACGGGCATCGACCTCGAGAACATTGTGTACTACAAGGACGACACGCACTACTTCGTCATGACGGCCAAGAAACACAGCCTGCTGGATAAGGGCGTGCTGCTCAACGTGAGTCAACTCCAACCACTCCAAATTTAAAACTTAATTTTGCAAACTGTACGTAAAAATTCTTAAAATAATAATCAAGTTAAAGGACATGGTTTTTTTGGTACTAAAATAAAAGTTAAACGAACTTACACCACATAAATAAAACATTACTATATAGACTAAATGCTATCATACAAAATTTCTTTTCGATTTTTGGAGATCTCCGTTTAATGAATAGAAAAATAAGGTTTTAGTTATGTGGTATGCGTTTCCAAACGAAAGGTTTTGTTTGACGTTTTCCCGCGTTGTGAAAATAGCTATTTTACCCGCCCGCCGCCACGCTGCTTCATTTGCCGCGTCTGACGCGGCGTCGCTCGTCGTATGCAATGCAACGCTACAACTCAAACGCTTTCGAAAATGCTTCTCCTTGAACGCTGCGTATTACACTATATGTTTGTGATTCTGGCGGCCCGCTTCGCGCAACGCGACGCGCGAGGCCACGCATCTCCTTAAAGAGGCCTATGGTTTTTTAGCCATTGGCATTTAAAAATCCTGTGTACCGTCGTTTATGTGTAACTGCCTCAGTGGCGGAGAGGGTCGCATTTTAAAGCGACGGCTGCACCGAAGGTCCCGGGTTCGATTCCCGGGTCGGGCCAATAATATGTACCAGGACTTTTCTGTTCAGAAATTCTCAGGGTAGCCTGTAGTTTGGAAGTAGGCGGTGTTACACCCCCGTGCCACCACCCTCGGAAAGCAAGTTAAGCTGTTGGTGCGGTCGTGTCAGATTACTGTCCCATCGGGCTATGAGAGTGAAAGGAATAGAGACTATACCTGTGTTTGCGCATACAGTTGTGCACTATAATATGTCCCGCGCAGTCGGTTACAGCATAGTCGAAATCGGCTAGGGGGACTATTATACCGTCGTTCATTGCAGGACTTCGCCGAAGTGTCCCGCCTGCTGAGCGTCGAGAACGTGGACCGCGGCGCGCTCATGCGGTACGCGCAGGAGGCGGCGCGGTTCAGCACGGACGGGCGGCTGCCGCTGCGCGACTTCGCGCTCAACCACTACGGCGAGCCCGACGTCGCGCTCTTCGACTTCACGTCTATGTACGCCGCCGAGAACGCCTCGATGGTGAGTGTAGCTTAGGTGAACAGTAGCTGTATTACACTACGGAGACTTTATGTCGTGGTTACGTGTATTATTGATGGAGTTTTTTCAACCGAACTAAAAAATTATATTAAAGAAGTAGCTTCATATGTTAAAAGGATCTTTAGTGCAGCAGATGCTTGAACTTATCGAGTCGAAATGTCAAAAATATGACATTTCGTTGCTTCAGACTGTGGCCGCAGGTATTTTGTTAATAAGTACTGAAGTGAGGTCCAATTATCCTGACTAGGTGGTAATGATTTTTGTGTATGAGCTGGCTTGAAGATGGGTAATGCAAAATTGGCCTTTTGGTGGCCGATTCTCGCATGATCGAATTTATTTCGTTTGGTAATATGATAACGAGTATCACTGTTTTACCGAAAAAAAAAAACAAGTAAATTATAGCCACGTAAAAAAATTCAGCACGAAATAAATAAAAATGCATAGAAATATTGACCCGAACTAAGTGATTACTGTATTTTCTTAGAAAAAGAAAATTCGATCACTGAACTTTTATTTTGTATTCGAACTGCACGAGAATTAGCTTCCAGATCTGTACCCCGATGTATCTATTATAATGTTTGCCATCAACTGTTTCCCCCCAGGTATACGAGCGCCACGGCCGCCGGCTCCTCTGCCAGCTGGTCGGCGACAGTCTCCTGGAGCCGTTCTGGCCGACGGGGTCGGGGTGCGCGCGCGGCTTCCTGTCCGCGCTGGACGCGGCGTGGTGCGTGCGCGCGTGGGGCCAGTCGCCGCCACCGCACCCGCTCGAAGTGGTCGCCGAGCGCGAGTCCATATACCGGCTGTTGGGTGAGTTGATGGTTTGAAAAGAAATACAAAATTTCGGTGACAGCGACGAGTAGAGCTTTGAGTAAAAAATACGGTGTTTGTTTTATGTTTGAAACGGTAAATGAGGCCTCTGAAAGTTATTAATGCACGTAAAATATGTTTTTAATATTATTATTTTAATTGGCCACGATACTAAAGTAAATAGTACTAGGTACTTTGTTTTCGAAAGAATGGACCTGTCTCTGTCACTGCGCGGTGAGAAAAATGTGCAGAAATGAAATGTAT
Source organism: Pyrausta aurata (assembly GCA_963584085.1). Classification (NCBI taxonomy): domain Eukaryota; kingdom Metazoa; phylum Arthropoda; class Insecta; order Lepidoptera; family Crambidae; genus Pyrausta; species Pyrausta aurata. The sequence continues at coordinate 17,036,037 of OY757251.1, read as the reverse complement.
TGAGACGAAAAGGACGAATGCGGGTGGATGAGCGGGGAAACGGGAAGATTTTGACATGTTTGGCAGTTCCATTTTTATGATAATCGGGTTGTATCTTTATCGATGTCAACGATTCCACTATGTGTTGAAAATATACAAAGCTTTTGCAAACTGATCTTATTAATATGTTTTATTCCCAGCGCAAACGACACCCGAAAACCTCCACCGCGACTTCGGCGCGTACACGCTGGACCCCGGCACGCGGTACCCGAACCTGAACCGCGCGGCGGTGAGCGCGCACCGCGTCACCGGCTTCTACGACTCCGACGAGCCGCTGCCGCTAGACGCCGCGCCCGCCGCGCGCAAGCGGCGCAGGGGTGAGTGACCCTTGCAGACGAACAGCTGACTGTCGCGGAGTCATGTGCCCGTCGCACCGCGTCACCGGCTTCTACGACTCCGACGAGCCGCTCCCGCTGGACGCCGCGCCCGCCGCGCGCAAGCGGCGCAGGGGTGAGTGACCCTTGCAGACGAACAGCTGACTGTCGCGGAGTCATGTGCCCGTCGCGCCGCGTCACCGGCTTCTACGACTCCGACGAGCCGCTCCCGCTGGACGCCGCGCCCGCCGCGCGCAAGCGGCGCAGGGGTGAGTGACCCTTGCAGACGAACAGCTGACTGTCGCGGAGTCATGTGCCCGTCGCGCCGCGTCACCGGCTTCTACGACTCCGACGAGCCGCTCCCGCTGGACGCCGCGCCCGCCGCGCGCAAGCGGCGCAGGGGTGAGTGACCCTTGCAGACGAACAGCTGACTGTCGCGGAGTCATGTGCCCGTCGCGCCGCGTCACCGGCTTCTACGACTCCGACGAGCCGCTCCCGCTGGACGCCGCGCCCGCCGCGCGCAAGCGGCGCAGGGGTGAGTGACCCTTGCAGACGAACAGCTGACTGTCGCGGAGTCATGTGCCCGTCGCGCCGCGTCACCGGCTTCTACGACTCCGACGAGCCGCTCCCGCTGGACGCCGCGCCCGCCGCGCGCAAGCGGCGCAGGGGTGAGTGACCCTTGCAGACGAACAGCTGACTGTCGCGGAGTCATGTGCCCGTCGCGCCGCGTCACCGGCTTCTACGACTCCGACGAGCCGCTCCCGCTGGACGCCGCGCCCGCCGCGCGCAAGCGGCGCAGGGGTGAGTGACCCTTGCAGACGAACAGCTGACTGTCGCGGAGTCATGTGCCCGTCGCGCCGCGTCACCGGCTTCTACGACTCCGACGAGCCGCTCCCGCTGGACGCCGCGCCCGCCGCGCGCAAGCGGCGCAGGGGTGAGTGACCCTTGCAGACGAACAGCTGACTGTCGCGGAGTCATGTGCCCGTCGCGCCGCGTCACCGGCTTCTACGACTCCGACGAGCCGCTCCCGCTGGACGCCGCGCCCGCCGCGCGCAAGCGGCGCAGGGGTGAGTGACCCTTGCAGACGAACAGCTGACTGTCGCGGAGTCATGTGCCCGTCGCGCCGCGTCACCGGCTTCTACGACTCCGACGAGCCGCTCCCGCTGGACGCCGCGCCCGCCGCGCGCAAGCGGCGCAGAGGTAAGTGACCCTTGCAGACGAACAGCTAACTGTCGCGAGGTCATGTACCCATCGCGACTCCGACGAGCCGCTGCTTAATGCGTATCGGTCATCTGACTTCGTAAACAGCTGACGATTGAGCTCCGAGTGCTATCGAAGCAGGCTCAGCGACGGTCAAGTAAAACAGCTGACAATCGCGCAAACGCCGGTGATATTGTTATATACAAACAGAAGACGATCGCGCAAAGACCATCTTCCTTCGCGGTCATTGACCCTTAGATGTTGAACGAGTTTTACTAGCCACATCTTTTGAGCTTGTTCTAACCAGTGAGTTGTTATAACTACGAATGGTGGAGCTATGCCAAGCAAAAAAAATGTGTTGCAACTCGATGACAACATTGTGACGTAGGTATTCCTTGATATTTTAATGTCGAATTTGAAACCGTTTTTATGCGTTGATGCCAAGTAGCGTCAAATCATGGAGCAAGAAATTGGTTTCTGTTTTCAGTTCCATACGCTAGTAATAGTAGTTCAACGTTTCTTACATCACATTTTATTAACAGAAGCGGACATCAGCGACGAAGTGCTCGTATCCTGGGTGGGGTGGTCGGAGCCGGGCGTGCGCGCGGCCGCGGGGCCCGCTGCGCTCAGCAGCTTGTTGCGCCGCTACCGACCCGACCTGCTGCCGGTGGCTGCGAGCCCCCGCGCTGTGTACCATGTGCTGCACCACGAGTTCGGTACGTGACGCCGCTAGCGCCTTGGCTGTTATTTACCAATGGTCAACCTTAAACAAGTGCATTACGTTTAAATGGCCCAAATAGCATCCAAATTATAGAAACTTTCTTAATTTGAAACCAAGACAAATGGTGTGCTGTCTGGCGTATATTTAATTTATAAAAATATACATCTTTTGACATGATTTATTTATGATTTGATAAATTCAATTTGATAGGCCCCAAAATCGCTCGAACTGTCATGGCGTCCAAAATTACGTCACTTCTTATGTTAAAAGTCTTCTTGACAGCAAATTACTATGGAAAGTGGTCTATGGCAGCAAAAAAGCCCGCCAAAGTACAAGGTGTGAAACTACGTAGAAACTGCCAACTTTGTATGATTTATTCTTAGTGGAAAGTAGCATATTTTCCTACCTATAATATTTCTAAGGTACGCATTTATCTCCAGGTATCGCACCGTTCGCATCGGGCGGCACGACGCGCGACGTGCCCGACGCGAAGTTGCGCGCGTACCTCTCGCGCGTGTACAGCGCGTTCAAAGGCGAGGTGCCGCATGTGCATCACGCAAGCGACTCGTACGAGCAGGTAACGCGTCTACGCATGAAAGCTACGTTCAGGGCTCATGAGACTTGAAGTAGAACGCACAAAAAAAGTAAATTCGCCCACCCTTGTAACTTGCCACTCCAAAATTGTTTTTTTTTGCTAAGTTTTAGGGCGCAATGCCACTATCTTATGACGGATACTTGTAATTGAACGATTGTCGTCTCTAGTTGTTCCTGTATGCAAAATATGTCGTCACTGTAAAATAAAAAATGACGTAGACGCATGTACTCGTAGTGAACACCTTTATTAAAAATATTAAAATATGTACCATGACGATCTAAGGGCCGATTTCACCATTGAAGTAAACGCGATCAGTTTAAGTAAAACTCGTTTACGCACCTAACTGAGTTCGGATGCTGCATTTTGGATTTCACCCACAACAACTAATCTCAGTTAACGCAAAACGCGTTTTACGTTCTGAACGCCCGATATTGGCCGTTTAACGCCTTTAAACGCGTTCAATCAAACAAATGTCAATGCCGTCACATAATGCGTTTTGCTTTGATATTTTGAATTTACCATCAGTTTATTTCATTCGATTATTTCGAAGTGGTTTTCCACCAGGTCAATGAGGGCCAACTTTTCGCTGGCGGTAAAAGTTGGGTCCCTCTTTCTTTTCTCACCCGAGGTAATTACCTCGTCGCTATTCCTTTTGTTGGACATCGCTTTTCTCGAAAACTCGACCCACACAGTAACAAGTAGGTAAACAAGGACAAACTACGCTAGAAGCCACTGAACGCAAACGAAAAAAGCTCGAGTCGGGCGGACGGGAAACGCAATATTTGACAAATTGACTGTCAATGCATACATACTTTTTAATTTACGTTCCGTTCCTCCAAAATTCATTACCGGTTTTTAAAATCAATTAGTTTTGCTTTATTTTTTTCTGCGTGAAATGAAAACTATTATAAGATTTTTACTCTAATCTGTGGTTTTTGTCTATGAATTTAGATGAACTTCGTTTTCGTAAACGCGATCAAAACATAACTACAAAATGTCGGTGAAATTCATTTGACGTTAATCGAGATCAATTCAAACATTTGAACTCAGTCAAGTTAAACTCAGTTTTGCTAAACTCGTTTAACAATGAAAACGGTGAAATCCGCCCTAAATGACACAATCTAACGCCACGCCATTGTGGGAACGCGCCCTTAGTGTATTTTTCTGGTTTACCTGATGGCACGGGTACGGATCTACTACATAAGTCACAAAATCCGCTATTCCCGAAGATGGTCTAGCTTCATTGAAAGTAGACGACCAAAATTTTAATTTTTCGTCTGCCATAGAAACGTTAACAATACATTTTACACGCATTAACATAAAATGTCGTTATTAATACTGACACTTATTTTTATTTATTTCTAGATCAAACAAAGTTTACAGAAAGAGAAACACGTACGAAATACGGCGGATCACTCAGTTTCAGTGTACTCAAGTAAGTAATTACAATTTTATTTTGTCCTTATCTCGCTTTTCTATCATTTTTTGTTTATCATTCAATTTAACATAAAATTGTAAGTACTTCTTTAACTCTCATATAATAATTTAATCCATGATGACATAAAATTAACAATTAATTTATGCAAAATTACTTATTTGAGTGAATTTTTACACACGGCAATACGATCTTTAACACCTAGCGTCAGACAACACGTTTTCATTATACCTAACATCATCACCCAGTGTCACCAATATCATCTAATATTAATAACATCAAATAGCAATTCTAAGATCTTTCATCGTCCAACAGACGCTGCCGACACGGACAAGTCCCACTCGAGCTACCGCAAGAAGCGCCGCTCCGTCCGCACGCCCCAAGTAAGTACCGACCCCGCAGAGTACATCCGCCGGCAGATCGGCCGCCTCGACCTGGACGATGTCTCCGCCCTCGCGCGGCTCATACAAGGACACGACGACTCCGCCGCGCCCCCAGACAAACAACAACTCATACAACAACAGATACTAGCCCTACTAGACCCCGAGGAATCACCCGACCCACAACTGGTCAGGGAATCACTAGCACAACTATTGCAGGGCAACTCCAAAACGAAAGTCAAGAAACCAAACCAACTGGACAACTTCTTCGACAAACCACAATCCGAAAAACCAACCAGACCTCCAAGAAAACTCAAAGGACTCGACGCGTCAACGATCAAAGTACCAGACTTCTCAGATATATTCTCAGATGATACCAATAGACCTCGTCGTAAGTTGAAAGGACTTGACCCGTCGACGATCAAAGTGCCAGACTTCTCGGACGTATTCCCAGATGACACAGACACAGATGCGACTATCGTCAATGTAGAACCGCAGATACAGTCATCAAAATCAACTCCGATTGAGAGCAGAAAGAAAAGAGAACTGCCCAGATCGCAGTCTACAGAAAGTGGCAAGAAAGAGCTTGTCCGGTCATTGTCTGTAGACGTTCCGAAGAAGAAAGAGCTTTTACGCACATCGTCCACTGACAGTCCACTACCTCAAAAAGGAAGACGTTTATCTGAAGTCATTGACAGCAGCAATAGGTGGCACTCCCAAAGTCCTGATGTCTCAAAACCACACGGGCGATCGAATTCCATAGGTTCCACAGAAATACCGAACACCAGACGCATAGCTCAACTATTTGAGAACAACAAGCGTAGGCATACCCCCAGTCCCGAATCTAGGTCGGTGCGTTCTGGGTCTGTTACCAACCCAGAGATGATAATGCGGATGCAGCGCATGGCTGAGATTATCGAAGGGAAACGTCGGAACACGCCCAGTCCAGAGCGTTCGAAGCGATCCGAGTCCATCGGGAATCCGGATATGGCAATCCGTAGACAGAGAATGGTGGATCTGATCGAAGGGAGCAAGCCTCGGCCTTTAGAACTATCAACGCAACGTCGCGGTTCCGGTGAGATGTCTTTCCGGATGCAGAGAGCGTCAGATCTGATGCAGAAGAAGGTTGAAGGGAAGCGATCAAAAGGTGGAGGTAGACGTAAAGCGGCTCGAGAGATAATGCGTCAGCGTTTCGAGAAGAGTTTGCAGATGTTGGCAACGGAGCCTCGGATGGAGTTCGCTCCTTCCGTGGACCTTGAGAACGACTGTGGCCTGCAGCAGTACCGCGCCAGCGCGCCGCACTTCGACGACAGGGTCAAGAAGCTGGAGAAGCAGTTGCAGCACTATGTGAGCGGATGTGTGTGGCATGCGTTTGCGATTGATGTTCGTAACAGCCATCGAGACGGGTACTCTCTCGAAGTGTTTTATATAATCTTAACATATGTATTATATATCTCTCGGTCACTTGTTAATTAATTATGTAGTCGTCTTGTAATACAAGTAATTAACCTGTGGTTGATTTGATCCTTGGTCAATCACACAGTAGTTAAAGGACTAGTCTATTAAGTAGGCAGATTAATCTGAATTTGATTCTGACGAAAAAACTTGGCTGGTTTTATACTAGTCCACTTTTAAACAATCTTAGTTTCCTTTACAGAATATTTATAGGTTATACACGAACGATTTACTTACATGATTGTTGTTTTGCATGGATTTCAAAATTATATATTAACAACCACGTGATGTTTGTCGTTTATTCACCGTGTTTACTAACCGAAAAATACGAATATGTGTGCTCTTCCTACTAGTCGTTGTTGGGGAATATTCTCCTTGTTTTTATACTTGAGCACATACTATATGTTTTGAAGATAACAATAACTCTAATATAGCCATGTGTGAACTGTGATTTGGACAAAATTAATTTACTGCCAATTTGTACTTAAGAATTAGCGTTTATTTTGGTCCTAGCAGTCTTGCGAAACAGTAATTACTTGACTGTAAATGATTACAGTTATTCCCAAACTTTTTATACCTTTGTCAAGTACAACCATACATAACTGCCAAGTCTAACCTACCATTTTCTCTAGGAGGAGGGCCGGATCGTCGGTGGGGGCAGCAAGGGCAGCGGGGGCGGGGCCCGCGTGGCTCGTTTGGCCGCCGAGTTATCGGGGACAACGGGCCCTGCAGCCCCCAAGTCCACCAAACCAAAAGACCTGATGAGATCCGTGGGCAAGATTGAGCGGGATGATTGGAATGTCAAGGAGATTGAGAGGAAGATCATGGAGAACAGGCTGGGCAGGCCCGAACCTAGAGCTGCGGAGAAGGTGCCTAAGTGGGATAGAGAACAGGTTAGTAATTTAAGCTGAAGAGAAGCTTCATATTAATTAATGTACAGTAGCCAGCACATTAGGTTAGCCACTTTTGTTCCAAACTAGCCCTTATAACAACTGCATAAGATGCAGCAGTGTTTACCTTGACGTGCTGTTTTCTTGGCTTTTTTTTGACTTCGTGTCGTAGCTGACGTCACGCACGATAAAACAATAGTGGACTTTTGAAGCATTAAAAACTTGTGTACGGTTTCAATATTTTCAAAGATTATTACCTCAGAATTTCATAGTTAAACACACAATATTCGGAGATCATCTATAGTTTTGTCGATAAAGGAAGAATCCATAAGAGAAGTTCATCATTTGCTGTCACTTACTTGCGTGTAATATTAAAAAAAGAGATTTTATTATTTATTGCACATACACCGTGCTTTTTTAACCGTCTTACAGCCGAAGGCCACTTAAAGTATCCAATAACTACATGTCATTCGTTAAACAAAACTTGGTTATTTATTATTAAGATTTCAAAGCCTAAGACATTAAAGAAGATATCAGCACAATTTAGTACGAAACATCCTGTAACGAGCACTACGCGCGGGTCATTCACTCGGCTGTCTAGCACTACTGACATAGTTTTACGCATTACGCACGAATAAAAAGGGGCGAGGCGGTGGGCGTCACAAAGGATTGCGCTAGCGCATGATTGGTTAGACATCCACGTGGACTGTCTTAGATTGGCTACGGTGCGGAACGCGTGGAGGCGGCAAGGTCAAGGAATGCATTGTTGAAAACGTAAACATTATAAACAGAATGATACATTACGTAACATTACTATTAATATTTTTTACACCAAAATTATGTGGAGTATAATAAAAAAAAATAACATGTCCTAGAGGTTTATTAAGATGGTTACATTACATGGGCTTCGGGTGTAAGACGGTTAAAAAAGCACGGTGTATAATGGTGCCCAAAAATGGACTTAATGCTAAAATCATTTTCTGCCAGTCTAACCCTTAGGTCATACAGAGAGATGGCAATGCAAGTAAACTAGCTCAGATTTCACATGATTAAAGAAAGATGTTTCCTTTGAAACAGTTCCTAGTCCGTCAGAGGCGCCTGAAGGAAGGTGAAGCGAACGAGGAGAAGTGGATGGAGATCGACGAGACGCTCAGCAAGCTCGACCAGAAGCTGAGGGACTCGGGACGCCCCGACCACGGCACCAAGAAGGTAAGGAACGGGACTGTATTCATACATTACGATCACAACTCAATTTAATTTACCAAGTGTAATCGTTGTCAAACAATAGAAAATCGTCGAGGGAATATGATAGGACACTTGATACGACATGACAGATTTCTAGAGAATATCATAGAAGGGAAAATAGAAGGGAGGAGAGGAAGAGGACGGCCTAGGATAGGCTATTTCGACCAAGTGAAGGAGAAAATTAATGTCATGTCGTATCAAGAAGTCAAGATAAAAGCAGGCAGGAGAAAAGAATGGAGATTACTCCACCGACAAGAGCGCGGCTCTTAAATTGAAGAAGAAAAGAAGAATCGTTGTCAAATGCCTGGCTATCTCCATAAAAAAACAAGCAATTTAAAGTCTGTTTTTATTGCGTGTCCAATATTGGAATCAATGTGGATATTCCTTTTTAACGAAATAATTCATTTTAAAATAAAATAAACACAACCTAAAAGGTTAAATTAAATAGATTATTAACTTTATATTTGTTACATTGTTCGACTAGCAAAGAAAAACAGACTAAACAGGCCTCCATGATAACTTCTTAGTTGTGAAATTCAGCAGTAAGTAATCTTGCTTCCACATCTTCACTTTAGTAAAACAAAACAGTAGACTTGTCAAGTATTTGTATTATTGCAAGCTGCACAAACCCGTTTTTATACTTTCTTCTGTATTGTTATTCAGGTGGCCAATCTAGCAACGAAATTCGTGAAGAAAGAAGACGCCGAACCACCAGCTGCCGCTGCGCCCAAACCACAACCCAAAGAAGAGGTAATTACCTCGATAATATAAATTGCACTTGTAAAAAGCAGCTGTGTTAGACAAAGAATCGAACCTTGTGTCTCACGCGATCTGGCAAGAGCTTAAACTTAAATCTTCTTCATTCATCACATATCCGATTTACTCATAATATGTTTGTCGTTCGCGAAATTCATGTGTTTGATCAGATTTTGTTTTTATATATATTTTTAATGAACACAAATTCTTTCCTAATTACTAAATTTATTGTCAGCTTGTGAGTCACATTTAATAGTAATGAACCCCCTAATTCATAATAACGCAAACAGTCTAATAAACCTATTTTAGCTATTACACTATTTTGTCACTTTCTGTCTAATGATGACAGCGCCAAGAAAGAATGATACAAAATAGAGTAATAGTTAAAACTGTTTGCGTAATTATGAATGAGAGGGTAAAAATTTATCATACTCCCCAGGTAAAGAAAAGCTGGCGCGGCCCGATGTCTACCGGCGTGCAATGCGCGTCGTGCGGCACGCGCGTGTTCGCTGCGGAGGGCGTGTGCGCGGACGGGCTCGTGCTGCACCGCGCGTGCTTCCGCTGCGCCGTGTGCAAGCAAGTGCTGCGCCCCGGGTATGCATGAATTATTAAATTAACCAGTTATTAATTTAAGGTGATACGGAGGTCTACATCACCCAAGTTAGGGAATCTCACTTAAGCTTTAAGGCGTGATTTACCAGGCTCATCTTCTCATTCATGTGCAAAGATTATACTCATCTACAAAATATTACAAGGAACACATAACAAAAAGCCCGTCACACTCCTTTGAACATTTGAGTTATCTCTGCGACGCACCTTAATTGCAGATTGTATATAAATAGCTTTGTCATTATGTCCGTCTGTTATGCTCGCAAACACTACTTTACGTCAACATGAACCACGTTAAGTGACACGCTGTGGCCGTAAAATATTCAAAACCGCCTCTTATCGTATACATAATGTATGTATTTCTACAATCCTTAGCTCAAGTTTAGTATTAAAGTAACCATCAAATCGTACGTTTTTTTTAAACGTAAAAAACTTATTTTTTTAAGCCGGTAATAACCTAATAATACTTTAAAAACCTAATCCGTGGAGGTTAATGAATACTATCAAACTAAAGTAGATAACATTTACCCAACTCAGAAACTACACAATGGAACGCTACGGCACTCGCTTGGTCTGTCTTCGGCATTCCGGGGTCAGCGTGCCCGACGCAGTGGCGGCCCTCGCCGGGCCCCCTCGCAGCGAGGCCCCCACCCCCACCCCCGAACGAATCAGCCTGGAGCTGAGTGATGGGGGAGCCCGCGAGATTGATGAAGACGAGTGGACTGATAGGAACTGTTTGGCTTCTGAGACTTCCGGCGCTGGTGGGCTGAGGTATGTGTTTAACAGGGTGTCCCAGAAATGATGAATCAAACTGCTATGAGAAGCAGCTTGACTAATGTCCTATCATTGGTGATCCTACATTATAATAGAGAGGCCCCCAACCCCACTTGATGAGGGACCCGCGAGAGACATTAAAGATGGAAAGACTGATAGGAACTGTCTTGCCTCTGAGACTTCAGATGCCGGTGGATGGACTAAAGTATATGTCGATGACTATCATATGTATCCACCATTGCAGTAGTAAGCACGGTAAGCCGTTGGTCTTGTGCCTGATCTGCTGTCTCACCGAATAATGCGAGAGAAGAAACAGAGAATGCCCTAGTGCATTGCGCACACACTTGAGCACTACAAATAAACAATGTCTCGCGCCGATGGCCAATTTCAATTGAGATTGAGCCCCGTGGTCGGATACGACCTGTACCGTTACCATGAGTTTACGTGCGGTTTTACTCGCTAGCGACGACGTAACTTTTTGTAAGAAAAGTTTTAGTTCTTCAAGGGACCGCTAGGGGCGCTGTGCAATTTTCCTTAAACTTTTTATGTAGTCGGTAGCGAGAAAAACCGTCGTAAACTCATGGTAACGGAACAGGAGGACGTTTTTTTAGTAAGACCCAAAGTCAAAGCGCTTGGCAACTAAGTCAAGGTGACGGTAAAATATCCTCTGTCGAACTGTGAAAGTATCCAAGTTTCTTCAAGTTTTACATGTGACCTTTTCAGTTTGTTAACTAATTTGGCACTTGGCGCGCGACAACCACAAAGAAATGTGTTGCGACTGCTTTAAATCGCTAATAACTCTTCTCTCAGTGACGAAGAAGAATCAAGTTCAGACGAGTACACCGACGCGGGTGACAGCGACAACGAGGTGGCCGTGTCGCCGGAGCCCCAGGGCTCTGCCCCGCCGCGCCCGCCGCGGCACGAGCTCTACTTCAGCGACGACTCGTTCGGCTACGACGACTACTCCGACGACGGTGAGTCAGTCTTAGGGCTTCAAACTTGTCACAAGTTTTTCAGCTTCAAAACCTCCGTAATCTGATTGAAAATTCTATCTGAGTATCCTATTTTTTAAATAATAAAAAAAAAAATTATATGACAAAATCGTACCGGGATGGATGGAGCTGAGCAAAGATGTGTTAAAACTATGATTTTGCTTATATTATGATAATCAAGAAATAACATTTTTCTTCTCGAAATCGCTTTTGGTGGACACAGAATTTACTGTTCACTAAAAATATTTAAGGCTGCAATTCAAAAGGCCAATGAACAGAAACTATACTTTCTTTAATGTCATTGGACTGTTTTTTTTAATTAAAATTGAAAAAAAAATCAAAATGAAAAAAAATATACTTAATTGCACTGTATCTTTTGAAATTAGAATTTAAATTCACGATGAGAAAAATAAAAGATACAAAGTTCTTAAACTGATTACAATGGTAACAACAAACTGATAGTAAACGTCAGAAAATTCAACGTTAAGTCAATTCATTTTTTGTGTCCGTTTAAAAATTATAACCCGCATTGTAAGCTACATATTTTCAAACTAACGCTCACAATTGCTCATGTCGCTTGATCATTTGTCAACAGGCGCCGAATCGTCGGGCAACGAGTCGTGTTCGCGCATGCGCGCGGCCCGCGAGGCGCGCCGCCGCGAGGTGCCCGCCGACAACCGCCCGCCCACCGACAGCAGCGAGGTACCGCGCTGTGCGGTCGCGTAGACCGACACACGACACGACCGATAGGTGCGCCGGAGCGCCGCGTCGCCGCCCCGCGATGTATACGCCGGTTTATAACGCTTCTTGAACGTCGCAAAAACATTAAACTGATAACCGACTGATACTAGAATGTCCTCCCAAATACGCGACCTGGTAGAATGAGCCTTTAATCTATAAAATCTGGCGTTCAAAACTCATCGCGATCTTTTTTTTCTTCATTTAATATCGGTTAAAACAAACATTTTAAAATACTACATATTTGCACTGTTACCACTGAGGTTCGCATACAGTTCTGGAGCAATCTACGTAATTAATTAATTAATCTACGCAAAGCAATCGTGTTGTCTTAGGGAAAATCCCATAAATGTCATCTTTCCTAACGCGAATAGTAAAGGCTTCAAATTGTTAGGCCGCCATAATCGACGTTTAAGCATATAAAAAAAATGGTCAATAATGCTGCTTAAAACTGTAATGTTGTTTGATCGACGCTTTACTCGTGATTTTGCCATATCGACGTTCCCATAAACGATAGATAACTTCCTACTTAGTGAATTTATAACTAATAGTGATGAATGCTGTTTGGTTATAATAGTAAACCTTGCCTATTTAAAGTTTGGGTTTTGACTTTTGACTATACTTGAAGTCGAGCGACTAACTACGGAAAATAGAAATGCGTCTAGATCAACATATAACTGAAGTAAAAGCACGGTCATTATTTATTTATTTACATAAATTACACTTTTTACAATTATACTGCATTTGATCTATTAGATCCGTTATTGAGATGGCTTCAACAACACGTATCTGCCAAGAATCTGCTACAGATTTTGTGTCCTCTTTTTTAATTTGCTACATTACAATGGAATAAACATTCCTTCTTCTATTTCTCCAGTTTCACTTAATCTCTGATATTTGTCATGTTGATGGATGCTTAATAAAGGTCGTATTTTTTCTGTCATAGAGAAAAGAGGCCCCAATACAGCCTGTCCATCTGCCAAGCAAAAAAAGCGATTCGGGTTGCGTTATCGCTTAGCAGCTGCCCTCAGGTTCGGTGTCGTTGCTTCGCCGCCCCCGTGTGTCGCCATTCAGTTAGATGTGTATCATTCACTCATTCGCTCTGGAATGATATCGATCGTTCATTCGGCTTTTCATGTCTTTAACATGACTGTGGCAATAGGCTCTCGTCACGTTCTTTGCTCGATTTTCTTGATTCATTTAAGAAATTTGTAATCGATTTCACTGTTTTATTATTCAGTAATTAATTCAGGTATATTTCGATGCTCGTTATCAACTCATTTTGTGTTGTTTCGTTGTAAACGACTCCATAACCATGACAAATAACATCATCTCTCGACATAAGAATAAGGCCAAGAATTTCGTTGTCTATAGTTTCAAATATGCCAGAATCAAGCAATCATTCACCATTCATTTACAGATAACATACTGTTCTTTAGTCAGACTCTACTCAATCTTTTTTTATGTCATAGAGACTAACATAGAGTTTTTCGTGTGTCTTGTTTGTGTGTGTGTGTTTGTGTGAGTTGTGATTATAAATAACAATCATACTTTTAAAAAAACATGACTCACCTTACAACTATAACATCTAAAGATATCATAATATTCCGAGATATTAGGGTTTTCTGAATATATAAGTAGTTCACTAGCGTTCTAAAGTAAACGAGAAATAGACATTCCGGCATAACTCGTTCGATACTACATAAAGAATATAAATATCGTGTGGCATATTTACACAATTATAAAAATCAGAAATGGAACCCATTCCATAGACTATAAATGGTGGCATGTCCGGACGTGTCACAGCGCATGAGCATAGCTAACTAGGGGCGGCGACTGATGGCGAACAGTTTTTATGCCACACTAACTTACGACTCGGCCACTGTCTTATTTGCTACGATTATTCAATATACATGCTGTTAAAATCACTGCTGGCTTTTTATTGTAGTATGTTGTTGATGTATTATAGTTGGGCGTCATAGTCGAGAAAAAATACTGTCTTAAAATGTGTTATATTGACTTTACCAACAGGCAGTGACATTCTTATAGTTTTTCATATGATTAGACTGGGGCGTTCTGTTTCTAATTTTAAAATATTGTTTGTAGCTATAAATACCTAGAAAACAAGGAAATATTATTTATCTATTTAGTAATTTGTGACAAATAAGACAGTAATGCCGATTAGATTTTTGATGGCGCTTTTGTTGTGTTTTACTATTTATTAATAAAAAGTACCTTCCGTTTTATTATACTTATACATTTACCACATCCCGTTACACCCAAATAATAATATTTACCATATTATATACAAGTAATTTATATAAATATGTATGTTATGTAAATAATAGTGTTTTTGCTTTTGTGGGTTTTGTTTTTTAAATGTATTTATTGTATAATATATTCATGTATTGATTCGTCAGCAGATATATTAAAAAGCATAACTTTGGTAATGTAATTAAGATCAATCTTACTCATCATATCTTTTTGATTCGACTTTTTTTGTCTGTAAAATGACGTTATTATACGTCTATAACATTACCAAGTTAAGCTCGACATCATCCTTTGTCCTGAGATTATTATGTATATGGGTATAGAGGTTATTAAATGCTTATAGCCTGTGCCATCTAGCGTTGGACGGTAAGTTAGTGTGGTTTTACTCTGGCGTACCTGGGGCATTCTCGATTTATTAATTCCAAAACCAACAAAAAATTTTGACGAAAATTAATGTCAAATAAATTGTCAATATAAACCGTTCTATTTACTTTTGGAATTGGTCGAGAATGACCCAACTTGACTATGTTTTAAAGTGGTTCTTACTCTGTCTTTGCTTGTATTCTACTGTTTTGTGATGCGGAAAGCACAGCACGCGGGGTATCTTTGGGTGATTCTATATACACTTTTCCTGTGATTTGGCTTTGAAAAATCGAGGTTATAACTTACTACCGGTTTCCAGTACACTTGATTGATGAAATTATAGGAATTCCATTGACTTCTCATATTGAACGCCAAACAGTGTGATTGGTAGTGTAATCTGATTCCGGGAATATTGAGTTTAAATGATCTTCCGTACAATAGTATACAAACATGGTGTAACTGCATAAACTGCCAGAATACCGAAATAGGCTGTAGTTTTGAAACCCGTCTGATGCCATGCTTTCCCCATCGCAAATCGTGCTAGCGCTTCGCTTCGACGCGAGCACTGAGCACCACTCCGCACAGGTGGAGTCGGGGGAGGAGAGCGAGTCCAGCGACGACGAGGTCTCCTCCGCCACCGAGGTCTCCACCGACAGCGAGTTCGCGCGCGACGAGGCCGCCGCGCCCCCGCCCGCCATACTCGTCACCGAGGCACCCCCGCCCCCCGCGCCGCAGGACTACCCCCTCAGCAGAACTCGCTCCGCAGGTGGCATAGCCACCAAACGAGCTCTAGAACTCAAAAGAAAATACCTACTGGGCGAACCCTCCCCACCCGCCGTCAGGAAATCAGACTCCACCTCGCAAATCGACACCAAACTCGAAGCCTTCCGATCTACCATCACAGAATTCCAGAAAATGCTACACCCCGCACCCACGCCCTCTCCGCAGCCACAAAAACCAATCGTTACCTTCAATCTAACGACCGAAGAGAAGAAAACGCAACCGATGCCCGATATAATCAAAAATCTCTGCGAAATCGCACCGGTAGATTTACTAACGAAAGGCGACTCGCCGCTCTGCAAAAAGGACTGGCGAGATGAACCGATCAAGGAAGAAAAGAACGAACCTGAGCCAGAACCGGACCTTGAATCCGACTCGCTTTCAGAAGATGATTCATCACATACAGAGACGGCTCCCAATCAGCTAGTTCCTCGATTAGAGGTTCACGACGAAGGAGGCGAGCTTATACAACTAGACAGTCTCATGCTAGTCGACAGCAGTACAGAAAACAATGACGAGAAAGCGTCAGGGACCGCCACAACCACCGGCCCCACTGTCGTCGCCGCCGAGTCAGAATCTTCCGAATCCTGCCGAGACGCAACGACACTAGCGTTAACAGAAACGGAACTATCCGACTGGGCCGCCGAGAGCGCCGTGCTGGACGACTGCGGCTTCGACGACAAAGAGGAGAGGAAGCGGAACAAGAACCCTCGAACGCTGAGCGGGCCGAAGCTGATACACGACGCGAAGAACATTTCCGCGATCGCGTCGCACGTGTGCGGGCGCGCCAGCCCCGAACGCGTCGTGTACTCCAACGCGTTCGAGAACTTCGAGTTCGCGGACGAGGGCGAGCAGGACCCGTCCGTGGGCAGCCCGCCCCCGCCCCTCAACAGCGGGTACATGGAGCTCGTCGATGACGAGTACGACGCCTACTCGCCCGGCAACGACCGCTCCATGAACTTCATCGAGCGCAGCTTCTCAGAAACGGTGTTCAAGCCGGTCGCTAGCCACGACGCTAGCTTCACAGCACGCGACACTCCCGCCGAAACAGACGAGAAACACGAAACGACAGACGAACTCAAATCACCGCAACTGCTCAAATCGATAGAACAAGAGACCAGCGACAAGTCGAGCGACACGAAAAGCGAATCTGCCACCAAAGTGGACGAGACGAAAGACGACTCGACGGTCGCCGAGTGCAAGATGGAATCGCTCAGCTTATCCGAATCCTCGCCCCCGTTGGACAACACGGAGACGACGACGACGATCGAGTCGAAAGAATCGGTCGATGACCTTTCCCCGCCACTAGTACCTGAAACGCCGAGAACCATTAGAATAATCAAGACGAGCACTCCGATCACGTTCACGACGCCGGCGACGATCCGGCTGTACTCGCCGGCGATCTGCCGGTCCGCGAGCGAGACGTTCAACCGCTCCAACTCGCGCAGCACCGACTCGCCCACGCGGAGCATCGAACTATCGACGTCTATAAACTTGAGCTCCGGCTCGATATCGCCGGTAAGCCCGACGCCTCTGGTGGACACCACGAACAAGGTGCAAGAGTTGAAGCGCGAGCGCGAGGAGCAGACGGAGGTGGTGCGGCGGCTGGTGCTCGAGCGGCTCGGCAGCGGCCCGAGGACCAACAGGAAGTCGGCGAGGAGGACGCGGGCGTCCCCCATGGCGCAGGTCCCCCCACCCGTGCCGCCGCCGCCCCCGCTCTACCCCCCTCCGCCCCCGCGGCCCGCCCCTCCACTCATCCCCCTCCCTGTCACGCCATCCTTCTCCGACCCAGAACTAGCGAGAGAGAGGCGAAACAAAAGCATCATGAAGAGCATATCCGACTACCTGAATAGACGCCTCGGACCTCGGCAGAAGGTAAATATTTTGAGTTTTATTAATTGTGACTAAAAGTGCATTTTGTTTAAATTACAGCTTAAAGACGCATTTTGCACACCATACAACATTCTCAATTTCATGCCATAGAATCTTAAAGCAATGAACATTGCACTGTGAGTCGTTTCTCGCATATGTTTATACTGTACATAATAATAATACAATTGTCCAGTTAGATGATGTTATTAAACCGGGGGTGGTTCTGTAATACCTAATCACTTAATATTGTGTAGGGTGTCCAATATTGGCAGGTTTTTTGGGGTTGGGGTGAGCACAAACTATTATGTTACACAGCGTCAACAATTCAACATATTATCTTAATTTTGGAAACACAATAAATGCTTAACTTTCTTCGAATCTTAAGAGATCTAATATTATTTCAATAATGTTGACACTGTAGTATATTCAAACTTGTATATTTTCGTCTCGCGTAAAGCAATCAACTATGCAAGTCATTCATCATAATGTATAAACAATGCATATATTGTTCATGCCTACATTTCATTATAGTTATGAACACACAAATATTTTAGCACCGTTTAATTGTACCGCGAGACGAAAATGCAACTATAGCTGTTCTGTGGCAACCCATTATGATGATGAAAATTAACGATTTAATATCACATCAACGGTTAACAATATCTAGGTTACATATTTGTATAAATATGTAAGTGAAGGTTGTAGTGAAAAAAAGTAAAAATTAAATAAATAACTTATGTTATTTTTACTTTTTGTTTTGTGTTGTAAAAAAAGTAGTAATCACGACAAGTTTCATTAAGGATTTACTTTTCAATTCGATGCAAAAATCCTGTTTAAATGTGAAAACCTGTATGTATGTATTCGTAGATACTCGTCACTGTGTCCGGACAAAAAATATGTACGCAACTAGTTAACCAGTTTACCGCACACAAGTCATAGTAATTAATTATCAAAATGGATTTCCACAAACACACCCCAGTAGCAAATCAAAATTCACGTAGTGGACACCCGGAGTAGACTAACAAACAGTTGAAACATTTCAGTGGGCCTCCGATCCGGCGATGACGAGCCACGTAAGAGAATCGTACCGTGTCGTGAGTCGCATGCTACCATCCTTCTCGCACCCGCACCACAGCTATTGTACGTGTCTCGCTCGCACGCGTTATTCGACTTGTTGGCTATGGATCCAAGTTGTTTCTAGTTGAGCGCTGCTGTTCTCGTAATTCAACTGCTGTGATTGGTTGAGTTGGTTGGTTGACGACCAATCACCGTGGTTCACAATGGAAAAGACATTCACACACACACAGATTACATATTCATTTATTACAGATACGGACTAAAACTGGTTTTAAATTATTTTTCTTAGTTAAATAGTACCTTAACTTTTAGTATGAGCATCACTTCCGAATCCGTCGGTACCTTTTTTTTTCATTTTATTTAAGTTCAAGATATTAGTGGAACGATACTCATGTAGATAATTTTCTGTTTGTGCATACATTACATAAAAATAAAACATTTGACTAATAAACGCAGGCCTGCATTTAAAAGTGATAACTGGAAATCTGACACAAATGACGAAAAATAACTCATTTTTTTCAATCAGTACAATTGCATCTTACGGTAAAAACAAAAACATATCGCATACAACCTTATACGAAAGTCATAACATTTTACCAATAACTTAGCCTATGTTCATGTCAAAACTAAAGAAAGAAAAACATATCGGAACATAATTACGAATATTTTAACGTCAGTAATGAAACAATGTCAATTTTTTATACAATTTCTAGAAGATCCATAGCCAACGCAGTTGTTGTCGTCCAGCATCGCATCCACATTGGCGCTGTCTTCGTTCTAGCCACAGACAAGCTCATTTCCCGAGGCTGCCATCTTCCGACCGGTCATGATGTCTATGGTCTTTAGTTTTAAGCTGATTTTAAATGGATGTCTTGAAGAGTGCATGCGATTATCGCTTTTTGGAGGACTGTTCAAATTGCCTATTTCCCGTGATTCAATGTAGAATAGTTTTTTAAAATCATTTTTTATGAATAGGCTAATATACTGATATTTAGTTAGATTACTATTTTAGTATCGTATTTAGTATTTGTCAGTAGTACCTTAGTTACTTTTTATATTCATAGTAATCGTATGTGGACCTCGTCAGATTACAGGATTTCATATTTACGTCAATTCGGAATCCGTATAATTAATAACTTGCTGTTCAATTTTTTTTATTATAATTTACGTTTGTTATTGGTAAAGGTAAGGTTTATATTATCAAGCATTTACTACAATGTGCATAACTACGTTTGAACAGTCCTTGCTATGTGATGTGTTGGCTATAAAAGGCTAGGCTTATTGAAATTGTTTTAATGCATACTTACTCAATATCAAAGTAACTAAATTAATTTCCTGTTATTTAGAAAAAATAGAATGAATCACAATAATTACTTTTTTAATGAACTTCATAAATATATAACCCGTGAAACGCATAAATTCTCAAAATACCGACTATTTCTTAAAATGTAACTGTGAATGCATAGGTAACGTTGTTTAAATATCATAATGTCTTGCCTGTTTAATAAGCTTTTTTATGTGTGTGCTTCTTGATAGTAGTCTAAATAAATTTTAAAGGATAGGTATAAACTAAGTCTCCTTCGTTCGCTGACGATATTAGCAAAATTGCAAAAGTGAAGTAAAGTGCGCTCGTGGGGCCAACATCCTATTTTTTTACATTGTAAACTGAATTTTGACATGTTGTATCCAAGTTGCGTGAATTAAAATGTAATCTAGTCCTATTTATTTGCAGTTAGCCTGGTAATATAATTTCTTGAATGCCTGTTCATATAGGTTGATATGCATTTATAAAACGTAGTAGGGTTACCTAATGAAACATTTTTATCACTCATGTTCAGTATAATATTTAACATTTAAATAGACGTTTATTTATCTTAATATTGCCATGGCCATGCCATAGAGTTAACAATCAATAGATAGATAAATCGTCATCGTTCCATTTAAACTAGAATCGTGTGGGCTTTTTAATGGGGTTACAAGTTTTCAATTGACTGTCTTTCATCTTCGGTTTGACGAAAAAGTGTTTCATACTAGCCTTCTTTCTCCGATCTCGATCAATCAACATGTAATTAACACAGGAGCCGCCGCCGGCGCGTCTGCCGTCGCACAAGTCCACCGGCGCGTTACAAGAGGCGCCGCCGGTGCCGCCGCCGCCGGCGTCATACTGCCCGCCGGTGGAGAGGCGACATCATAGGATGCCAGGTGAGATCTTAAACTCTATGGACAGTTAGCCACAAGTTAAAGAACGGCTGTTCAAATAATGCTATTGAGAGGTTTTAATTTAGAATAAAATGTATGGGAAATAACATATTTTGTGTCAAACTTCTTAAGGTTTCTGCCTACCACACCGTAGCATACCATGACCGTGCTAGGCACAAAAATATTATTTGTATTGAAAGCTATGGCACTGATACCACTAGAACGTTCCGTCTCCGACCAAGACCGTTGCGTGTCATGCACGAACTGTGTCAACACCGGCAAAATACGCTCTCGCTCTATAAAACAGTGAGAAAGAACGCTGTAGATCCGTTCTGTGGACAAAGTAGACCGTATATTGTTTTAAACTTTCATGGTCACTAACATTAGAATAGTTAGATACGGGATTGCTACCATGTACCTTATTATTTATGAGTTTCCGATATTTCGGGACTGTTGCAAGCGCCATGATCACGGAGTAACTGAAGAGAATTTGCTGGTGGGTTGTTATTGGCAGACATATCGGTCTACCCTCCTTCGAAGTAGTTTATTCCGCTCGCTGCCGGTACCGTTGTCCACAAAAACCCACTATTTTCACGCATCTGTTCTCGACACACAACACTGACAGTATCTGTTCGCGAAACGGCACTATTTTTATTTATTTTTCGAATGTGTGAAAACCGTGTAACCCACCCGCAAGTTCTCTTCAGATACTCCGTGATCATGGCGCTTGCAACAGTGCCGAAATATCGGAAGCTCATAAATAATAAGGTACATGGTAGCAATCCCGTATCTAAGGCTCCGTTTCCACCAGAGATGTGCGAGGATGCGTAGCGAGGAATGTGTTTGTAAAGAACCAATAGAATCGCTTCATTTACCTCGCCTCGGTCAGCACAGCTCTGGTGGAAACGGCTCAGCGGAGCTAGGTTTTTGCGCATACAAAACAAGCGAAGAATGTGTGCGAGGGATGTGTACAAGGGATGTGTGCGAGGGATGTGTACGAGGGATGTGTGCGAGGAATGTGTGCGAGGAATGTGTGTTGAATAGGTTTGCGCATACACCGCACCCCTGTTGACACATTTCACAGCTTCGCAACGCATCTCGCACCACACATTAATGCGCATTTTCACAGCTCCGCTACACATCCTCGTAGGCACATTTTCATCGCACAGCTTTGGTGGAAACACCCACACATTTTCACAGCACAGCTAGACATCCTCTTACGACACATTTCCATCGCACATCTCTGGTGGAAACGCAGCCTTACTATTCTAAAGTAGACCGTATCGTGTTGCTTTTCGTGTCTGATACGCCCCTAGCACCGTCATAGTATGACACAGTGGAGTGCACCCAAATCTTTAATAGCATTCTTCGAGCAGCCGATGTATAGCTATGAAACGTAAGGCCAGTACTCACATTAATGACTTGCTTGTGATGAGTATGGATGTAGAAATCGCCAACGATTTTTGACAACAGCGAAATCGCTGGCGGTTTCTACGTTCTAAGATTCTTTAGGAGCATTTATTTGATGATTCTAGCATTGTTTGATTCAATCACGTTTGTTTGTAATAGTACCATACACAGATCTTTTTTAAGTTCTTACAATTCCTTCATCATACATTTTATTATTACTATCAAATTGTATGATCTCCATCACAAAACCTGGTTAAATTAGTATTCATATTTTTGCAATTATTATTTTGCATTGATGCATTGTGCTAAATAGATGTTTATGTAATATCATTCCATTGTTGAGATTCATTTGCTTATAACTTATTATCAAGCATTCTTATTAGCGCATTTTGTTTTTAACCTTATTGCCATCGGACTTTCTATATATCGTGATTGTTTTTTTTTAAACACCTGTGACCTAAAGATACGTTCGGATGCGTAAGGATAAGTTCGCTGCACATACAGTGCATTACCGTGTTTAGAAAATAGCTTTTATGCTCAAATAGCCATAAGCTTAATTGTTGAAGTAGCGCTTTATACATATATTGCCGACAAAACAAACCGTTTTTATCAAATTATTAACTATTGTTTAACTGTGGCCTAAAATGTAGAAAGTCCGTCCGCCCCGTGTGTCATGTAACCCACGTCACGCTGTAGTGTTAACCCGTAGCGCGCATGCGTCCGCCTGTAGGCCCGAGCGACGCGGACGAGCGCGACGCGATGCAGCTGTGGTTCGAGGCGCGATGGGCCCGCTTGGTCGCTCAGAGACGGTCCCGGGACGAGCCGCGGGACGAGCCAGCTGCGAGGCGACTAGCCCGCTTGGAAAGGCGCCTTACAAGGCCGCTGTCCGGTGAGTCGTGTGGGACTAGATGGTCGGGTGTGACCAGTCACTCGAGACGCCCGACTGGTCGCAAAGAGACGAGCCCGGGACGACCCAGCGGCAAGGCGACTAGCCCGCTTGGAAAGGCGCCTTACAAGGCCGCTGTCCGGTGAGTCGTGTGGGAGCAGCGGTTTGAGGCGGGATGGGCCAGGCTGGTTGCCCAGAGACGAGCCAGCTGCGAGGTGACTAGCCCGCTTGGAAAGACTTATTACGAGGCCAGAGTCAGGTAAGTTAATTGGGTGGGACAAGTGACGCGATAGGCCCGGCTAGTCGCCCAGAGGCGAGCCCGGGACAAGCCGTGAGACGAACCAGCTGCGAGGCGACTAGCTAGTACAGTGCACCTCTTGTTACCATACCTTTACTTGGAGATAGGTGTCTGGAACCTCAAGCGCCCCTGACTGCTTGGTAAGTACCGAGCAGGGCTCAGTATTGGGACCAACGCAGAACGAGCCAGCTGGTATGTCATAACTATGTTTCTCATATAACTGCCATATTATTGTTAGCTACTGCCACGACTGTGAGCATGCTTGTTCGTAGAATAATTAGCTTGCTATTTTTTATCAATATCCATTTGTCATTGTATGTAACTTATCAACAAACATATTCATAACCTGCTACACAGACTTTCATCACTTCATTAGACTTTATAAAATTGTAGAAAATAAATTAACTTTCAAAGACTATCTTTTCACATTTATAGGTAAAGTAGGTTTATTGCTGATCATAATTAACAGAATAGGAACCATGATAGAAATTTCAAAAAAATATTTTATTGAATTATAATAATTTCATATATCAAATAGGGGTGACAGTTCTTAAAGGAATTGTTCAGAGGAAAACAACTTCTAATATTTCACATGTGTCATTAATTTCTAAATGACAAATAAATCTTTACTATCCCCCAGCTGAGCAGCAAGCGGCGACGGTAGCGGAACTAGTGCAAGTGTCGGCGCAACGTGAGGCGCACCAGGCGCTCATGGCGGCCGATAGGTGAGACCACGTGACTCTGGTGTTTATTACCATTCTTACTGAATGGCGTATGGAACTTTTGGCTCACGTTAATTTTGTTCGAAAGTAGCGGCCATCGAAATAACCTTAAAAGTCGATTCCCTGCTTTATTTTACATATGATCACTAACCAGATAATAATTCAAATATATAACGTCATTTTGTATGAAAGTAATAACCTGAACGTACTAAGGCATTGAGAAACAGGCCGTAAGGCTCATTTATTATGTTAATGTCTCTTGTCTAATAACTTGTGTTTTTTTCAATTAATTATCCTATATGGCAATTAAAAAAGCGTTTAATATTTATTAAATATTTTCCCAGGAGACGTAGCGCAGCCGGCAGCGGCGTCGGCGACTAAGTCCCTCGTCACAACTACCCTCAAAATATGTTTGCATCCTCTCATCTTTGCTGAAAGCGAATACCCATTCATCGGATTGCGTTTACAAGCGTTGTTGAGTTCCATCGTCTGTTACATGTCTGTTGGCCTCCTCTGAAAGACAGCTTTTATACCAGAGATAAGTCATGTGCAAAAATAAAGCAACTAGCAGGCAGAACTGTTCAGCCATTTTGTTTTAAATTTTTTGTGCAAATGGCTGCCAAATTTTCAGCTGTCAACTCGGCTATTATTTTGCCTGCAAACGCTCTTTTTGACACACCCATAGACTTGGAAGTGTGTTGTAAATTGACTAAAGGGTGACTTTATCTTAACAAGGTTAAAACGTAAATCTGTATTAAGATAAACAAGTAGCTAAACTTTGATGTAAAGGCTGTCTTATTACTTTCATATTTCCTCCCAGTTTTATTCACTCACTTTATCAGCTATTCGAGCGAAAGAGACAGCTTGAGGCAGAAATATGGGTGATCTTGCAGTGAGTGTGGAGGTATAGGCTCAGATTTCTTGATCGGTTGTAGAATATTTAGTTCAATCTATACTTTTGAGGGACAGACGTGCAATAGAATGGTGTCAAACTAAAAGAAAACATGCCGCGAGTCTGAGATAGTTTTATTTGTAAATTAGTCAATAAAAAAACAAACATTATATTTACGAATTAAAGGACAGGATTCGACGAAAAATATTTTGTATATCTGTATTTAAAACTGGTACACGCAAAAAGATTTTATATTTTTTCTTTACACCATTCGATTAGCTCCAAATTTGATAGAAGAAAAATATTTTTTATTTTCTCGTTAAAAATGATCTCTCTAGATTTCCTACTAGGTACATTGTCAATTAAATCATGAAAATAAATATACGTTTAGTTCAATCCAATAAGCACGGAAAATGTGACGACCTGTACAAGTTTCAAGTTCAATATTTTTTTTAAGCTTTAGTTTTTACGTGATAATATTGCGTACGTATTAATTTGATTTGTCGAATAATTTTTCTATACAATGTCGAAAAATTACTTTCGTATCTCATAGAGTACAAGACTTCGCATCTAGTAAGTAAATTGAAAACAAACCTTATCGCTCAATGATAATGTTTGAATTCCATTGACAAACGATAGGTGGGAATTTCATGATAACACTTCGAACCCTTTCTGTTGCACGTCACGTCTTTGCCATCAAATATTTTATTATTTAAAAGCTTCTGGGTTTTAGTTACTTGACGCTCCAGCACCCATGCTTTGAGCGTCGCGTTTCTGAGGTAGACTTAAAACTGTGCCACAATTATGCTTATCGGGGATTAAACCTTATTTCTGTCTCTGTCAACGTCAAATAAACGGACAGAGACAGAACGATGATTTTATCCAGGATTAGCGTAATCCTGGGTTAAGTAATCATGCGCAAAAGTGGGCCTATTCTGTCGCTGTCAACGTCATATAAACTGACGGAGACAGAATAATGATTGAATCCTGGGTTAAATCATGGTGCGCAAGTCCCACTAAGGCCCACTTGCGCACGGTGATTTAACTCAGGATTACGCTAACCCAGGATTAAATCATTATTCTGTCTCTGTCAGTTTATATGGTGTTGACAGAGACAGGATGATGATTTAATCCTGGGTTAGCGTAATCCTGGGTGGCGCAAATGGCCCCAAGTAAGCTTCAGGCGGAGTAGGTGCCGGAGCGGCTAGTGAACTACAGCCCTTATTCTGTGAAACTTACTGTAACTGGAAAACGGATGCCATTTTTATGTTATCTAAGACTCGCAAACGGCAAGGCTGGTTTGCTTTTCTTTATTAACTTTACTCTTTTTCACTCTTACAAAATGGTTCTAAATAGAGAATTTTCTAGAAAGCACGATTTCAATATATCTAAATCATATTACATATTTTTTAAACCTGTGTTTCTGAATCCAAACGAGTACAATTTAATGAAATATAGGTTGTAAAGTGAAAACACGTGCTATTTTTTTTTCATTTTTTAGAACTGTTTTGTATTTTATCTCTATTAGAACCAAGAATCAGACCCCATTATGTAATCGAAGCTTTACTTTAGATTAGTTTTAGCGAATAAACTCATTTAATTTATAAGGTTCGTTCATCGTAGCGCTAAGTCGGTCGCGGCGGGACACAATGTCACAAAATATTATTTAAATATATCCGAAAAGGATACCAACGGTGTGCTAGATATGCCAAATGAGTTTACATACTTTATTGTAGTTATATATCCGCTGTACATGTATAGAGATAGGGAATAGTACTTTTTCGTCTATACTATTCGCTTGAAAGGTCACTGTGTAACGATTAAATCATGTTCATTCTTTACTGAGATTTATTCAAAGCTATAAGTATGTATGTAAATATTTTTTAAATAAATTTAGTATACAGTATATATTTAACGTAAGGTATTAATAACCCTTTTAAATGATGGCGAAAATAAGGGTAGTAGACTGTTGTTTTTTTTGTAAACACATTGCAGTTGATCGGCATCCCTTTTTGTGAAAAATTTACTTTATTTTGTTTAGCTCTGTATTGTATTGATTATTATAAAGTATTACTTGTGTTGTTGTGCGCTTAACGTGGCTTACGGAGTGTATACTGAAGTTGTGGGGTGTATACAATTTCTAGAGTGTATACTTTATACACCACAACAGTTACCGTGTATTTACTATAATTGATTGTTATAGATTTGCCTTGTTGGCACTTGCTTGTTTTAAGTGTATCAAGGCAAATAAAAAAACACTCCGACAGTCGTATACCATAAGCTGTCTATCGTAAAAATATGTGTACAAATGTCGTACCGCAAAAATGTCAATGTATACATATTTGTACGGTTGTTTCGCAGCCTTTCACGTTCTCAGGCCTTCACACAAGCAATATGTCGACTTTGCGTTAGTTGTAAGAGTATGGAAGTGTACATTTTCCTATATATTTTTGTATGGAAATCGGTATGGACTGCCGTTTAATGTAAGGATTGTATGGACTGCGGAATGTACTTCTTATGTCGATTTGATGATTATTTTGTTTAAAATCTGAGTAATTTGGATAGTTTATAAAATTGTTTTATTTTCAGTGGTATTTCTTAATATACGAAAAGTATATACAGATATAAAAAGAATTAATTGTGGATAATAAAAGAATATTAACGATAAAACGTATCGTACGTCACATGTATGTAGACTTTGCCTAACCATAAGACTAAATTGTTCTGTAAAACAGACGTTTCAAAGAAACATACATTGGATATTCTTCATGATATAATAGATATTCTCCATACATTTTGATAAGCGGTTGTATGAAAATATTATGTTTATAAAATATCGGATATATTTTCATCAAATCGACATAATTATTCATATAAGTAAATAGGCAAGCGAAGCAAGAGGGTCGCTTCAACATACATCATTATTATAAGTACATTTATGATACATCAGTTCTAGACCCTAAAAATAACGGGTTATAAAATGCACGATAAGGTGTCATTTTCTTGTTGCCTTGAGTAAATAATATGTGTGCGAGTGGACCTCTTGCGAAGATTAGCCAAAAGTATAGGAATTGGGTAGAGACTTTAGACCTCTTTATTTCACATACTTTTTGCATTAATCATATCCTTTTATTGTTAAACTCGTATCTCTATCGTTTTATTTTTTAACTTCGCGTTTCTTATCTATCACAAAACCTATGGGATGCAAAGCGAAGATTTGTTCCATTTATTATTCTTTATATTATTTCTGCACTAGACTTTAGTCTGTTTAAAGGTGCATCTCAGCCTAACCCTAAGTATTATAAATGTCTTCGTCATACAAACACTGTTCACCTATTGCATTGGTCGCGGTGTCAGTTATAGTTAAGTTTTTTATTTCTGTTATCGCCTAGCTTGCTCAAGTTTAAACCACAGTTTTATCTGACATATTCGTATCAACAGTACATTAACCAACTGGGACAAAAGAGCATATAATTGTTCAAACTAATTCATTACTTATCCTGGGCTAGTCCAAAACACAATAGGCCTAGCGATCATATTTTGTTGATGTATTTATTGGTATTGTCGAAACTAAGAATCGTAAACCAGTTCACAAAATGAGATTGTAATTTTACAGTAATCAAGATTTCCATTTATGGAGGTACTATTTCAGAGATGCCGAAAGCGCATGCACGGGCGTTCGGAGTAGCACCTTTATCACAAACAGTAAACGTAAATTAATAATCGCTATACAAATATCCGTGCCTAGACAATGTTACATGACAACGCTTAACATTAGTAGAATAGTCAATAGGGAATTATTTTTGTATGAGATTGAAGTTATTTCCCAGCCATTTGAATGTCGCTGAGTTAGTAGCCAAGTCTGTTAATGCGCCGTACAATAATACATCCTTTTTTAATCACTTGTTAACGCACAGGACCACAAACTTACAAAAATATCTCCAGTAGATTTATACGGTTAGGCCTAATTGATATCACAAAGTTGTATACATTATCGAAGATTATAAAAGAGGCTGGAATCATTCTTTGTAGTTTATTACAATTAAAAAGAATTTTCTCAAAGGAGTGAAGTTTGTGGTCGTGAGCTTAGTTTTACTTCTAACCGTTCAACGCCATTCATTATAATTACCTACACCTCAAAATTACGTTAAATTATAGATCAACTCTAATAGCAATGTCTACCGCGATTGAGTTAAAATATCTATTGATGATCATGGCGTTTTGTGGTAAATTACACTGTACAATGTTGGTTTTTCAAGACATCGTTATTTTCAACTCGCAAGTGGCAAATCATGTATAATAAATATTTTTATTGTTAGAAAATTATTCTCTACTTCCTTTTTGTTACGTTTATTTATTTGTGTACACTATTTTCAAGTACACTCTTTAATATCATTAGAAATTTTACGTTTTATATTACGCAGATAGGCAACTTTTTTATGTTTATTTTGTTATTGAAATCATGATACAAGTTTAATGATTTCTTTGGCAGATTATATTTTTTAGTTCTTTTTTGTTGGTCACTTTCAGAAATGACACTTAATCCGCAAGCAGGTCAGTTTTTTTTATAGATAATGGTATACATTTTTGATTATTTTCTTGTCTTAGATGTATGTTTAACTGTTTGAGATTAAACCCAATGCAAGGTTCTACACAAAGCAATGTACCTCCTTTTGTACGCGTAGGTAATTTGAAAAACTAATAAAAAAATAATATATTAAAATAAGCATCTTGTTTCATTCTAAAATTTAAGTAACATGGCCACAAATGGCAATGCAGAAAACAATCAATCATTTATCGTGTAGTTACAGGGATGTACATTTAGACATGAGGACGTTTACGCAGTTTCATTTTATGAATGTCGAGAAATAGATGTCGTAATAGATGAAAACACTAAAACAAAATTACGAATTAAGTTTAAAGAAATGTTTATTATCAAATCGACAAGTTAAATATCGTTGACAAGGACAATTTTACATGTCATTCAAAATATTTTGTACCCTTTTAAACAGAGCGCTAGAAAAATTATCTTGGACAAAAAACATTACAACTTTGTTTTAAATTATTATGAGTTACTTTATGGTACGGTACTTTAACGGCTTTGTCACACTGGACGTGAACTACGGCCCGTTCCTTACATAACTGCCGGAATGCAATGTGACAAATCCATAAAAATATACACGACGGAAGTTTGTTGGGAATGTTAAATATTATTTCATTATGCGTTAAAGCTGCGTCGCACCCAGCGTTGATATGATAACTTATGAAACAAATTGAGAATCGACTGAGAACAAAATTAGGTAAATAACGGTGTTTTTGTTAATTCGCTCATAACTAACGAAATATCGTAACGAGAACGTTATTACTTAATTTATTAAGTTCTCAGTATGCGGCAGCTTGCTTACAAATTAACTTACATTAAAAATTAACACAAATAAGTACTTACGACCTATAACCCTTAACCGTTACTAAGAATTATCTCACAATCACACGTGACGTGGTTGATTGATCTCGAGAACTTATGACGACATTTTAAATCTAAAATCGTATACTAAACTTCGAACGAAGGTGGGTAGTGACACAAACCGGGCAACGATTATCGTTTAGGCACCCGGGCTTCATTCTAATGGACTTTCAATAGAATTATGATGACACCATTTATTTTATAAATAGTTCTTGTAGGTGGAAGAAATATTTCATTAAACGAAGCTTCATCATCTAGACTTATTATTCTATTCAAATTTCATTAGAATCATGACAGAGATCGAAACAGTTACACAGATTTTTATTACACCTACAGTTGACGGACACAGAAACTGCGTCAAAATAATGGACGTTTTGACGAAATAGACATTGTAATAGTAATAGAAAAGCACATCTGTGACCAATTGTCTTCACTCCAAATGAACAAGTATAAAAATATGAATTTAAAATAATATACGCGTTTTTAAACACGTCCAGTATTTTGGTGCACTGATAATTTTATGCGCGGTCGGTCCATTAGTAACCCATCCGCAAATAACGGCCATACAGGTATTCACTAGACGCAGAGACTGAAGACCTATTACGAAATACGTCAATACGATAATCGTTTTGCGGATCCGAAGCATTTCGTAGTAAGGTTTCCATACTAAAAATGTTTCGGATCCGAAAAACGATGATCGTATTGACGGATATCGTTTTTCGTGGTAGACCTCCTGGTCGTACTATACTACTGATGATGGGACAACTGCGCGTAACCATTGACTTGCAATGACTTCCATCAAAATCTAATAAAATTGTCCTTAAAAAATCTACAGGGCCATCTTCGCTTTGAAAAATCTCCAGCTACCACCTCAACTCAACCATAATTGTTTCTTGGGGGATGCCGTAAACACCTGATAGGTACTTTGTGAGTGAAGTGTAGCGCTGGATTTTAATAAAGACAGTCTTCGAAGATTTTTTTAAATGGGGCTAGTCATTTTAAGTCACCGATAAAACACATACAAAAACGGTAACCTACTCTACTTAACATGATTAAAGATGTTTGTACAAGAGAAAATCAATAAAAAGAAAATGAAAGTTTTAAAAAATCAGGCGGAAGTGTCCAAAGATGACGAATATCTTGACGGCACAGACATTTAAGTAAACGAATACAAGGACAATACGGTTTAAAAAGTTATTTCATCAGCACGGGTGATTTAAGTACTATACATTTAATTAATAAGTCATGGGAATTCCTTGACCACACTAAATGTACGAAAATGAAAGTTTAAAAATCAGGCGGAAGTGTCCAAAGATGACGAATATCTTGACGGCACAGACAAATAAACGATTAAAAACACAATACTGTATAAAATCTAAAAACAGTAATTCATCAGCACGGGAAACTTAAGTTTAGCCATTTTGACAGAAGATGTATAGTAAGTTAACAAAGCCAGGAATTCAATATTCTGACCGTACATTTTCTGTCAACATGATCAAAGATGTTTGTACAAGATAAAATCAACAAATACGGGTAGCAACAGATAGCAAAGAAAATGAAAGTTTAAAAAATATAAGGCGGAAGTGTCCAAAGATGACGAATATCTTGACGGCACAGACATAAAAACGAATACATAGACGAAACGGCTTTAAAGGTAAAACAAAATTAAGTACCATACATTTAATTAAAAGTCATCGGAATCCCTTGACCACATTGAATGTACGGTCAGCGAAAAAAATGGTTAACCATTTCAGAAAATTGGTTCTCACAATTAGGCAAAAGTTACGAAGTTTACAAAGCGGGAAACACATAACAATATATTTAGATACACACAGCACATACTAATAAGAAGGAAAATTTACGAACAATAATTATTTGTATATTTTTATTTAGGATATTACTAATTGCAAGTGCTAAGCGTATAAGAAAATACGCACGGTCAATTCCCAACAAAGTATTTAAAAATCAGACAGATATCGTCCA
Source organism: Pyrausta aurata (assembly GCA_963584085.1). NCBI lineage: Eukaryota > Metazoa > Arthropoda > Insecta > Lepidoptera > Crambidae > Pyrausta > Pyrausta aurata. The sequence goes on along the minus strand of OY757251.1, from coordinate 17,003,677 downwards.
ACCAATGACCAGGAATGAAAATCCACCTTTTAGCCAACCGTACCAGCCGTTAAAATCCACAGGCAGTAAGTAAAACAGAAGACAATTAGGTACACAATATTAACAAATAAATACCGTCAAAGTTCGAGACAAAAGAACATGGAAAGTAAATGATAGAGATAAATATTGTGCTTGATATTTTTGTACATTGGAAGTAGTAAACATCTGTCCAATTAATTTGTACACACAATATGGGAGGTACTGAACGTATTTATAAACAACTATATTAGTAATACTAGCCTAGGGTAAAATTTATAGAAGTATCTTGATAGGGTTCCCTCTATCTGGCAGAATCTTTTTGCTCCGAAAGTCACTTGGCATAACACACTTGGCATAATTTTCTTTAGTCGAATATTATTCAGGCAGAATTTTCTATTAGCATAATTATTGTTTGGTCGAATATTTATATGCCCGAATTTACAATGGCATACTTTTTAGATAGCAGAAATTTATAAGGCATAATTACCTTTAGCAAAATTTTACTTTGCATACTTTCGCTAAGCATAATGTTTATTTGGCATAATTTGACTAGGCATACTATGAAGAAAGCAGAATTTCGTTTAGAATAATTTCACTTCGCATATTGCTATTTCTTTTAAATAGTATTTTAGTCTAAAATTGAATTCAAAAGTAATTAAGTTGTGGTACAAAAGTTAGTGACAGAAACGAATCGGTGCAAAACCGACTCCACGCAGTCTTGTTTGCCCCACCCCTAGAGTGTAATTCAAAATCGCGTAGGCGCGGAGGGGCGACGCAGCCCGCGAGCTGAGGAGCAGGTGGTTTGAAGGCGCGCCGCCGCGGCTGAGGCTGGCCGGCGAAGCCGGCCAGCAAGCCGAAGCTGCGGTGGTGAGCGAAAACCATCTGCGACGATAAGCTCGCGTGGGACTGCCGGAGCCCCGCAGCGCCGGAGCCGTGACAGAAACCATGCATGTTGCATGCTTGCTTGCTTGCTGCATGCTTGTTTGCTGCATGCTTGCCTGCATGCTGCATGCTTGCTTGCTTGCTGCATTCTTTGCTTGCTTGCTTGCATGCTTTGCTTGCTTGCTTGCATGCTGCATACTTGCTTGCATGCTGAATGCTTGCTTGCATGCTGCATGTTTGATTTGCCTGCCTTGTAATGATTTTAAATACGAAAAATATGCCAAAAGACGATTCGGACTGTGAACTTTCTGCGATAGGATGATTCTGCCTATTAATGACTATATATACGAATTGTATGCCACAAGAAGATTCTATCTGTGAACTTTCTGCGTTAGGATGATTCTGCTTTAAGACTATTATGAATATTAAATTTCTGCCTAAAGATGATTCTAGCTTACACGATTATGCGTTTTGAACGTCTGATAAATGAGTGAATGCTAATTGATGTTCTGCGAAAGGAAGTTTATGCTATTTGATGATATGCCAAATAAAATTATGACAATAAAAATTCTGCGAAACAAGGTAGACCCATCTTGATAACTACACATCGCCCCTACCTATCTTAGATACAAACATGTTACACTTATACCTAAATCTAAAATTGGTTGTATGAAGTAAATATTTATATGAGAAGTGGTTTGAAGTTAAACTTTTATTTGAATCATAGAAAATTGATAGACAGACAATACACTAACTCAAGAAACAAAAATATTCGAACGTACGCGCTTGATTACATTTAATTCTTTTCAGTTGTACACAGTAAACAATGCTAAAACATATATTTTATCAAGTAAGAAAAAATAAGACACCAATATTTTTATTCAGTCATATTGATCAGTACTTGTAAAAGCGCCTAACGCTACATTCGATTGTCAAATACTATTGTGTTGCATGTGTAAGCCTTAGTTTTATTGTTTAGAGTTGCAAATAGTTACTTTATTTTGTATAAAATGTTGATAAAGTTTCAAGTATACGACTACATAATATTTTATTGTATAGCATAAGTGTTAAGTATTAGACGTAAGTATTTCACAATTAGTGATTAAATTATGTTTTTAGAGTGCGGTGCCGGCAGCGGCCCCTGCCCTGCAGAACGCCGCACTGTTCCGGCTTAATATAAGATTATTTACTAATTACAAATAGAAGTCTTCGTGTACTAAATGTCGAGTCAAAGCGGGATTATTTACCAAAGCCGCTTCCGATCGTACTATATGGCCGATTTCACTAACATTAAACATCAAATTACAGCAAATACTCAACAAATACCACTTTATCTAATTTGGGAAAGATAAATAAATCTCGCTATAAATTAATATTCTGTCCAAAAAGTTCTGATCCTAGCATTATTGTATTCATGTTTGAGGACGAGACTCTCGTACAAAAAAGGCGTTATATACGTCCTTGGAGAAGATGGCTTATAGTACGAAACGGTAGCAAGCAACACATCACACTGTTTATTGAGCAGTTAGCTCCGCAAAGTCTTGTGTGGAGACCTGCCGCGCACTTATGGCTGTTACTACTTCCTTTAGAACGCTGCCAATTCCGTTGCAGTAAAACTTGTAATAGACAAATTAAATAGACGAAATTGCAACATAGATACTTCAAATGCGCTGTTTGATATTACAATCGCTACCGGTCTATAGCAGGAGCGAGATACTGTTGCAAGAACGTTTTTACATACAGTATTCCATCTTTTTAAAATTCGGATATTGTGCCAAGATATGCTGACACGGAGTTGTATCGCTAGAGCTATAATAAGGGGCGCAGCGTTCTGTTATCGGTGTGCCGTGGTAGAGGATGTTGAAAACCTGCATCGTAATCTGGTATAAACTATTGACTGATATCTGCTATACAGCGCATTTTTTTTTCTTATTTTACCACACTAATTTACAAAGAAGATTCAGAATTAAGTGCACAAATAGTCTTATTTCCAAGAGTATCAGTGCGTCTGTAGTATTCAAAAATTTAAAGATATGATCTCAAAGTGCGCGGCGAGCCGAGTCGTTCAACGACGGGGATTGAGCGAGTGAGGCAGTCGCGGTTATCACGTAAGCTTATTACGTTATACGGGATGTAAACGTTACACAAACAAAATGAATTACATAAACATACACATTCTACTGGAAATCATGGAACTACAAGATTGGGAGAATACTCACTGGACAAATATTTTATGAAACCATGATTTTATCTCATGCACATTGTGAATTTACAATTCACAAATAACTTTTCATTTAACATTCAATTGGAACCGATTTGTTTGACATGATTCTAAAATTTATACTAAGAAGACAGATTAAACAATACAAAAAGTCCGAAAAATGCTTTTTGGACGAGCTTAAATTCGTATTTTATAGAAAAAGTCGCTTATAGATATAATTTTGGTTTTCTGGTTTATTATTTTCTTCATCACTGTAATAAAACTTCACTTTACTTTCCTGTCTTTATCGTTTTGTTCAGAAGAGCTATCTTAACTTGTCTAAAAGCAACATTAAAACCAAATTACATTTACAGAGCGACACCAAAAAATATCTCAACTAAACCGACCTCCCTTCCGTGATGAAAACGAGCTCGTTCATTATTCCCAAGGTGCTAAGACCTAAGGGTTGAAGGCGGGCACTGCCTCCAGCTTCTGCTTGACCTCATCCGCCGAGTCCTCGCTGAGCAAGAGAGTGTGCGAGTAGCCCATGGCCACTTGCGTGATGTTGAGCCCTTCCATGCGCGACACTTCTTTGGGGCGAGCGGTTGATTTGTTGATCTCGCCGGTGCCCTGCAATCAATTATTAGAATAGTTAGATACGGGATTGCTACCTTATTATTTATAAAAATAGTGCCGTTTCGCGAACAGATACTGTCAGTGTTGTGTGTCGAGAACAGATGCGAGAAATTATTTATTTATTTATTTAAAAAACTTTATTGCACAAATAAAAGTGTACAAAAGGTGGACTTAATGCTAAAAGCATTCTCTCCCAGTCATACCTTTAGGTCATGCAGAAATTAGTGAGTTTGTGGACAATGGTACCGGCGGCGAGCGGAATAAACGACTTCGAAGGAGGGTAGACCGATATGTCTGCCAATAACAAGTAATAACAACCCACCCGCAAGTTCTCTTCAGTTACTCCGTGATCATGGCGCTTGCAACAGTCCCGAAATATCGGAAGCTCATAAATAATAAGGTACATTCGTAGTTTAATGGTGCTGTGTTGCAAAATTTATTTTTTTAACCGCTAGCACTCCGCTATTAAACTCTATTTTACAAGTGGCGTCTCTATTATCTATCTGTTTTTAAAGCATTACGTATATGAGCGAATGCAATGCTAAGGCGTAAAGAGAACGCAGTTGTTTAGGATATCGACGTCTAATCTTATCTAACTTTGCAATGAGACGACGCGTTTGGTGTATTGGTTAGCGCTCCTGACTATTACGCCGGCCGACATGGGTTCGAACCCCGCAAGGGGCAAATGTTTGTGTGATGAGCACGAACATTTGTACCTAAGTCAATGATGTTACATGTTATTATGTAGTTATGGGAGACGCCCTCGTCATAATCGTTTTCTGGTACTAGGTAATACAAGGAAGAAATATTCCTTACCACGAAACCAGACAATTAGTGTGTTGTCTGGCGCTTTTATTTATTTAATGAGTGTTTCCAAACTCACATGGCTCGCAAGCGCTCAAGAGCCATGATTTTGGAATAAGTACCTAGGCTATTTTGGGTTCTTATACTTCACGACAGTCGATAGACGTTCGTCTAAGGCCAACTTGCGCACTTGATTTGACCTAGGGTTACGCTAACCCAGGATTAAATCATAATCCTGTCCCTGTCAGTTTATTTGACGTTGACAGAGACAGAATGATGATTTAATCCTGGGTTAGCGTAATCCTGGGTTAAATCATCGTGCTCAAGTCCCACAGTGTGTGTAAATAAATAAAATAAGTATTTAATATACCGACCAGTTCCCCGTAGGTGGGGGAGACGCCCCACGCGATGAGCGTGTCGTCCGCCGCGATCACGATCGACGTGTTGCTGGTCCCCACGCTGCGGATGTTCCACCCTGTGTACACAAATACAATTATTTACATAAAAACTGAGTACTCCGTTTGAATAATAATAATAAATGTATAATAAATCATTTACAGGTACATACAGTAATCTTTACTTAGAGAGCTAATAATATTACCTATAGTAGTAGGTAAGTATTTAGATGTGTGATGATAACAAAAAAGTGATAAAATGAATGAAAGGTACATAAAATCAAATAAAAAAGAGACTCACTACGCAAATAAATGTAGAAATACATACACTCGATATTATACCAGGATAATACGTGAAGCGGTTGAAATTCGAAAATACAGAAATTTCAACCGGGATTTTATTTTTTATTTATGATGGGTATAAGTTGACAGCATTACGGAATCCAGTGATTAATAAGTGTAAACCGTGTGTAAAGCCGTCAAAACCAAACCGCGATACCGTGAGTGTTGTTTGTCGAGGTGACTGTACTGACAATAATTTATCGAGTGTAGTGAGGGTGGCGGAAGAATCTTCAAGCCGCTATACTGACAATTTATCTAGTGTTGTGAGGGTGGCAGAAGAAACTTTAGGTCGCTCGCACTATTTGACTCGTGACCACAGCAGTTGCAATACCGCCGAAACGTCGAGCAGTGAGTAATAGCAACTCATAGGTTTTTATTTTAGACCCGCCGTCATGTCTAATAGTTATCATCATAAAAGTCATAAAAAAGTTATAAAAGTCGTTAGTTTTGCATATAGACCCACTGGGGGAACTTATACACGTCCCAACATAGACCCTACCACAGCTTCGGGACAATTGTGGGCCAGTGCTGAGAAGAAGCTGCGCAAGAAACTCAGTCACTATTGTCAATGCTTCTTTTCAAAAGTTTTACAATTGTTGTGGTGATCATGCAAGTCCATACATTATTATCTTTTAAATAATCATCTACTTTATACTCTTTCGTCATTAGGGTTTCTTAAATAACAGTTTTAAATTTAGTAATCGGTAAGTCAACAATGTATTCTGGTAGTTTATTGAAAAATGTTATACATTTCCCCATGAAAGAATTACCAACCTTTCGAAGCCTGAATTGTGGAATAGCAAGCTTATCATCTAAACTTTTGCGTACATACATTAAATTTTTATAAATATACTGAGAGGCTACAGTCAATATTCTAATTTCTCGAAACACCTCTTTTAAGGAATCTTGAGGTTTTAGACTATAAATAGCACGCACGGCCCTTTTTTGTAATACAATAATTGATTCTATATCAGCAGCTGAGCCCCACAATAAAATTCCGTAGGACATCAAGCTATGGAAATAACTAAAATAAACTAATCTATCTGTTTCTACATCAGTCAAACACCTAATCTTCCTTACAGCAAAAACAGCCGAGCTTAGTTTTCCTGACAAGGACCCCATTGTAGTTTGGAGTCTAAAGTGATATCCAAGAATGTTGTGGAGTCAATAGTATCAAGGGATTTGTCTTTGATCTTAACCTGAGTCGGTGCCTGTCGGATATTAGGCATTGTAAACTTAAATCATTTTGATTTACTTCCATTAAGAAGTAGGTTATTAACAGTAAACCAATGTAGTACTTGTGAAAGAGTATCGCTTACATCGTCAAAATTACCTTTACCTCTTGGAATTTAAAATATCAACGAAGTATCATCTGCAAACAATACTATGTCACAAAGATTCCCTACAAAGTGCGGGAGGTCATTTATATACAGGGTGTTTCATGTAACGTGTCAAGCCGATGCATGGTAATAGGTGAGTACCATACCTATCCATTTCACCCCCATGTATGTTAGACAAATATTTATAGTTTAGGAGTTATAATTTTTTTTCGATATTTTTCATGATGCACCTAGACGATATCTTTAAAAAATTATAGCTTTTTTTTGGGTCCACTTTTCTCAGATATTTTGATCTCAATAGAATGCCCATTATTTGCAATATTATGAGTAAAATAATCGCCATCCTAACTTAGACACAAGATACAAAATTATTGATCGATACTAAAAAATATTGCATTAAGCAGAACCGAATAGAATTTTCAACATAAATTTAAAAATATAAAAAAGGTTTTCCATAGTTTTTGACTAATTTTAAAAACTGCTTGACTTCATAAACTTTCATTACAATACAAAAAACGATCTACTTAATGGGTAATTTTTAGCTTAAATCGGCCGTTGAATGTGGCATATCGGAAATATCTTGATTTTCATAATTTTTATTTTTATTGTTACCTTTGCATATTTTGATCAAATCTGATATTTAGTGTCCCTCTATGTTTAAATAGAGCTCATTTGATAACAAGTACATACATTATGTATCTACTACTATCTTCAACCACGACCATATGAGTTAATGAGGGATCCAAAATTTTACTTACATTGCACTCAAATTTCGTACTTTATTAACAACAAATAAACAAGAAACAATTGAAACTAAGACATGCATCGTAAAAATAATCTACAACCAATCACAAACTAATACATTTCCTTGTGGCGTGGGATAGCTATACTAATCCTTTAAGGTAGGGACTGGCGAGCACTAATAATTATTGGCAGTAGCAGCATTTTATTTTGGCGCAATCACATAATCACTAACTGCTCCAGCTTTTAGGGCTGAGCCCGACCCAAAATGAAAATTCTGCTTGGGCAAAAAGCTAAAGCTGGCTAGTTCTTAGCTCAAAGGATTAGTTTAGCTTTCCCAAGCCTCAAGGAAATGATTTAGTTTGTGAATAAATGGGTTGTAGATGATTTTTATGATGCATGTCTTAGTTTCAATTGTTTCTTGTTTATTTGTTGTTAATAAAGTATGAAATTTGAGTGCAATGTAAGTAAAATTTTGGATCCCTCATTAACTCATATGGTCGTGGTTGAAGATAGTAGTAGGTACATAATGTATGTACTTGTTATCAAATGAGCTCTATTTAAACATAGAGGGACACTAAATATCAGATTTGATAAAAATATGCAAAGGTAACAATAAAAATAAAAATTATGAAAATCAAAATATTTCCGATATGCCACATTCAACGGCCGATTTAAGCTAAAAATTACCCATTAAGTAGATCGTTTTTTGTGTTGTAATGAAAGTTTATGAAGTCAATCAGTTTTTAAAATTAGTCAGAAACTATGGAAAACCTTTTTTATATTTTTAAATTTATGTTGAAAATTCTATTCGGTTCTGCTTAATGCAATATTTTTTAGTATCGATCAATAATTTTGTATCTTGTGTCTAAGTTAGGATGGCGATTATTTTACTCATAATATTGCAAATAATGGGCATTCTATTGAGATCAAAATATCTGAGAAAAGTGGACCCAAAAAAAAGTTATAATTTTTTAAAGATATCGTCTAGGTGCATCATGAAAAATATCGAAAAAAAATTATAACTCCTAAACTATAAATATTTGTCTAACATACATGGGGGTGAAATGGATAGGTATGGTACTCACCTATTACCACGCATCGGCTTGACACGTTACATGAAACACCCTGTATATTAAAAATAAGAGAGGTCCCAATATAGATCCCTGTGGCACACCCATTGTTAGAGGTGCCCCAGAAGACTCAGTTCCATTCACACATACTTTTTGCGTCACGTCACGCATCACGCCTGGACACGCTGTGGATGAGCCTTCACACTGTGTTTACTGTGCCTGTAGGACGTAAATAGTGTCACTTTACCACCAAGGCTCCAATTAGGGTGTTTGTACCAAATATGTGACAAACTGATAACTTAATTCTATGCTACTAGAAAACATCAGGCCTGAGGCAAGGAATAGGAGTGTGGTGGTGTTGTTCTTCAAAAAAAGAGACAAAACCTTGTTGAAGAACTATAGACCCATCTCACTCCTGAGCCATGTCTACAAACTGTTCTCAAGGGTCATCACGAAACGTCTCGCACGTAGGTTTGATGACTTCCAGCCTCCCGAACAAGCCGGATTCCGAAAAGGCTACATTACCATAGACCACATCCAGACGCTTAGGCAATTTATACAGAAGTCCGAGGAGTATAATATGCCTCTATGCTTAGCGTTTGTGGACTATGAGAAGGCCATTAATTCGATCGAAACTTGGGCGGTGCTTCGGTTTCTTCAACAGTGTCATATAGACTATAGGTATACAGAAGTGTTTAAGTATATGTACAATAACGCCACAAGACGATCCCACTGTGGAAAGATGCGAGATAAATAAACGTTATTCTCCACAACTATTTATAGCGACATTAAAAGACACCTTTATACTACTAGAATAGGAAGGATGCGAAATCAACATTAATAACGAGTACGTCACACGCCTGTAGTTTGCCGATGATATAGCCGTTATGGCAAAGACACTAAATTATATTAGCACTAAGCTCGAAAACCTTGACCGTCTTCCAACATAAGGGCCTTAAAATGAAAATTAAAATATATATATATATCGAGCTCCCATGTTGTACCTACAATCTGTTGACAACTCAACTCTCGAAATTGTCGATAAGTACGTCCAAATGGGACAAGTGATCCAATTAGATCACCTCTCCTACCTAATAGAATAGATCCTACTTTGAGTGAGAAGTCAATCGACTGTTACCTGTGACAACTAAAATTTCTTAAAATAAAATATAATAAATACAATACCCAACATTTATGGATTGGCTGGAAGAGATCTATTTTAAAGATAAGCCCACCTTTGTTCACATTGTGACTTCATGTATTTTCTATACAGATTATAAGTGCAATAAAGAATATAAATATAATAACAAATATAAAAAATATTCACCTGTAAGATCCTGCACCGGTTTCGGGTACATGTTGGCTTCACCTGTCCTCTTGGTCTGCCCGAACAGAAACAGCGCACCTGAAATTTACAATTAACATCCGGTAACAGTTACAATAAACAAATAATTTATTTTTAACACACACACGCACACACAAAATTGACCCTAACACTACCTCGAAACAATTGTGAGCTAATGTCGATTTTAAGTTTCTTTATGAGATAACCTATAATTATATTTTTGTTTATAAAGTGTTTTGGTACTATACAAATGCATGAACCGGCATGCGCCCGTATAGCGTAATCGAACCCAGGACCTCCGGGAACCGGTCGGGACAAAAATATGTATCTGGGGTTTTCTCATACACTCTCATAGCCCGATGGGACAACAATCTGACACGACCGGAGAAAGATCAGGCGCAGGACCAACGGCTTAACGTGCTTTCCGAGGCACGGGGTTGATTGAAACACCGCCAACTTCCGAACTCCGGGCTACCCTGAGAATTTCTGAACAGAAAAATACAGGTATATATTTTTGGCCCGACCCGGGAATCGAACCCGGGACCTTTGGCGCAGCCGTCGCCTTAAAATGTAACCCTCTCACCGCTGCGCCACCGAGGCAGTTAACTAAGTATAGTACGTGCCATCCACGAAGGCGCGCGCCACCTTTCGTCCTTATCGTTTATAGTACATTTGTGCAAGATTTTGTCAATATTTGTTGATTTAATAATGAATATAACTGTTAAATACTTATTATTTCATATTTTTATATATTACACACACACACACACACACACACACACATACACACACACACGCACACACACACACACACACACACACACACACACACACACACACACACACACACACACACACACACACACACACACACACACACACACACACACACACACACACACACACACACACACACACACACACACACGCACACGGTGTGAGGAGAACCCACTTATTTATTTGCTTATGATTGTCGATGTATAAAATTTGTAAATTAAAATGTAGATTCGTTATTGGCTGTAAGTTTAGTTTTTAAGTTTATTCATACATACTGTACTAGAGCTGTGAATCTTGTAATATAAAAAATAACATAAAATAAAATAAAATGCCACACATCCCGTATCCCAAGCTTTCCTCAATAAAAAATGAACGGCGCGCGCCTTTGTGTATGGCACTATCTATAACAGTTATTCTTAGTATTATATTAGTATATATCACTTTGAACATCTCACCGTTCTCGTTGACGGCGAGGCTGTAGGTGGCGCCGCAGTGCACGGAGCGCACGCCGCGCGCCTGCGAGTCGAAGTACTTGATGAGCCGCGGCACGCTCTCGTCCTTCTGCTCCGCGTGCCCGAGCCGCCCGAACCCGCCGAAGCCCCAGCTGAACGCACGCTTCTTAGAGTCTATGGCCACCTGGAATTCGTTGAAGAGATGGCATGAAATATAGTACTAAGCAAATACGAATATGTGTACTTTGGACAGACGATGCCGTAATTGATGACTTTAACAAAACCGAAAAGGAGTTTATTTTTTATTTTATTTCATAAGATGAACACAACAGGTTACAGCCAAAATACAGTATAAAAATGGAAATATTGAAAACTTACGGACTAGGTTGCAGCCCATACATAGGTACATACTTTTACAGAATACATATATAAAGCAGAGTACAGTTATAAAATTAAATCTTAACATTATCAAAAAAATAAAAGTAAAAAAAATATATCATGTTTTGGTTAATTAAATTCAAAATTATTATTTTCTAACTAAGTGTGTAAAACCGCTAAGGTATTGCAAACAGTATTACACAAATAACATACTTACAACGTATATATTTTTTATAAATAAAATGATTACAGTCAGAAACTCGCAGATTTATATGTATTTAGTTTCGCGAGACCATCTTTTAATGTGTACATGATGAAAAATACAAATATAAAACGAAGCGAATGTTGCGAAATTTTGTTTGATGAAAACACTACCGCTACTTTATTTTCTTTGAAAGTTTTAAGACTTCTTTACTTTGTAGTTTAAAACCTCCACCCAGTATACAAGTTTTATGTAACTAGCAGTTTCCCCAATTTCAGGAATTCTATATTATATCCTCTATATGATATCCCAATATATTATTTTACATCAAAATCTATTATGTAGTTTTAGCGTGAAGGAGTAACAAAGATCCATCTTCATAAACTTTCGCATATAAAATATTAGTAGGATTCATGAACAAATCGGAGCTTTACTACAAACAGACCGCCTGCATCCATCGTTTAAAATGTTAAATTTTTAAACATTTAACATTTTAAACGATGGATAAAATATAATAAATATGGAGTGAAATATTTAATAGCTTGCAAAATATGCCTGCTATGTTTTTTGGCAAAGATGTAAAAAAGAGAGATCGGAGTAATTAATAATCTATAGTAATAAATAAATAATAATTGAAAATCCAAGTCTCACCGTATGGTTATTCCCGCATGAGAAGTCGACGATGTCGACGTCCCTTACGGGCGACACGTGCCCCTCCTTCGACTTCTCGAAGAACAGCACGATGTGCTTCGGCGCCGTCTCGAAGTGGTACGACAGCTTCGTCGTCGTCACGAAGTACTTGCCGTCCGTGTTGTGGCCTGTTTAGTTTCATTATACAGGGTGTTATTGCAAGGGAGTGCCAAATTTTTGGAGGTGAAAGAGACCATCAATATGAACAACTTTTACTATGGGACCATCGTTCAATTATTAATTTTATTCTGCCTCTCCATACATTATTGTCAATGTAGGTGACTGATTTTGTATGGGGAACCTGAAATTTTATTTAAGATTTTGACCATGACCCCATAGTAAAAGTTGTTCATATTGACGGTCTCATTCACCTCCAAAAATTTGGCACCCCTTTGCAATTACACCCTGTAACATTATATTTATTTATTTATTTAAATATAGGTACACAAACAGATCGTTGTCAACTGAAAAGATAGCGACCTTCATGAACGAAGGTTTCTGGCCGAAAGGAGTCGTGTTCCGCGGAAGTCTACGCGACACCACAAGCAACACACCCGTGAAATTGCGAGTAATTTAAAAGTATTTCAAAAAAATATTGCGTCGATTTATTATTTTTTATGTATGTTAGCCTGTAAGGTATTTATTCTATGGGTCTGTATTGCATTTTGTAATCCGCTGCCTGATTTAAATTAAATAAAATAAATTACATAACCACAAATCAAAAATAACTTTATTTAACAAGACAAAGATCCTAAATTAGCGTACACAGTATGCTTAATATTATGGACCCACCCATATAAATCTTTAGAAGACCATGACGTTAGTTACCACTTTATAGGAATTTGAGACACTGGTTGCGGTCTGCGGTCCGGTCCATATATCATTCACCGGATGCGAGAAATTTTGTATGGACTGGACCGCGAGAGCAACCAGTGTGCCAAATCCTTTATAAGTCCAGAACGGACCAACCAATTTCAAAAAACATGATTTTTACTTAGTTGGATTCGCCGCGGCGCCGAAAAGGATATTAACTATTAAAATTACGGGCGTATTAAATTATAGGATACTACTATTAAAATTACGGGAGAAACGAAGTTCGCTTGAACAACTACTCGCAGGGTCAAATCTACGAAATTTTGTCTAATTAAGGATCTACAGTGATGTGGATAGTTAAAATAAACTTTGTAATGTAGCTGTTGACGACAGGCATGGGGCCTTTTTTACTATTGTTTATGGTTTTGTTTATTCTTATTTTACTCTATATTTTGATACTATCTTTTGTTTTTCACTTGACATAATAAAATTCTCTTCGATCTGTAATTTGTGTTTTGTGATTTTAATATTGTGTTTTGTGATTTTAATATTAGCTTTGCTTTAACAATAATAAAACTTTTATTTTTAATATTAACCAGCCACAGTGCATTCATTACTGAACCTAGGACGGGCCCCCACAGACATATTCCTAGCACGGTATGGTATGGTACCGTGCTGTAGATAAAAAGTTCTGTTGATTTGGTACATCAATAACATTGCAACAAGACATGATTTTCTGATATCTAGCTTATGGAGCAGCTTAAAAATGCTTTCAGGATTCATTTTAATAATTCTCATTCGCCAATATACAAGTACATACCGAGCTGTCCATACTCAGGCAGTCCGAAGGAATGTAGGGCTCCGTTGCAGTCCAGTATCATCGAGAACTCAGCTCCACACCCAACCTTAACGATCGGTGCTCCACTAAAAAATTATATAAACATTTAAAAAAACATAATTTTATGTCGTTACTGTAGTTCTGAGAAAGCAAAATGATTTCCACAATCAACTATATTACAGACTGTTTTTCTTTGCAAGTCGAACAATGTAAACAATATTTCTTAACTTTTAACCTAATATCAGTGAATACAAATTTTGAACACTGAGATAATTTCAAATCAAATATGATTTGAAATGATCTCGGTGTTCAACGATAACTGGCCTATGTAGGTTGTGAATTTTGTGTTTATTTCATTTTAAAACGGATTATTTCGTTAAAAAGGAATATCAGATTGTTTACAATATTGGACAAGCGAAGAAAAACAGACTTATATTATGCATATATTATACCTACACTAAGACAGTTCTCTTGAATCACCGCATCAAAATTCGTTGAGTAGTTTTAAAGACTGAAGCATACAGACAGTGGGAAGCGACTTTGTTGTATACTATGTAATAATAATAGTCCCCCTAGCTGATTTCGACTATGGTGGCCAGTCACAACGAGTAATCGACTGCGCGGGACATATTATAGTTCACAAGTGTGTGCGCAAACACAGGTGCACTCTCTATTCCTTTCACTCTCATAGCCCGATGGGACAGCAATCTGGCACGACCGGAGAGAAATCAGGCGCAGGACCAACGGCTTTACGTGTTTTCCGAGGCACGGGGGTGAACACAACACCGCCAACTTCCAAACTCCGGGCTTCCCTGAGAATTTCTGGCCCGTACATATTTTTGGCCCGACCCGGGACCTCAGGCGCAGCCGTCACTTTAAAATGCGAAACTAACCGCTGCGCCACAGAGGCAGTTAATTATACTTTATGTAGGGTTACGAGAAATATGTGAAACTCACGTGTATCTCACTCGGGTGGGCTTGAGCACTTGCGGCGTGGTGCTGCCGACGCCGCACTGCCCGCTCTTGTTGTCGCCGCAAGCGTACACTGTGCCCGTGTCTGTTGGAACGTTGCATAACATAATGTTAACAGTACTACTGATTTACAATTCAGAGAATGCATTTTAGTTGTCTGGTATTCGTATCACAAGGAAGCAAATTCCTTAGTTCGAAACCAAGACAATTGGTGTGTTGTCTGGCGCATATTTATTTATTTATTGACTAGCGGTCCCAGCAAACTTCGTTTCGCCCCCAGTCCCGTCCCGCCCCGGCCCCGTTTTATGGATAATTATTATCTTCCTTACCTTCCTAAGTTTTAGTTACAAAACGTTTGTATGGGAAAAAGAAAAGGGCTGTTTTAAGGTGTTTCCGGAAATTATTCGTTTTTTTCTCGCTGTAAAAACCATCCTTGAACTTCAACAAACATTTAAAAAAAGAATTGGCCAAATTGGTCCAGGCGTTGTTGAGTTATGCGCTTACCAACACATTTTGCGATTCATTTTTATATTATATTGAAGACTTAGTATGGGATCGCTCTTGACTCCACCAGACCAAGCCACGTACGACTAAGATGGAGTCGAAGTAAGTCTAAGTCGAACTGCTATGAAGGAATATAATAAAATAAAGGTCCCCGGCGAATGCGTCCGTGCGTTGATGCACAGCGTGATGTTTTATAGCTCAGCCTTCCCCGATAAATAAGCTTTCCAACAAAAACTATTGTTTTAATCGGTTCAGCAGTTCCTGATAATAGCACGTTCAAACAAACTCTTTAGCTTAATTATATTAGTATAGCTTTTGAAAGGAAATATATAGAAAAAAGAGGTTTTTTTTATTCTCCAATAATTTTTCTGTCAAAATTGAATAATTCTTAATAGCATGCATTCCTTGGGCGGGCGGTCTTTAGCAAGGTTAGCATATTGAGACTAACGGTCTGTTTTAAAATGTCTTAATAAGTTCGTATGAAATGACGGTCGAAATTTGTATCGCTCGTTAATAGTTAGAGCCTATTTATCGATGGCGAAACAGGGCTTTACAACACTCAACGTTTCGACACAGAAAACTTAGAATTCTTAATTTTAATTGAAATACAGTTAGGTTACGAAATGGGAACAAACTTTTTTAACCATTCATACAAAAGCGTAAAAAGAAAGTTTTGTATTGGCTCACTTCGCCGAAAACTGTTGGTGAAACCTACGGCTTCTAAAAACAGTTTTGAAATCAAATATTTTTGCAGCTTCACCTTTAACTTAAAATTATGGTTTTATTTTCTTTCGACATAAATCAGCTGAAGTTAACGATGACAGTTGATTGTTTCAATACATCTGACTCTAAAACAAAGATATTATCGCAGAAATGAGCCAAGCGAAACGCGAAATGTAAAATTAGGGTTATAATTATATATTTGGTGGATCAGATACTCGTATATTATTCGACCCACCGAACGAGCTCCGTTTTACTTTGCGAGACCATTTATAATAATGTTTTTTAAGAATATTTACTTTCAAAATAATTTTTGGCACCTGTCTTGTTACATTGATATATACAATGTTCTTGATAATATCTCCCTTATTGATTTTTGAACGACTTAATTCGTTATGCATAGCAGCTTTATGAATGTATTTTTAATGTTATTTTTTCTATTAGCACGCATTTTACCTCGTTTACGTTTCATTAATTCCACCACCACTCATAGATTATAAGTTTATACATATTTTATAAGTAATTTCTGTAACACATTTGTTTGTAATCCCTATAAATAAATAAATGATATTATAGATATCTCACCAGTGACAAACAGCGTGTGGTGCCTGCCCACGGCCGCATGGATGATGTTGTGTCCCTGGAGCCCCGGGACCGGCTCGGGCACGTTGCGCGTCGTCGTGTCGCCGAAGCCGAGCTGCCCGTGCGTGTTGCGCCCTGTTGCACGAACCGATTCACATATCATTATAAATTATACCTGTACCGTTAACATGAGTTCACGTCGGTTTTACTCGCTAGCGACGACGTAACTATTTGTATGGAAAATTTTAGTTCTACAAGTGACCGCTAGGGGCGCTGTGCAATTTTCCATAGACTATTTTTACGTAGTCGCTAGCGAGAAAAACCGTCGTTAACTCATGGTAACGGTACTGTTCAACAAAGTGATTGACATTTAACTGGCACTTACTCGTAGCTTCAGCCGCGTGAACATCATCATCATCATCATTATCAGCCGAAGGATGTCCACTGCTAAACATAGACCTCCCCCATGGCTTTCCACAACGACCGGTTGTGAGCAGTCTGCATCCAGTTCGATCCTGCGATCTTTACAAGGTCGTCTGTCCATCTTGTCGGTGGACGTCCTACGCTGCGCCTTTGGTTGAGGGGTCTCCAATCTAGGACTTTTCTGCCTCAACGGCTATCAATTCTACGCGCTGTGTGCCCTGCCCAATGCCAATTGAGCTTACTGATTCGCAGGGCTATGTCCGTTACCTTACATCTTCTACGTATCTCCTCGTTTCGCGTAAACATCGTATATTACAAAATATCATTCGAAATTATAGCCTATGTGCTATTAAAATGTATAAGAAATATCATTGTAAAGTTTAATTAAAACCCATTGAGTAGTTTTAGCGTGAAGGAGTAACAAACATACACATACATCCAACCTCACAAACTTTCGCGTTTATAATAAATTTAAGAGTAAGATTAAAATTTACGATGTGCTCACTTATACAAATAAAAATTAAACTTACCAAAAGTATAAGCTTCCCCATCTTCTGATATTAGGACGGAGTGGCCAGCACTGCATCCACTTACTATCAGTCGGTACTAAAGAAAAAAAATATGAACAGAGCACTATATTCTTGTACAAGATGCATTGAGAATAAAATAAGCTACTCTTTAATTTGTTTTGGCTCATTAATTTCAGTTTTGATAAATTTGTGTACACATGAGTTGAATAAAGACAGTTCCTTACCTATGTTTTAGATAATAATTCTGTATTCTATTTGACTGTAATTTGTATTGTGTAACTTATAAAATAAATGAAATTAAAATCATTTCTAATACCTAACGCGGCTTAAATACAATATTTTAATATTAAAGTTATTTATATGGTAAAACTGATGAGATAATTCCCAAGATTTACCACTAATGTAAAACACTTGTTGAGCAATGCGTTCGCCAAATGCAAAAAATACAATTAAATTATTTTATCAACACAATCGCATTCAGCTTTCTCATCACTAAACTTTATTACTACATAAGTTTATTGATTATATCATCAATGACAACAAATACATCATCATTTAGTGATGACCTACCATGCAAATAGAACACGTACTAGCGGTCCCCGCGACTTCCCCTGTTTAAATCATCAGGGAACCTTTATCGTATCTAATGTGACAATAGTTTGCTTTATTTTTTACCTTCGCATAATAACGAGAATTGAGTTCACTATTTAAAAGAATACCATTACAATTTCTATAGAAAACAACAAATTTTCAAACTTACCCGTCTATCGGTGAATTTGTGGAAGGTATACAGGTTGGGGTGTGATCGGTTGGCCGGGTTGTTGTCCCGCTTGGCCACAAGGTCCCAAGAAACCATGCCAGATATCAGCAGCCTGCCCGGGCTTTTGTAGAAGGTCTTAAGCAGCTCCTGTGGACATTTGATTAGAATTAGTGTTTGAGAAATCTGTGTGATAAATGGCAACCTATAAATAACTATAACTGTAATACTGGAATTGAAAACTTCTGGGATACAAAGCCAGACTTTGACTTTTTTATGGAGACTGGTAGAAGATATTTCATAATTTCTCCCAGGCAGCTTAGCCATTTGGTCTAAAGTTGTATTGAATAATTAACTTTTTTTTACAAATAAATTTTTACAACCATTACGATTATATTAACTTAAATGAGCAATTTGTATGACAACAATCTTTTTGATGGGTGTAGGCAATATTAATTAACATTATTTATCTTCTAACAAGGTTCATCGCTTGCCTTGCAACACCAATCCGCACTGAGCCAGTGTGATGGAGTATGGCTCATACAACCTCATACTTGAGGTAAGGCCTTTGCCTAGCAATGGGATGTTTACAGGCTAACTTTACTTACCTTCTAATACTGTGACATAAAATAAAGAAATAAAAATAAAAGATATGAAATCAATAAATTTCATAACAAAAGTAGTATGAAGGTAATAATAATAATAAATATTTGGACTAGTAAGGACACAAGACTGGAGTCTCCGTGAAAAGGGGTATAACTCGAAAATCGTGATTTTTGGGAAATGACGTTTGAAGTTTCAAAAAATTCCTATTTTGTTTCTGGCGAAGATTTTTGAATAAAAGTTTTTGTAAGTGAAAGCTACAAAATCAATGTTTATTTAAACGGTGAATTATATTTTTTTAATGTAATAATATATTTAATATTTAAAAAAATCTAAAGTTATATCACTTTACACAGTAGAATGAGTATTTATCATTTGGTGTATATTGATTTAATTTGACTTAAAACATTTTACACTATGAAATTGGTATTGGTGTCTAATGATACAACTTCCATAAAAATGCTCGTAATTTTTCATTGGTACTTTATATCACTGAACCGACAAAATGTAAAAGTGCAGTTTTTAATGCAGATTATTTTGGGCTGTACGTATTTTCAAATTTACTCGGTTTTCATAAAGTTGAATCAGCTTACACATCATTTAGATCTCACACGTAATGTGTAAAATGGTATAAGTAGTCAGTTTGGTGATTTAAGTAACCAAAAGCTATGTGTATTCTGATATAAGTATCATGTCATTTATTGCTACACTAGTGGACCCAGCGAATTTCCATTTACCCCCGTACCCGTCCCACCCCGGCCCCCTTTTATGGTTGATATCCTATTCAGGGCCAAGAAAAATCCAACAATGTAAAAAATATGAAAATCGGTCCACCCATTCTCGAGTTACAAGTGGTGTGTCAAATACAGCTTTGTTTTATGTAATTAAGATTTTAATGATGACTTTGTTGACTTTAAGCTTGCAGTTGCGAGATAAAAGTATATTATATGGGTATTTTCATACAATTGATGAGTCATCTCCGGTTATTAAATAAGCTGCAATAATTTTTATTTAAAAGTTCTCCTCTCATTCATATTTCTAAAAATTTAATTAATAATAATTTTCTAATCTATCTATGAATCTATTAATGAGAGGAGGCCTATGTTCAGCAGTGGACGTCCTTTGGCTGATAATGATGATGAATGATGGAAGCTAATATTTATAAATCATTAAGAATGAAAACAATTAAAACTTAAGAAAGTTGGTAAAACTCGCCTTATACACTTTAAAAATACCGTACTTCTAATAACCGTACATTTGTTTTTTTCCCTTGTTACTATTTTTGGATCATGGATTTCATTAGTACGTTTATTGAAATGAATTTTCGCCTGGGTGCAATAAAATTACAATCAAGATTTAGTCTAATGACATTACGAAACCAAATTAAATAATGGTTTATGTATCGTTTCATTTTGAATACCGAAGACAAGAAAAAATGATTTTTGTGCGCTTTGAGTCTAATTAAAACCTAGATCGTTTATTTGCTTTAGCATAATATATTATAGGTATCAAGTTAGCGATTTTAAACGTGAATATCCATAACTTTAATGGAAGCTATGGCGTTGAATAGCATAACTGGTCTTATTAATAGAAGATCCCTATCTGAAAAGCTAGATTTAACTGCAAAATATTAGGATATTATGTTTTCTTTCTGCTCTCTGTGCATTATTGTTATTGTAACTGAAGTAGAGCAATAAACGTCCAATAATACGGATACCAAAACAAAATACTCATTAGGCTGCCGTGAAGAAGATACTCAGATAGCACCTGGAATCACAAGGCTAAGTAGATTGGTTGATAATACGAGCAAAAAAGCGCAGGAAAACAGCACAAGACAGCATCACTTATTCTGTCCATCACTCATCGGTTATTATTACTGAGGCAAGCCCACTACATTACCGGAGGACCATAAAGGAGTTTTACGATATTACATAATAAGCAATACGAAGTAAATGAGCAATACTAGGGCGGGAAATAAAAAATTTATGACACACCGATCTTTTAGCTACTTTAGAACCTGGAGACTACTTTGCGTACCAACTGTTTTTCCCGCCATTGAAAGATTTTGTTAATGTCATTTTCCTCTCAGTATATTGTCACGCAAACCCAGTGATTTTACCAATAAGTCACTATGACCATATTGATTTCATTAGTCCAAGGTTAAATAAAATAGTACTTAACAATTGAGTACTTTATGTCTGCTATGCATACCTACGTTGTACTGTAATGCGTGCTCTTAAAAAATCCTTCGTTTTCTTCTACATTCGCATTCTTTTTTTACTGTAGTATTTGTCTTTCTCCCCAGTAAGAAGCGTGAAGGTAAATAAGACACGCAGCCTCATAATACTTTTAACAATAACATTATACTTTTGATATAACTATTCCTTGTATTTCGTTCTAAGTGATATAACTTAATTTATATCAATGACTACAACTTCTATATGGAATTTAGTAATTGTGTATAAAGTTGTAACTCAAGTTGTATTATTATACATTTATCAAAAGTAAAATTTTGCTCGGTGCAAAATGTTATAACTGCACATGTATCTATATACACGTATTTATTTGTGGAATTCTCAAAAAAATGTCTACTTACATCACTTTGCACGAAAACTATCTTTGCCATTTTAAGCCGTAAGAACACGCGGATAAGACAGAAAATTCGGTAATTTTTTTGTCATTTGTAATTTGCCGTAAAATCAAAAACGATATAAGTTGAGTTATACCCCTTTTCACGGAGACTCCAGAAGATACAATACATTACAAATAAAAAATACAAAGAAAGGTAGTGAAGAAATATATAAACTATTTGAATGGGACACAACACACTGGATTGCACCTGACCATACCTCGGGCAGCTTGACCGCGGGCTCATCGGGCAGGGGCGAAGGGCTGCGAGGCTCCTGCGGCTGCTCAGTCGTCGCCGAGTCGTTGCTGTCTTCGTCCTCGGAGGCGGGCTTGCGCGGCTTGCGGGCCTTTGGGCCGCGCCCCGCCGCCGGCCCGGACCGCTTGCGTCCGTTGCTTGACATGACTCTAGAATGAAGCAATTTACAATACACTATAATAGAAGTTACTCACGGTTTCTTTGCATAAACATTGAATCAATATGAATTTAAGCCTATACTAGCGGTCCTGGCCTGGCGAACTCCCATGTCCCTTGCAAGGTCACCAAAAATGTGCCCAAAACTCCATAAATCTTGGAAATAGATAGCAATACAGATTTTAGGGGGTGCTGAGACTGCTAGTAGTAAATATTTAAGTATAAATAAATAAATAAATAAATAAAAATAATTATAATAAGTAACAACTATGTACTTCAAGTAAAAGTTAGTATAAGGACCTCAGTGGGCAAATGGTTTGCACAACAGTTATCAAGGAGACTTTAATGTTCCTGGAAGTACTGGGTTCCATCCCCTAGAAGGAGCAATAAAGTAAGAAAACTATATCTTCGCTAAGAGAAACAATTGATTTAGTTTAGAACACCTATATTTACAGTTTGACTGATTGAGTGGTATTTTTTTTAACATATGTCAGGTTGCACCATAAAAATTATTAAAAAAATGGTTTTAGAAAGAACTAGCAGTATGGCATTTGTTTTACAAAGTAATAAATTAGTAGTTATGTAGGTAGTTTCACTGTGAGTGATGCATCAAAAGTTATGTTTAATTAACTGTTAAAATGAAGAATGCAAGACATTAGAATGTAATATCTTAGCTGCATAGTAGGTAAGATGACTGTGCTTGATTTTGCCTAAGTAAGCTAGTTTTTTTATCACTATAATGTGATGTATATTCATAAACTCTACAAAGGTATGATAAACATAAGCAGTCTAGGAAACTAATACATTAACAGTTAGGTTTTGATTCATAGTTAAATACTCGCGACCAAAATCACATATCAAACAAAAAATGTTAGTAACAAACATACCTACCTTCATTTCAAAATAAAGATTTCTTCACAGATTATTATGTATGAGTAGGTAGATATGTAGGTTGGTAAATAACATATTTATTCACTGAGTA
This sequence comes from Pyrausta aurata, assembly GCA_963584085.1. NCBI lineage: Eukaryota > Metazoa > Arthropoda > Insecta > Lepidoptera > Crambidae > Pyrausta > Pyrausta aurata. The sequence continues at coordinate 16,980,638 of OY757251.1, read as the reverse complement.
GAGTACAATAGGTACGAATGAGTATCCTAAGAGTTCGGACAAAAGGCCTAACTACACACTTCAGGGAACAATGACAAAACCGTTACACAGCTCGAAAAAAAGTCGAACTACACAAAAAAACGAAGAATAAAAATTACAATCTCAGAATCAAGCTAAAAACAAGAAACAAACATAAAAATAATACATAATACACAGTTAATAACAAGTAAATGCGGTTCATCTTCAGACTACCTACTTACCGACCGACACGTGCAATAAATAACAATTTCACGGTAATAACACACCATACGAAAAAATACTTCACGACATTTCGAATAAAATAAATAGTAAATCACCAAACTCACACTTACCGTGTTAATTAAACAAAAGTTATATGTTGTAATAATCTATAAACCCTAATTCAGAAGCTTGTATTTGATGAGCCGATTCTAAATTGACAAGACAGACAACCACAAAAACTAACTAAACCAACCAACCAACCATAGATTATTAGTCAGAATATGCAACCACCAACCAACCAACAGCAGAAGCGGGAGTAGCAGGTAGGTAGGGATGCCGCGAAAAAATCATTCTACGAGTGTTTTTTATTTTTCTTCACTGGCTATTTTTAAAAACTTTGGTAGACCAAGCGACAGGCTGACACTTTTATCTAATGAAATGTAACACAAACAAAACAACGATGGGCATTAAACAGACTGTAAAAAAAGTACGAGCCAAATTCAAGGGGATTGTTTTCAATCGATAATGGGATGAATGACAAAAATGAAAAAAATATTCAAGAAAATTTTGTTAAAAAAAATTCACGTTTTTTTATTTATTTTCCTGTTTTGGACGCGACTCTTAACCACCCCGTGAATTTGGCTCGTACTTTTAAACACCCTGTGTAGAATTTTAGGGATCCGTAGATATTCATCTTATAATACTGTTATTATTTCTTATACAGGCTGTAAATAAAAAGTAGGAGCCATATTCAAGTGGGTGGTGGTATTCGAGACTAGAAATCCAGAAAAAAATCTTATTTTTTTTAAATATATTTTTCTTGTATTCCAAACTCGATTGACAATCGCCGAGTTCTCATTGAAATTGACCTTTTTGGCGATAAAACTAAAAGAATTATGGTATATTAATTATTATAAAGAATTGTGAAGATGACGATGATGACAAGGTGTTACCTCTGAACCAAGTTTTAAGGGAAAATAAATTATAATAAAAGAATTTGAAAATGGCTTGACTGTTACCTTTTACAATTTGTTTATGTATCATTTAGTGTACTGATTAATTCCAAATAAAAATATAGGAGGTGAATAATTTAGGAGCGGTGAAAAACATGACATAAACATGCATTACATACTACATGTATAGGGTACTATTATAACCATTACCGTTCTCATTGGTCCCACTCCCATTTTTCTTGGTTGGGAAAATAATATCAAGGTAATAATTATCAAGACTCTAATAAATAATAGACTCCCTGAAGCAAGGGAGATTTCCTTGCTTTGGCTACCCTGATTGGATGCTAGCGCCGCCCTGTCAATGTCATCTATTGACCCAGTATTGGCCAGAAGGAAGATCCTTGTCGACCACTTTCATTCTTATGATCCATGATATTATGATATGACATGATTTCAATGCAATGGCAAATTATGTATTTTCAAGAGCGGCAAATGATAAGACATTATGAGTTTATGAGGCGTTGTTGCACACGCGTCCGAAGTCTTCCAAAGAATTTGTCGGCGCTAAACAGCAACATTAACTTTAATACTATTTTCGATAATGAAATCAAACTTTTTCTTCTTCTGTCTCGCCGTTTATGGAGCGAAAGCGTATATTTCCGGTGCTGACTGCTGATAACGCTCTGTGCGGTCAAGCTACAGCTAGTGGGAATAGTGGTGTGGGAAGCAGAAATAATAAATTATGAAATGAAATTATACGTAATTTGTATTTTAACCAAAGTTAGTATGAAGTAGTTAAATTGTTTTATGTACAAGACTTATATCAAAACTCCCTAACTCTAGAACTATAAAAATGTTGCCACTTACGAAAATAGCAATTAGTTGACTTACTTGACACGATGCTTTTTTTAACTTGTGATGTGTCGAGTTGGCTACAGTTTTAGGTGTATAGGCAGTGGCGTAACAATAGGGTGGCAGGGCTGGCAAAATACCACGGGCCCCCGATCCAAGAGGGCCCCGGCCCAAAAGGCCGCGATCTCAGAAATATTTTTTAACATTGTACATTATTATTATTTTACATTGTACATTATTATTAGTATTTTTATTTTACTATTATTGACCGGGCCAGAAAATGCTGGTTCGAGTCCCACCCGTGCGCAATTTTTGGTTTCTTATTTCATCTTTTAAGAATACATTAAATATGAAACTGTGATTGTTAAAAACATTCTATACCAAATCAGATGAAAGAAATGAAGCTGTTTCACTCAAAAAGAAGATCGAAAACTACAATTTTATTGTGTTATTGGTTTTCCATTGCACTTCAGTCTAAAGCCACGGATCTTTCATTCAAATGCTTTAAAACGTTTGAAAATTTGGCTAGAAGAATTGGAAAGGTATCGGCATGAATTTGAAAATTCAAAAATGGAAGCAAATACTGTAGCAGAAAAATGGTCTATCAGCCGTGTATTTTCTAAAACTCGTCAGAGGAAGGTAAAACGCCATTTTGACGAGCTTTGCTAAGATGAGCGTCTCCGAGATTCGGAAAGTTTCTTCAAAGTTAACATATTTTATCGAATATTGAACATCATTATTATTTATTAACCAACTGAAGTGGCGTTTCCTTCCGATGAATAAAATTGTTTTGCAGCCTTCAACTTTAAAAGTTTTTAATGACACTGATCAAAGCTCTAGAATTTGTTGAGATGTATAAAAAAAACATATCTGAATCATTTGCCAGTGAAATTTTTAGTTTTAGGTCCACTTTTAGAGACGAAATAGAAAAATCTTCGTGTGTTAGAGACCTTGCTGATTTATTAATAAAAAAAAACATTTTATGTCATGCAGCTTTCCTGCGATATACACTGCATTACTGTTATTTTTTCTTGTGACTACAGCTAGTGCTAAACAATCATTTTCAAAACTAAAATTAATAAAAACCTATTTAAGAAAATCTATGGCCCAATCTTTAAACTGTGATGATGTTATAGATAGACACTTTTGCGGAACAGAAAGTTTGAAAAAAAGATAATTTTTCAATAAATAACGTATTTAATTGAAATTAAATTGATATTTTAATTTCATTGTAAATTGAAGCAGGTGTCTTCACGATGTTGTTCCTTCACCGAAAAGGTAGTAAATAGATGATGAATGTGAAGTCTCCAATCCACAATGGGCTAGCGTGGGGTCTATTGCTCATTCCCACTCGCCTAAGAGAGGAGGCCTATGGCCAGTAGTGGGACATAACATACAAATTACAAAGTGTAATTGAGGACGCTGAAAAATCTCGAAGTTTATTAAAATTACAAGTACTGAGTACAACGTGACGATTTGTACTGATAGGGCCCCATCAAAAGAATTTGCTGAGGGCCCCAGATGGTATAGTTACGCCCACTGAATAGATAAATAAGGTATTTTAATTTAAGGTACCTTATTTATCTATTCAGTGGTTACGCCACTGTGTATAGGTAGGGTAATTCGTGTAGATTTCTGCATTACTCGCTCGTAAAATCAATTGATAAAAAAATATTAGTCATTTATTTGTTTTCTTTTGAGTTTAAACCCTGAGTTGAGTTTAATTAAAATATGATTATTTTATGAAATTCGTAATTTTGGCAGTTCCTGGCCACCATTTTTTAGTTTCTGCTAAGCTGCTGCTGCATTTTTCTTAAATTCTATTTATCTTGGCTAGTTCAACATTGTAACCAATCTTTCTGTAACTTTTAAAATAATATTAGCAAATAAAATGAATTTACTATTTAATTTAAAAAGATCTCAGTGTGGAACGATGAATGAATTAGTTAAGAATGTTGCAAGTTTTGTGTTTATCTTGTTTAAAAAGGTTTTTTTTTTGCTAAAATGGAATGTCAAGATTGTTTACAATATTGGACTAGTGAAGAAAAACCGGCTAAGTGCGAGTCGGTCCCGTGCACTGAGGGTTCCGTGTCACCCTAAGCTGGATTCGGGGTCCACTTACTTCCACCTAACGAAAATATCACAATTGTATGACTAACAAAGTTATGTTTGCGGTTGTTGAATCTTCAACAAACTTGAGATATTATAAATTTGAAGAAATTTGAGATATTATAGCACATCTGTGCTATAATATCTCAAAAACGACTAGTTCGATTTCGCTCAAACCAATTTTCATTGAAAGTTGAAAGTATTTGTAAAGATCTAAAAGTTTAAAAGTTTAAAAGTTAGATGGGGGGACGCCCATTTTACGACTTTGGAAGCGCTGAGGGATATCAACCGTGACAATTTTAGAGACAATGGTTTTAGAAATCGCTATGTCATTCATTTTAAAAGACCTTATTATTATTATCCATAGACACCCCACACGCATAGGTTTGACCATAGAGAAAGAATTCTATGAATAATAAAAATCTTGTATGGGTTTGACAGAAAAATTTTTTTTTAGGTTTTAGTTTCATTTATGGGAGCCTTTGAGTATATAGCTATATACTCAAAGATGGGAGCCCCTCCTTAAATTTTTTTTTTTATGATAATCGTAAAGCCTATCTACCAAGTTTCAACTGTGTAATGCTAGTAGTTTTAGAATAAAGTGGCTGTGACATATGGGGACGGACAGACAGACAGACAGATAGATAGATAGATAGATAACTCTTTATTGCACACAAAAATAGTAAATTTACAAATTTGTTTAAAGGAAATGTACAATTTAGGCGGTCTTATCGCTATAAGCGATCTCTTCCAGACAACCTTTGGGTAAAGAAATTATGGGTTTATAGGAAGGGGTATTTTGTGCGTTGTAAATGAAGAGAAAAATAGTTACATAATAGAGTTAATAGTCAGATAGACGGACAGACAGACTTGAAGACACTATAAGGGTTCCGTTTTTTGCCATTCGGCTACGGAACCTTAAAAATGGACTTTACGCCTATCTATTATTAGCTTTTATTATTATTATCACTTTTGAACACTCATAAACACATATTTACAAATTAATCACAAGAATTTAACTATTCAACAGTAATTTTATTATTTTAGTTGGAAAAAAAGACAAAATTGTAATTACCGCGTTGGCATTTTGTTATTTTGAATTTTAACAACTGAACTGAGCAAAAGACATGGCAGAGGATGTGACGATGTGTGAGTAAGATAAAAACATAGCCGCCATAAAAGTATGACCCTTTTTCATAAAACTTTTTTGTTATTCCTACTTGCGGCTTGCGGGCTGCGGCTAGTGAAGTGACTAGTAGACAGCAATGTCAACGTCTATGTCGCAGGCAAATCGTATAATTCCGCCGTTCCATGGACACCTTAGCGTTCTTGAGGTGCCAGATAACCTCAATTTTTTTGCCATTGTACCATGGATTTATTATCGTTCCCGATTGAGTATTCTAAAATTTTTGTATTCCATTATTAAAAATGTCTTTGATATGATTATTACCACGCATAACATCAATCATACACGTCGTATTTCCACTGTTTTTCAATCACATTTTCACATATGAATTCACTATTTGACTCCATTTTTCTTGAATGCTCAATAGCGACACCCGTGGTGCGAAAAAGAACTAAATTCTACATTTTTCTCGGCATTATGTATAATGCGTTTCAGTTGTAGATTAAATGTTGTGGCATTATATATAATGACTCGGCATTATACATTTTGCCTTCGTCATTTTGCAAATCCGCGAGCGTTTATAAACTGACGACGCCATATGTAAACTGCGGAATTATACAATTGATGTTATGCGTGGTAATAGTGATTTCAAAGATGTTTTTCATAATGAAATACAAAAATTGTAGAATACTCAATCGGAGACGATAAGAAATGATACGACCCATTTATGTTTCGGACCATCCTGGGCGTTAGTCGTGCCCTAACTTGTGTGTGGAAAGGACGGCGAATACGCAAGTTTCAACTAGTTTTCGAGGTACGTTTTTTGAGAAATGTGTTTTGGTCACCGTGTGTGATAACTTCGGTGGCATATTTTTGACAACGAACAGAGTGTTGTATTGTAACTTCTAGTTTGTATGTTGTAGATTATTGGCTCGATATAACGACTTGTTAATATCTACGCAATTAATTATTTAGTTGAGTAATGATCATGAAAAAAACATTTTGTCATCATTACGGTGGCGTAATTGCGGGGGTTTATTGGGCCACCGGAATGACGAATAAGCCACCGTAACGATAAATACCCTAACAATCAGTACAATATTTATTTTAAACACGTTATGATGATGATGATCAATTATTATTACAAGTACATGCTTAATTATCATTTATTATAATTTAAAGACATGAAGCCTAGCTCAAACTTTTCCTGTTCACACTGTTGACCCTGTTCCGATAGTAATAGATGGACAGGTGATTGAACAGTATCAGGTACAAGTACCTCGGCAGCGCGATTAACGAGTCTGGTAATCTGGAGCATCGCATAGCAGCCGCCTGGCTCAAGTGGCGCAATATTACGGGGGTAACATGTGACAGTAGAATGCCCATAAAGTAAAAAGGACTGGTGTACAAGTCAGTCATAAGACCAGTGCTTACATATGGTAGCGAGACCTAGGCGGTCACAAAAAAACATGTGCAAACTATCCAAGTTGCTGGGATGAAGATGCTGCGATGGATGTGCGGAGTAACGAGGCTTGACAAGATCCGCAAAGAGTACGTGCGTGGTAGCCTCGGCGTGCGCGACTTCGCTGATAAACTATAAGAAAACCGGCTGCGATGGTTTGGACACGTGAACAGGAGACCATCTGACTACATCGGCAATGTAGCACTCAACCAAATTAAACCGAACCGTGTAACCGTGTACCGGGTCAAAGGTGAAGATAAAGACCTAAACTGATGGTTAAGTGTCATTAAGAAAGTCCTAGAAAGCTGTGCCTTAACCGAGAACGACGTCCAGGATAGGGCAAAGTGGAGGGAGAATAGTCGGAAAGTAGACCCCGTCACCAGACGGGACAGTTGCTAGGAAGAAGAAGAAGTAGAAGCCTAGCTCAAACTTTCAAAACTATAGTACTTGTAATAAAAAATGTGTTTCTGTTTCGACGAAGTTCCTAATCTAAATAATAATTAATCAATAATATTAAATAATATTAAAATACACTAACGTGTTTTTATTTGAATATTTCAGAAATTTCACTTAGTTGATTAATTGATAGGATAATTTCGGTGGCTTTTATCATCATTTAGGTGACGCGAATTCAAAATTTACTTATATCTTCGAAAGTAATTAGTTTTAAAGAGTGCCTTATAAATTATTAGTTTCATAGCATCTAAATTTATATAATTACGCAATTAGTTTCGATGAATAGTGAAAAATAAAATTTGCCACCGTAATGACGAAAAAAAGGACAGTTCGAAAATTTACCCATATCACAAAACTGATTTGCCAAGATTAAAAAAAATGAAAAAGATAACAATATGATCAGTGTGATTTACTTTCATATATTTTTTTAAAGGAGACAGATGACCCGCCCTAAATTGCTTGCCCCAAAAGTAAAAATCCATGCGTCACGACCAAAACTAATTTTATGGGTTCATTTCTTCGCCTTGTAAAATAATATAAAGTAATATAAGCCGTAAATAGCGGGGTTTTCACAAAAAACGAAATAAAACGTGTGGAGTCAATCTCTTGCACACTATCTAGAACAGGTCTATCTAGATCATAGCGCCATCTAGGCCACCAAAACTAAAACATAGAAAACTCTCCCGCTAAATTACGATGACGCAAACAATAGCCAACGAAAAGAAGTTCCTTGTCAATTTTTAGGGTTCCGTAGCCGAATGGCAAAAAACGGAACCCTTATAGTTTCGTCAAGTCTGTCTGTCTGTCTGTCTGTCTGTCTGTCCGTCCGTATGTCACAGCCACTTTATTCTGAAACTATAAGCATAACATAGATGAAACTTGGTAGGTAGGTGTATTTTGTTTACCGCTTTCCGATTCAGATACAAAAAGTAAGAAAAAATAATATTTAAGGGGGGGCTCCCATACATGAAACTAAAACCTAAAAAAAATTTTTTACTCAAACATATGCGTGTGGGGTGTCTATGGATAGGTCTTTTAAAATGATGTTGAGGTTTCTAAAACCATTTTTTCTAAAAGTGTAAGGTTTGAGATATAGACGCTTCCGAAGTGGTAAAATGGGCCCCCCCCCCCCCATCTAACTTTTGAACTAAGAAAGTGAAAATTTTGAAAAAAATATATGATGTAGATCTCAACAAAAACTTGCAACGAAAATTGGTTTGAAGGACATCGAAGCAGTAGTTTTTGAGATATTGCACATTTTTATCAACCGCAAATATAACTTTGTCTTTTATACAAACACTATGAAAAACAAAGTTATTTTTGGTGTCGCAATATATTGTGATGTTTTCGTTAAGTGAAGTGGACCCTGAATTCAGTTAAGGGTGGCACGGAACCCTCAGTGCGCGGGTCCGACACGCACTTAACCGTTTTTTTTTTTAAGTTTTAGGAAGATGTTGGTAGGTTTAAAGGTCCAATCTCTTCACCGAGTACCTATGTGAGGCAAACGTCATCTTCCTTATTTAAATAGCGATTGCGAGCGCTTACTTATTTAACTAACGGTCAGTTCTATACACAGTATGACACAATATGCCATTTCGTTAAGCGGTCGTCAGTTTGCTTATAAGTGCTCGAAACCGCTATTTTCTGCTAAACACAACAATTGTTGGGGACAGGAAACTGTATTCAATCGTTATCCTATTTTTTGTAGATTTATAATGCCGCTAGATAAAAGCAAAGTAAATTAACAATATTGTATTAAAAATTCAAAATATTTTTTGCAAAATGATAAAGTCAAGTCTCTTAATGCTTTTCTTTAATCAAACATTGAACGACTCTGGGGCACTATACGACCGTTTCCTTTCTTCTTATTATTTTGATAAGTCTAATTTGTCCCACAAAACTGAATTTTATCATGGTCGCCCTAAATTTTATTTATTTATTTATTTATTGATTACAGGTACACTTACAGATTACAGTCAGACATGCATAGCTTACATTAATAATACAGTATCAGACTAGACGGCAACCTAAGATTAGTGTACACAACATGATTTATAAACAAACAGATACATTAGAGAAAGTTTAACATACAAGGTAAAGACACAAAAAAATAAATAATCGGCATGAATTAACCATAAAATGAAAATTCCTATCGGAATAGAAAAACAAGTAAAAGCTGTCAAACGAATCCGATTTTGGATGACAATAACCAATTAGTAAGTTGCATTAGTAACTTAAACTGAGATAACCTTTCGTCCAGGTGATTTATACTTCCTAGATTTATCTTCCTAGGTTAAATATATTAATTTACCGCATGATAAACAGTCGACACAAAATATCGAACATGCAGCCTTAGTGTAAAACGAAAAATTATTAATTTGCACAAAATAAATATTCGTAAAAATGCATAAAATGTTATTTTGTCTATACTTTTTACATAAAGTTAACGTTAATAGAAAAGAATAAGCAAACTTTGTACTTTAAATTTAAACCGGATTGGCAAATATAAATCGTAAATTGAGAGGCTTCGATTTGGACTAATTTACCTCTTAAATGAGAAGTTGTAAGGTTATTTTGCTATAATGAACAATAATCAATCACCGATCAAGTCCCAATGTTTCAGAAGCACAATTTCTCTTAAATATAAGTACACAATTTCATTTGAAATTATAAAAAATCACATGAAAGTAATTTTCAGCGAGGCTCTTTGGGGCTCCTAACTGTTTGACAGCCGCCAAAAATGGTTCTGTTGCATCATATCTCGCATCTCTTTATATCGCACTTCTTTATCCTACTGACATCTCGCTTTTGTCGTTCTATTCCGAAAGGGATAATAATTCTATGGAATTAACCAACCGCCGACGAAATTATCACAATTGAACAGTTAGTAGGTATTTTCCCCTCTGCAATTTGCAAATCCGCTAGCGTTTATAAACTGACGACGCCATAAGTAAACGGCGGAATTATACGTTTTGCCTGCGACATCTATACCACGTTGAAAACACCGGTTCGATCTCTTCTGTGGAAGTGACGTTACGATTTTTTGGAGGGAAGAAAACGTAATGTAAAAATAAAAGTTGTGAAAAGTGATGGAGTGTTGTGTAAATTGTGCGTTGTTGTGTGTGATGTGTTGTATTGAATCTTCCATAAAACATTGTGGTGTTTGACCTAAGTAAGCTTCTTGCAACTTGGCGAGTATCTTACACTCACGTGTAAGGTTTTTCAGAGGTTTGCTTGCCCTACCTCGCTTGTGCGGCGGTAAGTTAATTTGTTCAGTTTCATTTATTTTTATTTGTTGAAAAACATATTTTTGTGTAGAAAATTTCAATGTGTTTTCAAAGTGGTTCTTGAGATACAGTCTGGTGACAGACAGATGGATAGACAGACAGACGAGGAAGTCTTAGTAATAGAGTCCTGTTCTTACCATTTTGGTATGGAACCCTAAAAAGTACAAGCTTACAAAAGGTAGTCAACTCCTGCTATTTTTGAGTTCACAACCAGAGGCTAATAATTAGCCTCTGGTTGTGAATTAATTAATTATTAATATTTATTTATTTAATTAATTATTATTAATTAATTAATTATTAATACTAGAGCTTCATATAGAGTTAGGTGAAAATGAATTGTAACTTGAATTTATTTTGCATTCTAGCGCACCTATTTCAATCATAATGGTCATAGAGTAAAATCTAGATATTTATGAATAAAAAAAAAGCTTTCTCAAAAATAAAATATATTATAATCAAACCATACAATTTTTTATACAAAAATAAGACATTATAGACAGACGATAGTCAGGTACACTTGCTTACATGGAAATATACATGAGGAATTTTAGATTCATGTTATTCAGTTAGATAAAGTTATCAGACCATTCTGTAACTTCTATGAGATCAAAGCAGCAGATTCCAGAAAGACCTTTAGATCCTGAGCCTTTGCCTTTAATGTCTAACTTGAAACCCTTGAGGACGTCTTCTTCAGCTGCACCAGCACCATCCAAACCCCGTGCGTTCTGGTCTGTCTCATCAGGTGGACAGAGGCAACTTATATCCGCTTTTTTACTCGGAGGTGGCAGTGGCGGCAGAGGAGCGTCGCACTTACAGGCTTCTTCAGGAGGAAATGTGTAGGCCATTTCTTCAAGAGTTGGACACGCCTCTGGATGCTCTTCAAAGAATTTTATGGCGTCCTCAAAACTCATCTCTTCAGAGTGCAAATAAGGCAGATGTGGGCGTCTCTTTTTAAACTTCAATCCGAATCCTGATTTAGTCTGAGTCATATCAGATTTTAGTTTAAGCTCTTCCTTCACTCCTTCCTTGTCCAGTATTTCAAATTCTTTCTTCAAATACTCTAGCTTTTCGTTATCTATGTTCAAGTCATGGGGTGTGATCGGGACTTCCACTGCTACTGACTCAGGGGCACCTGTGGAACATTCGCAGGTATTTTTCTTCTTTCCTTTACAGTCGCACTTTTCTTTACTTTTTCCTTTGCAAGCGCAGCATTGGCACGCTTTGGATTCTGGTCGAGCGACTCGCTGGCATGGACATTGCTTCTTAAGCTTGGATTTCTTCTTTTTCTTAGTATTTTCATCGCACTTACACGTGCCCTTCTTGGGCGCCGGGAGGCACGTGGAAGTTGTTATCGCCTCGCCTCCAGATTCTTTAGCATCTAAATTAAATAAACATAATGAGATAAATAATGCAATAAAATAAATATAATATATTTTACCGTATAATCGTTTCGTACCTTCGGAACAGGGTAAAGTAGGTCTTATCATGTTGACGTCCTGGTTGGAGTTGCCACAACTAACTGAAGTCATGTCTCTTTTGAATAACACCTTTAATTTACAAGGGTCACATTTGCAGTCTGGCGGCCCTTTTCCGCGGGGATGCAGGGAAGTTTGAATGCCGATTGGCTGGTACATGTCTGGTCGTTTGCAAGGTGGGATGTGGCATGGCATAAAGGGCTCGAGACTTATCTGCTTGAGTGCCGACCTGTGATTTTCGTGTTGGTGAGGCAATACTAGAGTACAGGTTCCTGCCTGTATTCCTTTATCGGAAAGTGGGACTTTGCAAGGCTGCCGATATCCTACTGTAGGTAAATGGTCAAATGTAAGGCCGGGTGGCTTATTTAGTGGTAAGTTAAATTGCTGAATCGGTACACGCAAGTAAAGTTCGGCATTGTCTCTAGGTGGCGGTACTCGGCAATTAGTTACAGAAGTATATTGATGTTTTACTGAATTGGCTTTTTTGTTGTGAGTTGCAGTGAGAGATTTTGAGCTTCTTCGAAGACAGTTTTCGTAGACTTCTTCCTGTAAACCTTTAATGAAAGAAAAAATATTAACAGTTATAATAATTGTAATAATATTAGCTATTGTTGATCCAAAATTACGATACCTTGGGCTATTCCTTGTTTTGCTATAATTGGTGTGATCAATTCGGATGCTGCTACTGTTAAAATAAGTTCTTGGTTACCGGTCCTAGGCTCGTTTATGACCACGTCTTCCATGCTCTCTTTTGTAGGCAAACAGCAACATGGCCTATCGCGCGTAGTATCCACGCTAACAGTTCTTAATTCCTTTACTGGTTTCAAGACAATAGTTTCTTCCGTGTGGTGTTTGCTGGATTCAATCTTTTGCTTCTGAGTGCATTTCCGCAAGGCTTCCTTTTCATTTAAGAAATTTCCTATTTCGTCCATAAACAATCGTTTTTTGGCTTTACTTTTAAGTGATATTCCACCGGTAGCTAAAATAAAAAAAATATGTAATGTTAACAAAAATATTTCTATACCCAACTAGGGGTCCCAGCGAACTTCGTTTCGCCCCCAGCCCTGTCCCACACCCCGGCCCCGTTTTATGGGAATTTTCTTTGCTATAAACCTCACGGAGCCAACCTCCAACGAATGCAAAACCGTGGAAATCGGTCGTTCTGGAGTTATAGCGTCAGGAAAGAAAACCCGACTTATTTTTATATAGTAGATAGGTTGATTACAATCTAAACAAATTCAAGGGCAATGCCTTATGAGGATCGTGTGCGCGCAAGCTTCCATTCAAAAAGAGAAAACGTTTTCCACCCCTTAAACGTTGTCTGAATTTGTAATTTTGTAAACATGGTCAATGACATATCTTTAATTTTGAACAGAAATTTAAAAAAGAAAAGTTTGAAGATAACAATTTCAGCGGAGACTATTTTCTTGTTTCGTACTTATTAGAGCGTGTTTAAGTAGTCGGGTTTTAGTGTTTAAACTTTATTAAACACTAGCTTTTGCCTGCGACTTCGTCCGCGTGGAATAGTGACTTTTTTCTCCCGTTTTTTACACATTTACCTCTATATCTTTGCTCCTATTGGTCGTAGCGTGATGTTATATAGCCTATAGCCTTCCTCGATAACTGGACTATCCAACACAAAAAGAATTATTCAATTCGAACCAGTAGTTTCGGAGATTAGCGCGTTCAAACAAACAAACAAACAAACAAACAAACAAACAAACAAACTCTTCAGCTTTATAATATTAGTATAGAAAAGCGATAAACTGCGTAACGCGCGCTCACGGTCGGAGGAAACTGGTGTGAACGATATACCACCTGTATTAACTACAGTATTTGAATAAAATAACCTGTTAAACCTAATCAGATGTATAATAAATAAGATGTATAATATATAGGGTTTAATTATTTAATAGACTTACCATCGCAATAAATTATTTTCTTATCCTTCTTAGATATTTTGTTTTGCGATATTTGATTGCAAATTATAGAGTCGGAACCACGAATGCTGCTTTCAGTTTTGTGATATTCATCTGATGTTGTTACTACTAAATAAACCGAAGAATCTTGTGAGAATTCGTTTTGCAACAACAATTCATTCATAATGTCATTCATACTCCTATTACTATTAAAATCTCCAATCACTTCTATGTAGTCTTTTTTATGATGCCCAATGTTGTTTTCTATTTCACTTCTTGAAATATCATTGTCCGAAAGGCGGAATATCAAAGGGTCATTATCCCTCTCGTCATCTATATTTCTGTCTTCTTTACGGGTATGATTAATAAGTTCATCAAAATTAAAGCTTGACGTGCCACATCGGGTGTTACTGAAAAATAGGAAATAGCATCATGTAGAAAGTTTGATATATTATTAATACCACAAGTAAAACTTAAATACATAAAAGGGACTAGGAATACCGACCTTTTAAATGTAGCTGAAGTATGACACTCATGAGTATCACTTGCTAAGCCCGAATCTCCAGCTGAGACCACATATCTATAATGTTCCGATATTAAATAATGGCTTGCGTTTGACGAAAATGTGCTATCAACAAAGGAAATAACGCTAATGGTATTTTCCTCTCCTGAATATGAGCCTGTTGCCAGACTAAGTGAAGAATCTATTTTTACGACCAAAATAGACTCGACGCTGGATTTGGTTATTATTGCAGTTTGTGATTGGCTTCGTCTGCTCTCTGATGGTTGACTTGTGCTTCTTTCTGAACATGTGTTATTAGCGTAATCATGTGGATCATAAGATGTGCTATCGATTTCAAGTCTGAGCGGATCGATGTGAAAATCATTATTAAAGCATTTGTAAATATCATTATAATAGTATCCGGAATATTCAGAAATGTTTTCGTCTGATGTGACTGTAAAGTTCATGTTACACCTTAAAAGAAATTCTATATCGTCATTGTGTTTTCTTTTACGAGTCTTATTCATAGATTTTGAGTTGTCATCTTTTGTCCCGTTCATGTGTGTCTGGGCTAAGTTTACAGAGCCTGAGCTTTCTTTGTTCGCATAAGTAACGTTATTATATTCTTTGTCCGTGTGAGATGGTTCCATTGCAAAAGATGGGAAGCCAACAGCACTCCCAATAGTTACCTTTATCCCTTCGTTATCTACAAACACCCCACCTTTGACACCAGGTACACATTCTTCCGGGCACGGACATAATGAAGATATGTCTGGAGAAGTGACTCTTATTTTAACGTAGCTATGCTTGAATTTTATTTTCTTTTTATCACACCCACACCCTCGATCGCATGTTGTTGTTTTTATGATATCTTCGAACTGTTCCTCAATGCCTGGTACCTTTTCTCGAACTTTCTTTGCTTTCATTGTCTCTCCTACTCCAACTCTTTTGGATTTCGTTCTTATTTTACCCCTTTTTTCTGACGGAGTTGGTTCTGGGGGCAACCCAACCTCCGTGCGTATTTTCTTGATCAATTCCTTTTCGGATGGCGATGTCCCTTCAGGAATGGGCAAACCAGCTTTTGCTAAACCTCGAATTATCTTCTCTTTTTGGGCTGCTGTCTTTCCTTTTAATGGCGTTATTAGACCTTCTGCTTTTGCTTTTTTGACGAGAGCTTTTTCTGAAGCAGTGACAGCTTTAGGGGCTACTCCAAATTCTGGTTTTCTCTCTCTGGCTTTAATACCTCTTCGTTTTTCGGAAGGTGTGGCTTCTGGCGGAAGGCCCATGTCTGTTCGTATCTTTTTGATCAACTCTTTTTCCGACGGCGTTTTTCCTTCGGGTATTGGAAGTCCTGCTGCAGCTAGTCCCCTTATGATTTTTTCTTTTTGTGCTGGAGTTTTACCCTTGAGCGGGGTTAACAAACCTTCTGCTTTCGCTCTTTTAATAATTTCTTTCTCGGAAGGAGTTTCTGCTTCAGGGGGAATTCCCATTTCGGCTCTAACTTTTCGGATCATTGATTTTTCAGATGCTGTCTTACCCACAGGTAACGGTAGTCCACTTTTTGCTAAACCCCGTAGAATTTTTTCTTTCTGTGCAGGACTTTTTCCCTCCAAAGGTGTCAAGATTCCAGCTGCTTTAGCAGCACGTACTTTCTCTGAAGGAATCCCTTCCAATGGTATTGCTGGCTCTGCTTTGATTTTACGTATGATTGCTTTTTCTGAAGCGGTTCTACCTTCTGGTAACGCAATACCTGCCTGGTGCATTTTTCTTAGAATCTGTTCTTTCTGTGGTGCTGTTTTTCCTTCTAATGGAGTAATGATACCTGCAACTTGAGCTTTTTGATACTTTTCTCTCATTGATGGAGTTTTAGGTTCAGGTGGTAAACCTGTTTCTAGACGTATCTTTTCTATTAGCTTCTTTTCTGATGCTGTCTTACCTTCTGGAAGAGGCAGTCCAATTTTAGCCAAACCTTTCAAAATTTTTTCTTTTTGTTTTTTAGATTTCCCTTCTAAAGGAGTTAAAAGTCCTGCCGCCTTTGCTTTTTTTATTTTTTCGGATGGAGTTACTACGACTCCTGCTCTTGGTGTTGCTTTGATTTTTGCTATCATAGCCTTTTCAGACGACGTGCGTCCTTCTGGTAATGGGATGCCCATGTCATGCTGGGCTTTTAAAATTTTCTCTTTTTCTGGCCTTGATTTTCCTTCAAGAGGAACTATGGCTCCAGCTGCCAATGCTTTGTTGTAGTTTTGCTTTTCTGCCGTAGTTTTGGGTTCAGGCGGCAAACCAAGATCCGCACGAACTTTATCAATGAGTTTTCTTTCTGATGCTGTTTTAGCTTCAGGTAAAGGTAAACCTTGAATTGCCAAACCTTTTATAATTTTTTCCTTTTGTGCTGGGGTTTTCCCTGTCAATGGAGTCAACAGACCAGCAGCTCTAGCTTTCCGTATTTTTTCGGATGGAATAACCACTGCCTCTAGTGGTGCTCGTGGCGTTGTTTTTATCTTAGCAATAAGTGCCTTTTCAGAAGGTGTCCGACCTTCGGGTAGCGGGATTCCCATGTCATGTTGAGCTTTAAGTATTTTCTCCTTTTCAGGCACTGACTTTCCTTCCAAAGGCTCTATTATTCCAGCTGCCACAGCTTTATTATATTTTTCTTTCTCTGCTAAAGTTTTGGGTTCAGGAGGCAGACCCACATCAGCTCGAACTTTGTCAATTAATTTCTTTTCAGAAGCCGTTTTACCCTCCGGCAGTGGCAGTCCATGCATTGCTAAACCCTTTATTATTTTTTCTTTTTGTTTTGATGTTTTTCCTTTTAATGGTGTCAGTAGTCCAGCAGCTTTTGCTTTTCTTAACTTTTCTGAAGGTATTGCTACCGTGGGTGGCATTCTAGGCATTGCTTTTACTTTGGCTATTAGAGCTTTTTCAGAAGGAGTGCGACCTTCAGGCAGAGGTATGCCCATATCGTGCTGGGCTTTTAAAATCTTCTCTTTCTCTGCTCCTGATTTCCCTTGTAAAGGTTGTATAATTCCGGCCGCAACAGCTTTGTTATATTTGTCTTTATCTGCTGCTGTCTTTGGCTCAGGGGGAAGTCCTACATCTGCCCTGACTTTGTTAATTAATTTCTTTTCAGAAGCTGTTTTGCCCTCTGGTAGTGGCAGTCCATGCATTGCTAGTCCCTTGATAATTTTTTCTTTTTGTTCTGGTGTTTTTCCTGCCAATGGCGTCAGTAATCCAGCAGCTTTTGCTTTTCTTAACTTTTCCGAAGGTATTGCTACCGCGGGTGGTGTTCTAGGCATAGCTTTTACTTTGGCTATTAGAGCTTTTTCGGAGGAAGTGCGGCCTTCAGGCAAAGGTATGCCCATATCGTGCTGGGCTTTTAATATTTTCTCTTTCTCTGCCCCAGATTTCCCTTCTAAGGGTTGTATAATTCCGGCCGCAACAGCTTTGTTATATTTGTCTTTATCTGCTGCTGTCTTTGGCTCGGGGGGAAGTCCTACATCTGCCCTGACTTTGTTAATTAATTTCTTTTCAGAAGCTGTTTTGCCCTCTGGTAGTGGCAGTCCATGCATTGCTAGTCCCTTGATAATTTTTTCTTTTTGTTCTGGTGATTTTCCTGCCAATGGTGTCAGTAATCCAGCAGCTTTTGCTTTTCTTAATTTTTCAGAAGGTATTACTACCGCGGGTGGCGCTCTAGGCATTGCTTTTACTTTGGCTATTAGAGCTTTTTCGGAGGAAGTGCGGCCTTCAGGCAAAGGTATGCCCATATCGTGCTGGGCTTTTAATATTTTCTCTTTCTCTGCCCCAGATTTCCCTTCCAAGGGTTGTATAATTCCGGCCGCAACAGCCTTGTCATATTTTTCTTTATCAGCTGCTGTCTTTGGCTCGGGGGGAAGTCCAACATCTGCCCTGACTTTGCTAATTAGTTTCTTTTCAGAAGCTGTTTTGCCCTCCGGTAGTGGCAATCCATGCATTGCTAGTCCCTTTATAATTTTTTCTTTTTGTTCTGGTGATTTTCCTGCCAATGGTGTAAGTAATCCAGCAGCTTTTGCTTTTCTTAACTTTTCAGAAGGTATTGCTACTGCGGGTGGCGCTCTAGGCATTGCTTTTACTTTGGCTATTAGAGCCTTTTCGGAGGATGTGCGGCCTTCAGGCAGAGGTATGCCCATATCGTGCTGGGCTTTTAATATTTTCTCTTTCTCTGCTCCAGATTTCCCTTCTAATGGTTGTATAATTCCAGCTGCAACAGCCTTGTTATATTTTTGTCTGTCCGCTGCTGTCTTGGGCTCTGGGGGAAGTCCTAAATCTGCCCTGACTTTGGTTATTAATTTCTTTTCAGAAGCAGTTTTGGCCTCTGGTAGAGGCAGTCCATGCATGGCTAAGCCACGAAAAATTTTTTCTTTTTGTTCTGGAGTTTTTCCTTCTAATGGTGTGATGAGGCCTGCCGCTTTTGCTTTTCGAAGTTTTTCTGAAGGTATGGCTACAGCTAGTGGTTCAGTCTCCGCTCTTACCTTTTCTATAAGTTTCTTTTCGGACGCTGTTTGTCCTTCTGGCAGGGGAAGCCCATGAGCTACTAACCCTTTCAATATTTGTTCTTTTTGTGCTGGAGTTTTACCCTTCAATGGCGTCAATAAACCAGCTGCCTTAGCTGCTTTCAGTTTTTCAGGTGTTATTTTCGCCGCTTTATCATACCTTTCTGATTCTGGTGTTAATAGAGGACAAATGCATTCATCACTGGGACCTTTACCTTCTTTCATGACTTTTGCTGTTTTATCATCAAGTTTTTTTGCTTCATCTGGTGGCAGAGACGGAAGGCCTAAATCTACTTTTTCTTCCTTTCGTTTCTCTAAATCTGCCCTGACTTTACTTATTAATTTCTTTTCAGAAGCTGTTTTGCCCTCTGGTAGTGGCAGTCCTTGCATGGCTAGTCCCCTGATTATTTTTTCTTTTTGTTCTGGTGTTTTACCTTCCAATGGTGTCAGTAAACCAGCATCTTTTGCTTTTCGTAACTTTTCAGAAGTAATTGCTACCGCGGGTGGCTCTCTAGGCGTAGCTTTTACTTTGGCTATTAGAGCTTTTTCGGAGGTGGTGCGACCTTCAGGCAGAGCAAAACCCATGTCGTGCTGGGCCTTTAATATTTTCTCTTTCTCTGCTCCTGATTTCCCTTCTAAGGGTTGTATAATTCCGGCAGCAACAGCCTTATTATATTTTTGTTTATCTGCTGCTGTCTTTGGCTCTGGGGGAAGTCCTAAATCTGCCCTGACTTTAGTGATTAATTTCTTTTCAGAAGCTGTTTTGCCCTCTGGTAGTGGCAGACCGTGCATGGCTAATCCTCTTATAATTTTTTCTTTTTGTTCTGGTGCTTTTCCTTCTAATGGTGTCAGTAATCCAGCAGCCTCAGCTTTCCTTAATTTTTCAGATGGGATAGCTATTGGAGGAGCCCGTGGTGTTGCTTTAACTTTGGCTATTAGAGCTTTTTCGGAAGGAGTGCGGCCTTCAGGCAGAGGTATGCCCATATCGTGCTGGGCTTTCAATATTTTCTCTTTCTCTGCTTTTGATTTCCCTTCTAAGGGTTGTATAAGTCCCGCCGCAACCGCCTTGTTATATTGTTGCTTGTCCGCTGCTGTCTTGGGCTCTGGGGGAAGTCCTACATCTGCCCTGACTTTGTTAATTAATTTCTTTTCAGAAGCTGTTTTGCCCTCCGGTAGTGGCAGACCCTGCATGGCTAATCCTCTTATAATTTTTTCTTTTTGTTCTGGTGATTTTCCTTCTAATGGTGTCAGTAATCCAGCGGCCTTTGCTTTTCTTAATTTTTCAGATGGGATAGCTATTGGAGGAGCCCGCGGTGTTGCTTTAACTTTGGCTATTAGAGCTTTTTCGGAAGGAGTGCGGCCTTCAGGCAAAGGTATGCCCATATCGTGCTGGGCTTTCAATATCTTCTCTTTCTCTGCTCCTGATTTCCCTTCTAAAGGTTGTATAATACCGGCCGCAACAGCCTTGTTGTATTTTTGTTTATCTGCAGCTGTCTTTGGCTCTGGAGGAAGTCCTAAATCTGCCCTTACTTTAGTTATTAATTTTTTTTCAGAAGCCGTTTGGCCCTCCGGTAGTGGCAGACCGTGCATGGCTAATCCTCTTATAATTTTTTCTTTTTCTTTTGGTGCTTTTCCATCTAAGGGTGTCAGTAATCCAGCGGCCTTTGCTTTCCTTAATTTTTCGGATGGGATGGCTATTGGAGGAGCCCGTGGTGTGGCTTTGATTTTGGATATTAAAGCTTTTTCTGATGGTGTGCGGCCTTCAGGTAAGGCTATGCCCATATCGTGCTGGGCTTTTAAAATCTTCTCTTTCTCTGCTCCTGACTTCCCTTCTAAGGGTTGAATAATTCCATCCGCTACAGCCTTGATATATTTTTGTTTATCTGCTGTTGTCTTTGGCTCTGGGGGAAGTCCTAAATCTGCCCTAACTTTAGTTATTAATTTCTTTTCAGAAGCTGTTTTGCCCTCCGGTAGTGGCAGACCGTGCATGGCTAATCCTCTTATAATTTTTTCTTTCTGTTCTGGTGCCTTTCCTTCTAATGGTGTCAGAAATCCAGCGGCTTTTGCTTTTCTTAATTTTTCGGATGGGATGGCTATTGGAGGGGCCCGCGGTGTTGCTTTAACTTTGGCTATTAGAGCTTTTTCGGAAGGAGTGCGGCCTTCAGGCAGAGGTATGCCCATATCGTGCTGGGCTTTCAATATTTTCTCTTTCTCTGCTTTTGATTTCCCTTCTAAGGGTTGTATAAGTCCCGCCGCAACAGCCTTGTTATATTGTTGCTTGTCCGCTGCTGTCTTGGGCTCTGGGGGAAGTCCTAAATCTGCCCTGACTTTAGTGATTAATTTCTTTTCAGAAGCTGTTTTGCCCTCTGGTAGTGGCAGACCGTGCATGGCTAATCCTCTTATTATTTTTTCTTTTTGTTCAGGCGCTTTTCCCTCTAAAGGTGTCAGAAATCCAGCGGCCTTTGCCTTCCTTAATTTTTCGGATGGGATGGCTATTGGAGGGGCCCGCGGTGTTGCTTTAACTTTGGCTATTAGAGCTTTTTCGGAAGGAGTGCGGCCTTCAGGCAGAGGTATGCCCATATCGTGCTGGGCTTTCAATATTTCCTCTTTCTCTGCTCCTGATTTGCCTTCTAAGGGTTGTATAATTCCCGCCGCAACAGCCTTGTTATATTTTTGTTTATCTGATGCTGTCTTTGGCTCTGGAGGAAGTCCTAAATCTGCTCTGACTTTAGTTATTAGTTTCTTTTCAGAAGCTGTTTTGCCCTCCGGTAGTGGCAGACCGTGCATGGCTAATCCTCTTATAATTTTTTCTTTTTCTTTTGGTGCTTTTCCTTCTAAGGGTGTCAATAATCCAGCGGCCTTTGCTTTCCTTAATTTTTCGGATGGGATGGCTATTGGAGGAGCCCGCGGTGTTGCTTTAACTTTGGCTATTAGAGCTTTTTCAGAAGGAGTGCGGCCTTCAGGCAAAGGTATGCCCATATCGTGCTGGGCTTTCAATATTTTCTCTTTCTCTGCTCCTGACTTCCCTTCTAAGGGTTGAATAATTCCATCAGCAACAGCCTTTATATATTTTTGTTTTTCTGCTGCTGATTTGGGCTCTGGGGGGAGTCCTAAATCTGCCCTAACTTTACTTATTAATTTCTTTTCAGAAGCTGTTTTGCCCTCTGGTAGTGGCAGACCGTGCATGGCTAATCCTCTTATGATTTTTTCCTTCTGTTCTGGTGCCTTTCCTTCTAATGGTGTCAGAAATCCAGCTGCCTTTGCTTTTCTTAATTTTTCAGATGGGATAGCTATTGGAGGAGCCCGCGGTGTTGCTTTAACTTTGGCTATTAGAGCTTTTTCGGAAGGAGTGCGGCCTTCAGGCAAAGGTATGCCCATATCGTGCTGGGCTTTCAATATCTTCTCTTTCTCTGCTCCTGATTTGCCTTCTAAGGGTTGAATAATTCCATCAGCAACAGCCTTGTTATATTTTTGTTTATCTGATGCTGTCTTTGGCTCTGGAGGAAGTCCTAAATCTGCTCTGACTTTAGTTATTAGTTTCTTTTCAGAAGCCGTTTTGCCCTCCGGTAGTGGCAGACCGTGCATAGCTAATCCTCTTATAATTTTTTCTTTTTCTTTTGGTGCTTTTCCTTCTAAGGGTGTCAATAATCCAGCGGCCTTTGCTTTCCTTAATTTTTCGGATGGGATGGCTATTGGAGGAGCCCGCGGTGTTGCTTTAACTTTGGCTATTAGAGCTTTTTCGGAAGGAGTGCGGCCTTCAGGCAGAGGTATGCCCATATCGTGCTGGGCTTTCAATATTTCCTCTTTCTCTGCTCCTGATTTGCCTTCTAAGGGTTGTATAATTCCCGCCGCAACAGCCTTGTTATATTTTTGTTTATCTGATGCTGTCTTTGGCTCTGGAGGAAGTCCTAAATCTGCTCTGACTTTAGTTATTAGTTTCTTTTCAGAAGCTGTTTTGCCCTCTGGTAGTGGCAGACCGTGCATGGCTAATCCTCTTATAATTTTTTCTTTTTCTTTTGGTGCTTTTCCTTCTAAGGGTGTCAATAATCCAGCGGCCTTTGCTTTCCTTAATTTTTCGGATGGGATGGCTATTGGAGGAGCCCGCGGTGTTGCTTTAACTTTGGCTATTAGAGCTTTTTCAGAAGGAGTGCGGCCTTCAGGCAAAGGTATGCCCATATCGTGCTGGGCTTTCAATATTTTCTCTTTCTCTGCTCCTGACTTCCCTTCTAAGGGTTGAATAATTCCATCAGCAACAGCCTTTATATATTTTTGTTTTTCTGCTGCTGATTTGGGTTCTGGGGGGAGTCCTAAATCTGCCCTAACTTTACTTATTAATTTCTTTTCAGAAGCTGTTTTGCCCTCTG
This sequence comes from Pyrausta aurata, assembly GCA_963584085.1. NCBI lineage: Eukaryota > Metazoa > Arthropoda > Insecta > Lepidoptera > Crambidae > Pyrausta > Pyrausta aurata. The sequence goes on along the minus strand of OY757251.1, from coordinate 16,957,385 downwards.
GTAGTGGCAGACCGTGCATGGCTAATCCTCTTATGATTTTTTCCTTCTGTTCTGGTGCCTTTCCTTCTAATGGTGTCAGAAATCCAGCTGCCTTTGCTTTTCTTAATTTTTGAGATGGGATAGCTATTGGAGGAGCCCGCGGTGTTGCTTTAACTTTGGCTATTAGAGCTTTTTCGGAAGGAGTGCGGCCTTCAGGCAAAGGTATGCCCATATCGTGCTGGGCTTTCAATATCTTCTCTTTCTCTGCTCCTGATTTGCCTTCTAAGGGTTGAATAATTCCATCAGCAACAGCCTTGTTATATTTTTGTTTATCTGATGCTGTCTTTGGCTCTGGAGGAAGTCCTAAATCTGCTCTGACTTTAGTTATTAGTTTCTTTTCAGAAGCCGTTTTGCCCTCCGGTAGTGGCAGACCGTGCATAGCTAATCCTCTTATAATTTTTTCTTTTTCTTTTGGTGCTTTTCCTTCTAAGGGTGTCAATAATCCAGCGGCCTTTGCTTTCCTTAATTTTTCGGATGGGATGGCTATTGGAGGAGCCCGCGGTGTTGCTTTAACTTTGGCTATTAGAGCTTTTTCGGAAGGAGTGCGGCCTTCAGGCAGAGGTATGCCCATATCGTGCTGGGCTTTCAATATTTTCTCTTTCTCTGCTCCTGACTTCCCTTCTAAGGGTTGAATAATTCCATCAGCAACAGCCTTTATATATTTTTGTTTTTCCGCTGCTGTCTTGGGCTCTGGGGGAAGTCCTACATCTGCCCTGACTTTGTTAATTAATTTCTTTTCAGAAGCTGTTTTGCCCTCCGGTAGTGGCAGACCCTGCATGGCTAATCCTCTTATAATTTTTTCTTTTTGTTCTGGTGATTTTCCTTCTAATGGTGTCAGTAATCCAGCGGCCTTTGCTTTTCTTAATTTTTCAGATGGGATAGCTATTGGAGGAGCCCGCGGTGTTGCTTTAACTTTGGCTATTAGAGCTTTTTCGGAAGGAGTGCGGCCTTCAGGCAAAGGTATGCCCATATCGTGCTGGGCTTTCAATATCTTCTCTTTCTCTGCTCCTGATTTGCCTTCTAAGGGTTGAATAATTCCATCAGCAACAGCCTTGTTGTATTTTTGTTTATCTGCTGCTGTCTTTGGCTCTGGAGGAAGTCCTAAATCTGCCCTAACTTTAGTTATTAATTTCTTTTCAGAAGCCGTTTTGCCCTCCGGTAGTGGCAGACCGTGCATGGCTAATCCTCTTATAATTTTTTCTTTTTGTTCTGGTGCTTTTCCTTCTAATGGTGTCAGTAATCCAGCGGCCTTTGCTTTCCTTAATTTTTCGGATGGGATAGCTATTGGAGGAGCCCGCGGTGTTGCTTTAACTTTGGCTATTAGAGCTTTTTCGGAAGGAGTGCGGCCTTCAGGCAGAGAAATGCCCATATCATGCTGGGCTTTTAAAATGTTTTCTTTCTCTGCTGCTGATTTTCCTTCTAAAGGTTGTACAATTCCTGCAGCAATTGCTTTATTGTACTTATCTTTTTCCTTTGCTGTCTTAGGCTCTTGTGGGAGTCCTAAATCTGCTCTGACTTTGTTTATCAATTTCCTCTCGGAAGCTGTTTTACCTTCTGGGAGCGGCAAACCGTGCATTGCTAATCCACGAATTATTTTTTCTTTTTGTTTCGAAGTTTTCCCTTCTAATGGAGTGATAAGTCCAGCCGCTTTTGCTTTCTTTAACTTTTCAGAAGGTATTGCTACCGCGGGTGGCGCTCTAGGCATTGCTTTTACTTTGGCTATTAGAGCTTTTTCTGAGGGAGTGCGGCCTTCAGGCAGAGGTATGCCCATATCGTGCTGGGCTTTTAATATCTTCTCTTTCTCAGCTCCAGATTTCCCTTCTAAGGGTTGTATAATTCCCGCCGCAACAGCCTTGTTATATTTTTGTTTGTCTGCTGCTGTCTTGGGCTCTGGGGGAAGTCCTAAATCTGCCCTGACTTTGGTTATTAATTTTTTTTCAGAAGCAGTTTTGCCCTCCGGTAGAGGCAGTCCATGCATGGCTAAGCCACGAAAAATTTTTTCTTTTTGTTCTGGAGTTTTTCCTTCTAATGGTGTGATGAGGCCTGCCGCTTTTGCTTTTCGGAGTTTTTCTGAAGGTATGGCTACAGTTAGTGGTTCAGTCTCCGCTCTTACCTTTTCTATTAGTTTCTTTTCTGACGCTGTTTGTCCTTCTGGCAGGGGAAGCCCATGAGCTACTAACCCTTTCAATATTTGTTCTTTTTGTGCTGGAGTTTTACCCGTCAATGGCGTCAATAAACCAGCTGCCTTAGCTGCTTTCAGTTTTTCAGGTGTTATTTTTGCCGTTTTATCATACCTTTCTGATTCTGGTGTTAATAGAGGACAAATGCATTCATCACTGGGACCTTTACCTTCTTTCATGACTTTTGCTGTTTTTTCATCAAGTTTTTTTGCTTCATCTGGTGGCAGAGACGGAGGGCCTAAATCTACTTTTTCTTCCTTTCGTTTCTCTAAATCTGCCCTGACTTTACTTATTAATTTCTTTTCAGAAGCTGTTTTGCCCTCTGGTAGTGGCAGTCCTTGCATGGCTAGTCCCCTGATTATTTTTTCTTTTTGTTCTGGTGTTTTACCTTCCAATGGTGTCAGTAAACCAGCAGCTTTTGCTTTTCGTAACTTTTCAGAAGTTATTGCTACCGCGGGTGGCTCTCTAGGCGTAGCTTTTACTTTGGCTATTAGAGCTTTTTCGGAGGTGGTGCGACCTTCAGGCAGAGCTATACCCATGTCGTGCTGGGCCTTTAATATTTTTTCTTTCTCTGCTACTGATTTCCCTTCTAAAGGTTGTATAATTCCAGCAGCAATTGCTTTATTGTACTTATCTTTTTCCGCTGATGTCTTCGGCTCTTGGGGGAGTCCTAAATCAGCCCTTACTTTGCTTATCAATTTCTTCTCGGAAGCTGTTTTACCTTCTGGGAGAGGCAAACCGTGCATTGCTAATCCACGAATAATTTTTTCTTTTTCTTTCGAAGATTTCCCTTCTAATGGAGTAATAAGTCCAGCAGCTTTAGCTTTCCTTAATTTTTCGGATGGAATTGCGATTGGAGGTACCCGTGGCGTTGCTTTAACTTTAGCTATTAGAGCTTTTTCAGATGCAGTGCGGCCTTCAGGTAAAGGTATGCCCATGTCGTGTTGGGCTTTTAATATTCTCTCTTTATCGTCTCCTGATTTTCCTTCCAAGGGCTGTACAAGTCCAGCCGCAACTGCTTTATCATATTTTTCTCTTTCTGCTTGTGTTTTTGGCTCTGGAGGAAGACCTAAATCAGCTCTGACTTTGTTAATAATTTTTTTTTCTGACGCAGTTTTTCCTTCTGGAAGTGGAATCCCGTTCATTGCTAGTCCTCTCAGTATTTGTTCTTTTTGTTCCGGGGATTTTCCTGCCAGAGGAGTAATTAATCCTGCTGCTCTAGCTTTTCTTAGCTTTTCTGATGGAATACCTTCTGGTAATCCCGAAGGTGGGGCTCGAGGCATTCCCTTTATCTTAGCTATTAATGCTTTTTCAGATGGCGTTCGTCCTTCTGGAAGTGAAATACCCATGTCGTGTTGAGCTTTTAAAATTTTTTCCTTCTCTTGGCTAGACTTCCCCTCTAATGGTTGTATAATACCTGCTGCTATAGCTTTATTATATTTTTGTCTTGCTGCTGCTGTTTTAGGTTCTGGTGGTAGACCGAGATTAGCTCTAACTTTTTCAATCAGTTTCTTTTCTGACTGCGTTTTGCCTTCAGGCAAAGGTATACCGGTCATTGCTAAACCACGTAATATTTTTTCTTTTTGTTCTGGTTTTTTGCCTTCAAGTGGTGTGATAAGTCCAGCCGCTTTGGCTTTTTTTAACTTTTCGGCTGGAATAACAATTGCAGACGGTGCTCTTGGCGTTGCTTTTATTTTTGCGATGAGAGCTTTTTCGGAAGCGGTGCGGCCTTCTGGCAAAGAGATTCCCATATCGTGTTGCGCTTTTAATATTTTTTCTTTTTCTGCACCTGATTTACCTTCTAATGGTATTATGGTACCAGCTGCTAAAGCTTTATTATACTTTTCTTTATCTTTCGATGTCTTAGGTTCAGGCGGGAGGCCTAAATCTGCTCTGACTTTATCAATCAGTTTTCTTTCAGAGGTTGTTTTAGCTTCAGGAAGAGGCAAACCTTGCATGGCTAATCCTCTTATAATTTTCTCTTTTTGTTCTTTTGTTTTCCCTTCCAACGGCGTAAGAAATCCTGCTGCTTTCGCTTTTCTCAATTTTTCAGATGGTATTGCTATTGGCACTTCGCGCGGCATCGCTTTGACTTTCGCTATTAAAGCTTTTTCAGAAGCTGTGCGTCCTTCGGGAAGGGGTATGCCCATGTCGTGCTGTGCTTTTAAAATGTTCTCTTTCTGAGCCGCGGTTTTTCCTTCGAGGGGCTCAATGACTCCAGCAGCTAACGCCTTGTTATAAGTTATTCTGTCTGCCGCTGTCTTTGGCTCAGGCGGAAGGCCTATATCTGCTCTGACTTTATCAATAAGTTTTCTTTCAGAGGCTGTCTTAGCCTCAGGCAGAGGCAAGCCTTGCATTGCCAATCCTTTTATAATTTTTTCTCTTTGTTCTTTTGTTTTTCCTGCCAGTGGTGTTATCAGTCCTGCTGCTTTCGCTTTTCTTAATTTTTCAGATGGTATTGCTACCGGGACTTCCCGGGGTGTCGCTTTGACTTTGGCTATTAAAGCTTTCTCAGAAGCTGTGCGTCCTTCGGGAAGGGGTATGCCCATATCGTGTTGTGCTTTTAAAATGTTCTCTTTCTGAGCCGCGGTTTTTCCTTCGAGGGGTTCTATGACTCCAGCAGCTAATGCCTTGTTATATTTTTTTCTGTCTTCCGCTGTTTTAGGTTCAGGTGGAAGGCCTGTTTCTGCTCTGACTTTGTCAATTAATTTTCTTTCAGAGGCCGTTTTGGCTTCAGGAAGAGGCAAACCTTGCATTGCTAATCCTCTAATAATTTTCTCTTTTTGTTTTTTTGTTTTTCCTGCCAGTGGTGTTAGCAGACCTGCTGCTTTTGCTTTTCTTAATTTTTCAGATGGTATTGCTACCGGGACTTCCCGGGGTGTCGCTTTGACTTTGGCTATTAAAGCTTTCTCAGAAGCTGTGCGTCCTTCGGGAAGGGGTATGCCCATGTCGTGTTGTGCTTTTAAAATGTTCTCTTTCTGAGCCGCGGTTTTTCCTTCGAGGGGCTCAATGACTCCAGCAGCTAACGCCTTGTTATAAGTTTTTCTGTCTGCCGCTGTCTTAGGCTCAGGCGGAAGGCCTATATCTGCTCTGACTTTGTCAATAAGTTTTCTTTCAGAGGCTGTCTTAGCCTCAGGCAGAGGCAAGCCTTGCATTGCTAATCCTCTTATAATTTTTTCTTTCTGTTCTTTTGTTTTTCCTGCCAGTGGTGTTATCAGCCCTGCTGCTTTCGCTTTTCTTAATTTTTCAGATGGTATTGCTACCGGGACTTCCCGGGGTGTCGCTTTGACTTTGGCTATTAAAGCTTTCTCAGAAGCTGTGCGTCCTTCGGGAAGGGGTATGCCCATGTCGTGTTGTGCTTTTAAAATGTTCTCTTTCTGAGCCGCGGTTTTTCCTTCGAGGGGTTCTATGACTCCAGCAGCTAATGCCTTGTTATATTTTTTTCTGTCTTCCGCTGTTTTAGGTTCAGGTGGAAGGCCTGTTTCTGCTCTGACTTTGTCAATTAATTTTCTTTCAGAGGCCGTTTTGGCCTCAGGAAGAGGCAAACCTTGCATTGCTAATCCTCTAATAATTTTCTCTTTTTGTTTTTTTGTTTTTCCTGCCAGTGGTGTTATCAATCCTGCTGCTTTCGCTTTTCTTAATTTTTCTGATGGTATTGCTATTGGCACTTCCCGGGGCATTGCTTTAACTTTGGCGACTAAAGCTTTTTCAGAGGCTGTACGCCCTTCGGGAAGGGGTATGCCCAAATCGTGCTGCGCTTTTAAAATTTTTTCTTTCTGTTCCGCGGTTTTTCCTTCGAGGGGTTCAATTACTCCAGCTCCTAATGCCTTGTTATACTTTTTTTTGTCTTTTGATGTCTTAGGTTCAGGCGGAAGGCCTATATCTGCTCTGACTTTGTCAATTAGTTTTCTTTCCGATGCCGTTTTGGCCTCAGGAAGAGGCAAGCCTTGCATTGCTAATCCTCTTATAATTTTTTCTTTTTGTTCTTTTGTTTTTCCTGCCAGTGGTGTTATCAATCCTGCTGCTCTTGCTTTTCTTAATTTTTCAGATGGTATTTCTACTGGGACTTCCCGGGGCGACTCTTTGACTTTGGCTATTAAAGCTTTTTCAGAGACTGTGCGTCCTTCTGGAAGGGGTATGCCCAAATCGTGCTGCGCTTTTAAAATTTTTTCTTTCTGTTCTGCGGTTTTTCCTTCGAGAGGTTCAATAACTCCAGCAGCTAATGCCTTGTTATACTTTTTTTTGTCTTTTGATGTTTTAGGTTCAGGTGGAAGGCCTATATCTGCTCTGACTTTGTCAATTAGTTTCCTTTCTGAGGCTGTTTTGGCCTCAGGCAAAGGCAAACCTTGCATTGCTAATCCTCTGATAATTTTTTCTTTTTGTTCTTTTGTTTTTCCTGCCAGTGGTGTTATCAATCCTGCTGCTTTTGCTTTTCTTAATTTTTCAGAAGGTATTGCTATCGGCACTTCCCGGGGCATCGCTTTGACTTTGGCTATTAAAGCTTTCTCAGAAGCTGTGCGTCCTTCGGGAAGAGGTATGCCCATGTCGTGCTGTGCTTTTAATATGTTCTCTTTCTGAGCCGCGGTTTTTCCTTCGAGGGGTTCAATGACTCCAGCAGCTAATGCCTTGTTATAGTTTTTCCTGTCTTCCGCCGTCTTAGGTTCTGGAGGAAGGCCTATATCGGCTCTGACTTTCTCAATTAGTTTTCTCTCAGAGGCTGTTTTGGCATCAGGAAGAGGCAAGCCTTGCATCGCTAATCCTCTTATAATGTTTTCTTTTCGTTCGGGTGTTTTTCCTGCCAACGGTGTAAGCAATCCTGCTGCTTTCGCTTTTTTTAATTTTTCCGACGGCACTGTTATCGGCACTTCACGGGGCATTGCTTTGACTTTGGCTACTAGAGCTTTTTCAGAGGCGGTGCGTCCTTCGGGAAGGGGTATGCCCATGTCGTGTTGCGCTTTCAAAATTGTTTCTTTCTGTTCCGCGGTTTTACCTTCGAGAGGTTCTATGACTCCAGCAGCTAATGCCTTGTTATACTTTTTTTTGTCTGCCGCTGTCTTAGGCTCAGGCGGAAGGCCTATATCTGCTCTGACTTTGTCAATTAGTTTCCTTTCAGAAGCTGTTTTGGCCTCAGGCAAAGGCAAACCTTGCATAGCTAATCCTCTGATAATTTTTTCTTTTTGTTCTTTTGTTTTTCCTGCCAACGGCGTAAGCAGCCCTGCTTCTTTGGCTTTTTTTAATTTTTCTGATGGTATTGCTGCTGGCGCTTCCCGCGGCATCGCTTTGACTTTCGCTATTAAAGCTTTTTCGGAGGCTGTGCGTCCTTCGGGAAGGGGTATGCCCATGTCGTGCTGTGCTTTTAAAATGTTCTCTTTCTGAGCCGCGGTTTTTCCTTCGAGAGGTTCAATGACTCCAGCAGCTAATGCCTTGTTATACTTTTTTTTATCTGCCGCTGTCTTAGGTTCAGGTGGAAGGCCTATATCGGCTCTGACTTTGTCTATTAGTTTTCTTTCAGAAGCTGTTTTGGCCTCAGGAAGAGGCAAACCTTGCATCGCTAATCCTCTTATAATTTTCTCTTTTTGTTCTTGTGTTTTTCCTGCCAGTGGTGTAAGCAATCCTGCTGCTTTCGCTTTTTTTAATTTTTCTGTTGGTATTGCTGTTACCGGTGGTTCTCTAGGCATTGTTTTTATCTTAGCAATCAATGCTTTTTCTGAAGCGGTTCTTCCTTCTGGTAATGGTATTCCCATATCGTGTTGAGCTTTTAAGATTTTTTCCTTTTGTTCCGCTGTTTTTCCTGCCAATGGCGTTACTATACCGGCAGCTTTAGCTTGTTTATACTTTTCTTTTTCTATTGCGGACTTAGGTTCGGGTGGCAATCCGACTTCGGCCTTAACCTTTTCTATAAGTTTCTTTTCTGATGTCGTTTTTCCTTCAGGCAAAGGTACCCCCGCCTGGGCCAATCCTTTAAGAATCTTTTCTTTTTGTTCTTTAGTTTTGCCTTCTAATGGTGTCAAAAGTCCAGCAGCTTTCGCTCTGCGAACTCTTTCGGATGGTGTTCTTTTTTCTAATACCGCAGCTTTTATTTTTTGTATCATAGCTTTCTCGGAAGGTGTTCGTCCTTCGGGAAGTTCGATCCCGAATTTGGCTTGCTTTTTGAGAATTTTTTCTTTTTCTGCAGCTGATTTTCCTTCTAGGGGGACTACAGCTCCTGCAGCTTCTGCTTTTTTCATTCGCTCCTTTTCCTCTGCTGTTTTGGGTTCTGGCGGTAAAGCCAATTCAGTTCTTAATTTTTTCATTAGTGCTCTTTCCGATTCTGTTCTAGGTTCAGGTAGCGGCACTCCAGACAATGCTAGATTTTTAAGAATTTTCTCTTTTTCTGCCGGGGATTTTCCTTCCATTGCAGCATGGGCATCTTTAATTCTTTTAGCTATTTCTTTTTTCCTCTCTCTAACACTAGCCGCTTCTAATGCTGCTGCAGATTTTCTTACATCTCCTAACCGCCTTTCTTCTCTTGGCAAATGGCCACAAAGAATACAGTTGCAGTTATCGCAGTTTTTCTTTTTATAGCAATCATAAAGGCTTTTCATAACTTCAAACATAGCATCTGAATTACAAGAACAGCAACAACTTTCTTCTTTAGCACCAAATTGACATCTGTACACTTCTAGTGGGGTCCTCGTGAATGGGTTTACGCACGCGGGGACTTTGTAGCCTGTCTCTATTTTGAATGTAGTGTTGAACGACGTGCGACTACTTTTTTGTCGTATTATATCAGATCCTATTACGTATAAATTCGTCGTGTTACTTTCTTGTAAATCAAGCATGCTGTAGTGTTTGGAAATATTACGTGAGTTTATTGAAGAACTGAATTTTTTGAGTAATTCATGTTCTTCGTACTTGTTCACTTTATATTTAAAACGTCCACGTCTTCTATGTTTCGGTTTTTTATTATGAACTATCATAGTTACATTTTCACAAGTGTTGCAAGGACTTTCTTCTTTGTCATAATATGGTGTGTTTTCGGTAAATGACGGTGAAAAATGCATTCTTTCGTTTATGTACAAAGTTTTGATTTCTTTGTCTCTGTACTCTTTATTGCGTTTTCGTCTGTTCTTTGCATATGAAAATCTTTTATCGGTAAACACACTAGCCCACCTATCGTCTGCCATAATGTTATATTAAAACTTTACATTGATTTCAGTTGATTTAATTTACATAATACTTTTCTCAGGTACTAAGAATCGTAGAGCTCTTTGATTTAATTTACAATACTTTCAATATGTACTTTCCTCGGGAACTACAAAGCGTAGAACTCTCTTTGATTGTGGTCTGATTCAGCAATCTGTAACAACATAGGTATTTCTTATTAAAAGTTAATGAAAACTGCTTGCTACTGATGCTACGGTGGGCTGCTGGAGTTACTATAATACACTCTATCTATAAAGTACGTGATGATTGAAAAAAAAACAAGTCCTGACCGGGCTCCGTGAGGTTTATAGCAAAGAATATTCCCATAAAACGGGGCCGGGGCGGGACGGGGCTGGGGGCGAAACAAAGTTCACTGGGACCGCTAGTCTACTATATTAAAATAAGTCGGGTTTTCCTCCCTGACGCTATAACTCCAAAACGCACGAACCGATTTCTACGGTTTTGCATTCGTTGAAAAGGTCTCGGGCTCCGTGAGGTTTATAGCTAAGAAAATTCCCATAAAACGGGGCCGGGGCGGGAGGGGGCTGGGGCGAAACGAAGTTCGCTGGGACCGCTAGTTGTAAATAATAATCTCACTTTTATCAAAATATAACACAATATTTTTTTTTCTGCATTCTACATAAGGTAACGCATTTATTCATAGCAAAGTTACAAACAAAAACTTATGAAATGATAATAATAATATAACTCTTTATTGTACAACACAAAGAAAATTACAGTTTAAAAGCTCAAAGTAAATGTACAACTAAGGCGGCCTTATCGCTAAAAGCTATCTCTTCCAGGCAACCTTTGGGTGAAGGAATAGACTATTCATAGGAAGGGAATGATATTCTAAATGTTAACATTATGGTATTCAGTATGTATAATATGTCACCGTTATATTGTAAAAAACGCGGGATTACAATTTTACGGTTTTAAATCCGGTAGATTGTAATCTGACGATTTATAGTGAACAAACTCGACATGGTTTAGAATTTACGCTTTTATTGGAACTTACATGTCAAACTAATACGAATGATAAACTGGGTTTATGAGATTCTTAGATAACATTGTGCCACTCATTGAATATTACGACGACAACATTCTACAAGTAGCGGCCAAGCAGATATCTCAGTTTAAATATTTCTTAAAAAACTGAATGTGCCGGCCAATCGTAGAACAAGTCTTGATAGTTTTAGTCATTACAAAAATGACCGCCACACTTCTCTATAATAGCCAGCCATTTATTTTATTACTTTCAGTTTTTAATCTGAATGAACTGCTTGGCCGCTGATCGTAGAATGTTGTGATAAAATGTGTGCTTGAATACTGCTTACAATAATCGAGTATTTCATCAATAGTTCAGCACTTCCATTCATAGGACTAATGCTTGAAACATTCAAACTTGAATATATACTTGGCTGCTGACTGTAGAGAGTAGTCGTCATAATAAGGAATGATCATCACTGTAGCGACATCTATGATCTACAGATGTCACTACATATCATCGTAACACGCTGACTCGGCTCGACACGACTAGATGGCGCTGTTAGTCGATGTATGGAGACTGAACCGCGATATTAAAGACTAGCTTTTGCCCGCGACTTCGTCCGCGTGGAATAGTGATTTGTTATTATATTATTATGTTGATACAACTTAAACAAATTATTTCGACCAAATTAGGTACCATAAAAACGGTTTTTGTGAGTTAATCTTAAAAGATAGACATACACTACCGCAGACTGTTTTTTTAGATCATTAAAAGAGCTATTATTCTTTAATACATATTTTTTGTGTATCTTAAAGCGTTTTCACGGCGCACGCAACGGAAGGCTTCAAAGATGAAATAATTTCTCCCGTTTTTTACACATTTACCACTATATCTTTGCTCCTATTGGTCGTAGCGTGATGTTATATAGCCTATAGCCTTCCTCGATAACTGGACTATCCAACACAAAAAGAATTATTCAATTCAAACCAGTAGTTTCGGAGATAAGCGCGTTCAAACAAACAAACAAACAAACAAACTCTTCAGCTTTATAATATTAGTATAGATTTAGTTCGGACCTAACTACATATGAATAAACCAAGACGGTGAACATAGGACCTTGGTCCCCGGCCATAACACCCGGTCGGTAGGAAGCGCTTCCCTTTACCTTCCTAACCCTGTTGCGCCAAAACACTAAAAGGAAGGTCGCTGCCATAATAAGAAATGATTGCCACAATGTCAGCTATAATATCCGATCATTTTTTTTATTTGGCCGGCACGTTAAATTTTTTAAGAAATATTTATTTTGAAATATATGCTTTGACGTAATTTTAAAAACTGCTCGACTGCATAAACTTTCATTACAATACAAAAAACGATGTACTAAATGGGTCATTATTTGCTGAAATCGTTGAATGTGGCATATCGGAAATCTCTTGATTTTCATAATTTTATATAATATTTTTGTTGTTACCTTTGCATGTTTTTATCAAATCTAATATTTAGTGTCCTTCTATGTTTAAAAAGAGCTCATTTGATCACAAGTACATACATTTTGCAACAGTTTTTAACCACGACCCAAAATCAAACACATCATTATCAGGCAAAGTACGTTAGAAATGCCTTTCAACAAATCATACAAAATTAGGAAATGCGCTAAAACCCCTTTCAGAACAATTAAATCATACAAATAAATGAGACCCAACAAATGTTAAGAGGCTTCAACGCGATTTAGGCCGAAAAGCGTGTTTTCCAAGCTTGAGCAAGTGAAAACACGCTTTTCGGCCTCTAAATTTCGGCTGACACTGCAAAACCGCATTCCACAAAAAAAGTAATTGCTAGTAATTGTAGGAAATTCTTTAGTAATGACGTTATAAAAAACATTCCCAAATTATTTTATTTTTAGTGAGTTGTAACGTAACAACTAAACGAACAGCTGTTTTATAGATTTCTCTAACAGCCCCTGCTTTGGAGCCTCATATGATTAAAACCACTAGCTTGTTTTAGAAACAATAAAATGTAAGTAAATAAACATGTCCTAAACTAAGGAAGTTATTGAGGTTTTTTTTCAATTTCTGCTCGAGATGGAAGATATGAGTCATTGACCAAAGTGGAATTCACAAGAAAAAGCACTATCTAATGTTGCAGTTTTCAAATTAACAATGTTTTTAAAGGAAAAATAAAGCTATATTGTATACAATTATATCTTTTCCAACATAAATCTAAACAAAAAACAGCTGAAATAGGGTTTTTTCATTCATATTATTTCGATTCAAAACTGCTCAATAACTCGGTAAACATCGGATTTCGTCCGTTATTATGAACTTTGTATGGGAAATTAATGAATGCGCAAGCCATAATTTTTTGATTATTATTAAAATTTAAACGCGACTGATCTAGAAGTAAAATGCAATAGATGAACAACATTTATTGAAATTTTTTAATTAATTTAAATTTTTATATCAAATTCGACATAAGAAATAATAGATCATCCGCGAGCGAAGTGCGGCACTGCGGTCTGCGGGAGCGAGCGACTGATTGTCGACTCGCCTGCGCTCGGCGATCCTCGTTTGCGAAATGTAAAAAGCCGGACAAGCCGGACACCGTTTATTTTGGCCGGACACGCGATCAAAAAGCCTACCATGTCCGGCTTAATCTGGACGCCTGGCAACGCTACTTCCTTCTTCGAGATTCCTGCTTCGAGATCACACATAGCGTGCTTTTGAACAGCATTTTGAATTTATTCGTATTTCGTATAATTTATGCTATATTTAAACAGTGCCAACATCTTAGGCTAAAATAAATTAAACATGATGTAACTCTTCTTACCTGCTGAATGAAGGTATTCGCCGACCATAAACTGTGTATAAAAATCGCCCTATTTACATATTTTGCGCTTTTTAGGATTTTTGTAATTTCTACAAAATAATAAATAGACTAATAATTTAAAAATACATAATCCTACTAATTTTGTTGACGACTGTCATCTGTCATTAACCATATTGACGGTTCATAATTCTTTTGAAGCCTCCATCCATTAAGAAAAGGTGATGATTTTTATGCCAGTACTATTGTGTCAATTGAACTGGCCGTTTTCCGTCTTGATGATGTAGGTAGACCATAGACAAAAAAATCGGCCATGTGCGAGTCGGACCCGCGCACGAAAGGATCCGTATCTACTAAGTTCTTTTATTGCCATACTAACGTCCTGTAAAACATTTTTAAGATTGCCAAGGTTTTGATTCCTCTTAAATAACAATATATCCGAAGTTATAATACAAAACCGGTTATATCTTTTGATGGCGCTGACTCTCAATTTTTTTACATTTAAAAGAGAATCCAACCCAATCAAAATCAATATTTGAAAATATTTTACCGTCGAAAATTTTCATGAATATTATTTTGCTTTTAGTTTATGGACTACAACTCCGTAGTTTATTTATTTATTATCGCCTTCTAAGAAAAATCTATTTTCATCTCTCCTGTACGGAAAATAGCAGTTTCCTGTGTAGATAGCCGGGTGGAAAATAGCTTTTCCATCCCTTGGGTAGAAAGTAATTTAGTTTTAATTGGCATGGCATAGGGCATAGAGTCAAACAAGGCATGCAGTCAAAGTTTGGGTCAAAGATAATTGAGTCACATCACTTGGCCGGTTTTGTACTCTGTTTTCATGTATTCGTGCCGTTACTCTTTCTAAATTATTCTAATCATGTTAGATGGGGTTAGATGTTTGTAGTAGGTACTGTAAATCAACTGTAATTTTGTGCAAAAACTTGAGTGTTCCTTTCTCGCTGAGATACCACACCATGGTATTATTAATCTGTGCCTCACCATGACATCTCAATTACTATTGTATTTTTTTTCCTCACAGTCGAAATTAAAAATAGTATGTTCAATTCGGGTGAAAGCACCCATTTCACTCACGAATTATAGGCGCTCTCACTTCGTTCGAGCGCCAGAAACATCTCGAGTGAAATGGGTCGCTTTCTCCCCTTGTATAACAATCTTCTATTTTTTCTCAAGGCCTCTTTCAAGGAAACGCGCGGCGCCGCGCGTCGCGTTGGGCGGCGCGGTTCGCTATTAAATTAAAATTAAGTATAAGGCGTTGTATGAGTGCGATTACGGAGAAGCGATTTTTCACGCGTTTGTTTCTTATGGAGCATCTGACGCGACGTTTGAAGCGGTGGCCGACGCCGCGAGTGATGCGGCTACATTTTTATATTACGTTTGAGTTTGCGCACAGAATATATAATAGTACTACATAATATGGTTTGCGCGTTGGAAGACCCTGCACCCGTTGCATGGGTTGGCTTGTCGCGTCGCGCGCGACGCGGTATAGATAGATATAGGTATATAAACGATCGCAAGATGTCGATATAACTGACGCTATGCTAACTTTCCTAAACTGTCAAACTTGTATAAAAAACGGCAGCCATAATGCAGCCATTACGCACTAGAGACAAATTGTCTACGACCTCGCGTTATAGATATATTAAAAGACTGTACCATGCACGTAGAGATAAATTATCTAGGTAGACGCGGTAAAACGCGCGACAAACGAGTTTATCGATGTGCCATGCAACGGGTGCTGGTAGCGTCACGCGCCACCTCACGCAAACGCCTTAAACGCTGCACGCGACGCTGGACGCCCTGCGTCTCCTTTATTAATCGGAATAATCAGGCCTTATCGTTTCATTTTAGTACATGTCCAACTTCCACAAAGCCAAATTACCACAATATTTTGCTGACAGCAAAAATAACTTTGTTTTACATAGTGGTTGCATGAATGACAAAGTTATGTTGTTCAAACACAATGTATTATTGTTATATCAATAAATGAATTGAATTGTTAAAATGAGAAATATCTCAAGAACTACCAGTTTCATCTCGATCAATCAAATTTTCGTTAAAAGTGTTTGTTAAAGTCTACATCTTATATATATTTAATTTTCACTGGACGTTTCAAAAGTAAGAGACAGACTTGACGAAACTTTGATCCGAAATCTCGTGGACGTGAACGGTGTTTGTATGCGTTGCTCAAACGCGCGTTGTACAACTGTTGTTGTTGTATGTAGATTGACTTCTGTTACCTACTATGTGTCTTTTGTGGTTATATACAGTGTGGCCTGTAATAGGAGCAAAAAAATTAAACAATAATTCTGCAGAGTTATACGTTGTAACCTTGACCTGGTCATAGTCATACTCTATACTATACTCCATAATGCTTTAACTCAGATATATAGTAATCCAAAGCTATAATCCCTAGTCAATGTATATCAAAATCGCTAACTCGTTGTAGTAAATGACAATGTCAAGTTCTATGACTGAACACATTTGTTTGCAATACATTGCTGGTTTATTTGGTTAGAAAATAAAAATATATTAATTTTTCATTATAATAAATTAAAACCGTTTAGAATTGATTGAGGGCCTATATTATAATTGTTTGCTCCTATTACAGGCCACAGCCTGTATACTCTATAACTGGACTTGTACTAACGTATGCGTTAGTTAGAGAAAATAAACTTCCCTGAATTCACACAACATTAACTATAATAATAAAAAAATCGCAGTAATGCACCTTAGACTTGGCACAACTTTGTATAGATTTCCTTACTTTTTAGATATACACAAGCAGCTCCATCGAGACTTGGCTAGTTTTTAGGGTTCCGTAGCCGAATGGCAAAAAACGGAACCCTTATAGTTTCGTCAAGTCTGTCTGTCTGTCTGTCCGTCCGTATGTCACAGCCACTTTATTCTGAAACTATAAGCATCACATAGCTGAAACTTGGTAGGTAGGTGTATCTTGTTCACCGCTTTCCGATTCAGATACAAAAAGTAAGAAAAAATAATATTTAAGGGGGGGCTCCCATACATGAAACAAAACCAAAAAAAATTTTTTTACTCAAACCTATGCGTGTGGGGTGTCTATGGATAGGTCTTTTAAAATGATGTTGAGGTTTCTAAAAGTGTAAGGTTTGAGATATAGACGCTTCCAAAGTGGTGAAATGGGCGTCCCCCCCCATCTAACTTTTGAACTAAGAAAGTGAAAATTTTGAAAAAAATATATGATGTAGATCTCAACAAAAACTTGCAACGAAAATTGGTTTGAAGGAGATCGAACCAGTAGTTTTTGAGATATTGCACATTTTTATCAACCGCAAATATAACTTTGTCTTTCATACAAACACTGTGAAAAACAAAGTTATTTTTGCTGTCGCAATATATTGTGATGTTTTCGTTAAGTGAAAGTAAGTGGACCCTGAATTCAGTTAAGGGTGGCACGGAACCCTCAGTGCGCGGGTCCGACACGCACTTAACCGGTTTTTACAAAGGTTTTGGTGAGATGCATATTATTATTATATTTTCTGAGATTATTACAAGCAATTACAAGCTATCCGGAAGGGCATGACTGATTGACCAGCACCTGGTTTGTAGTATCTAGTTGTGAGAGCTTTGAGTGCATAAGTGACGTGTCAATGGATCTAATACGTGTATTAAATAGCCATAATTTTTATAAGCTGCTGTGGGGAAAAAAATTGCGTAGTAATTTGATCTTTATACAGGATGTAATTTTAGGGATCCGTGGACATTTTATTTTATAAATAATATTATTCTTTGTTATACAGGGTGTAAAAAAGTAGGAGCCAAATTCAAAGAAGAGGTCTAGATTCTTCTTTGAATGAAACAGGAAAAAAATCTGTATTTTTCTTTCAATTGTTTTTTTTATATATTTTTCCTGTATTCCAAACTCGATTGACAACCACCCCCTTGAATTTGGCTCGTACTTTTTTACACCCTGTATAATATGTATAGATTGTGCCATCCACGAAAGCGCGCGCTACTCATTTTGATTGAAAAAAGCGCGGGGTGCGGAGGTTGTGACTCACAACCTCCGCACTTTTATATCATTTTTATACTAAGTCATTTTTATATTAGTCACCACTTGTGACAAATATAAAATAATAATTGTATTGATTAACTTATACAAATATTCGTAAAAGCTTGCATACATGTTCTATAAACGATTTGGACGAATGTCATCGCACACCTTCGTGGATGGCACTATTTATAACACGTTTTCAAATTAGCCTGAAGTTTCTAGAAATGTCCATTGAAACTAGTTTTTATTACAGTTGATAGAAAAAACTCACCAAAAACGGGTTGATTCCCTAATAAATATTTATTTCAAATCATCATAATATCACAGCTTTTTATTACTTTATACAAAAACAATCATAATGGACAGACGATTGCAAGAAAGCTTAATATTATAGGGCTACTGTTTCTTCTAGTCGGTCACAGTCTATTTGGATGATGTTTCCCGTTCACTTTGTATCTTTGCAAGGTCAAAACATAAAATTCCTGAAAGACCTTTAGATGCCGAACCTTTACCTCCAATGACTAGCTTGAACCCTTTAAGATCAGGTTCTACCACCTCATCAGTGCCTTCAGTTTCTTCAGCGCTACCGGTATTCTGGCCGCTAATGCCACTAATGCCGCCAGTAGCACCAATGGCACCAATACCTCCAATGCCAGCATAACCTTCAATACCTCCAATGCCACCAGTACCACGAATACCAACAGTGCCACCAATGCCGCCAAACGTCTTTTCGCTATCACCTCCAGCTCTTTGTGTTCCAGAACGCCGAGGTGGCGGTGGCTGACCATCGCACTTACAAGCTTCTTCAGGAGGATATTCTTCCACCGGTTCTTCAGCACATGGTACCTCTATTGGATGCTCCTCGAAGTATTTTATTGCATCCTCAAAACTCATATCCGTCTCTCCTGTCCATGAGTCCATATAAGGCTGTCGCCGTTGTGGAAACCTTTTCTTGAACTTAAATCGAAATCCTGAAGTGGTCTGAGTCATATCAGATTTTATTTTTAGTTCTTCTTTCAAACCTTCCTGGTCGAGTAAATCGAACTCCTGTTTAAAATATTTTAGTTTTTCGTAATCTAAGAGTGTATTTAATTCATTCAGTTGGCTCAATTCATTCGGTACCTCCATTGGAACTGGTTCAGGGGGAGGTGGAGGAGGTGGTGGACATTCGCAAATTTTTTTTTTCTTTCCATTACAATCGCACTTTAATTTGCTTTTTCCTTTGCAACTGCAGCATTGACAGGCTTTAGACTCGTGTGGAGCGATACGCTGGCATGGACATTGTTTCTTTCGCTTGATTTTCATTTTTTTGGGGGTATTCTCATCGCAGAAACAAGTGCCTTTTTTGGGTTCCTGTCTGTGTGTGTCAGTGTCTGCAACACCTATTGTAAAACAAATTTGTTAAAGAAAGTTATCTTTATATGTAGCTATATCTAAACAAAGTAACTTTTTGTCGACGTAGGTTCAATTGCACGATTAGGTTAGATAACTCAGGTTAAGATATCTTTTCTGCTATTGTAAAAAAACTTAAGTTTTAAAAGAAAATTGACCCTAACACCAGTATAGATTGTAGTGCGAAACAAAAGATTGTTAATTTAATTTAGAGCTGATTTTTGCTACTCAGATAAAAATATAATTTGAGATAAATATTGACCTACCAATTTCTGAACAATGACAGGATGGTCGAAAAGGGTTGCTGTCTTTTACAAAAATAACAACTTATGACTTTTTTAAAACTCGTCTTAACTACATGATGAAATATTTAAAACAACATTTTACTCTTAACTTTGCTTGTCGCTATCATAAATGCACTTTGCACTTTATCCAAGGACACACTGTATTTTACTGACTATTGAAGAATCAGCCCTTCATTAATTAACTTTAGGCTGCACCTGATGCACTATGTTATGTGATGATGTTAATGCTTGGTTTTCTGTCTTTTTTTCGTTTATAAGTGTCATTTTATGACCTAATCTTCTATATAATAAAAATGAATTGCTATCTGTGTTAGTCTAAAACTCAAGAACGGCTGAACCGATTTGGATGATTTTGGTCTTGAAATATTCGTGAAAGTCAAAGGAAGGAAATAAAATATAGGAAACGAGAACGGGGCCGACGAGGGCAACAGAACGAAGTTCGCCGGCATCGCTAGTTTGAAATAAAGATTTTGAATTTTGAATTAGTATGCAGTACTGACTGTCGTCTTGTTTTAAAGTCTGTATGGTTCTTCTGAGGTTGATCACTTATGTTCTTATTCTGTGGTTCCTGGATTTAACGGCTGCAGTCTGAGACCCCTTAAAGAACGGTAATGCTCAAAACAAGTTCCTAACCTAAGGATCATTTATTTACAAAGTAAAATTCTTGATTATCCATGAAGATTAATTAATATCTCTGAGTAACATTATAAAGAATTTGTTTACCTTTGGAGCAGGGTGGATTCCTGCTGATCTTTGAATTCGAACCGCCGCAGTTACGGGATGATATTTCCCTGGCGAGTTTTTCGAACAACTCCTTCAATTTGTTCGGGTCACAATTGCAGTTGTCTGCTATTCTACACCATTCTTCGTAAGGAATCGCGGACACCTGAGTACCAATGTTATCTACACATTGGTGTCTGTTGGAGCGTTTGCATGGGGTAGTGTGATATGAAATAACGGGCTTGCTGTTTTGTTGCTTGAGAACAGACCTAATATGTCTGTGGCGGGGAAGGCCTGACGCCTGCACCCCTATGTTGGACTGTTGAACGCTTGTTTCAAACTGGCTGTGCGGCATACGGTTGACTCTCTTTACTTGCTGATGGAGTCCTATTTCGACAGACTGTTGATGTGAATTAGTAAGGTATATTTTCGGTGACAGGTTTGTATGCGAGTGAAAGCTGCTATTTTCACTAGCCGGTACTCTTAACATTGATACAGAAGTATTTTCGTTGCTGAGATATTCTTTGTGCTGAGATAGTGTGAGAGATTTTGAGCTCCAGTTGCCGTAAACTTCCTTCTGTAAACCTGTAAGGAAAGTAACATGTAACGTACAAATGTTAATTACTTGGTGAATTTATATGTAATTGTAAATTTGTTAAACTACAACCTTGTGCTGCTCCTTGTTTTGCTATGATTGGTGAAATTAATTCCGACGCCACTGATATAACAGATTCTTGGATTCCTGCATGTTTGGTGCTCTGCTCTTTTGGAATGCAACAACAAGGTCTATCACGCATTGTATCCACGCTTACTGCTTTCAGTTCTTTTATTGGCTTTAATAGTAAAGATTCTTTTCTTTTATATAAGGTCTTGAACTTTTTTTTTTCCTCGGTGTCTAGTTGCAACACATTCCTCCCATCTATCAATTTGTCGATTTTATTCATAATGTTCCTTTTTTTGCCTATGGTGCTGATCTTAATCCCGCTAGTATCTAAAATCCAAATAGTTTATACAAAAACATCACGAAATGAAAAAAAAACACTCTCGCCTCAAATTAAAATTATCATCTTCAAATTAAAATTTTCGAATTGATAATTATTAATCGGGAATTTAATGAACACTAACTATTTAATGACTATAAAATTTTCAATACAAGCTTGGTTGTAATAAAAAAATTTAACATTTTGTTTATATTACTGTAGTTGTATAATTACCATAAAATTAATATTCCTATCGGAATAGAAGAACAAGCAAAAGCTGTCAAACGATACCCATTTTGGATGGCAATAACCAATTTTAGTAAGTTACATTAGTAACTTAAAATAAGACCTTTCGTCCAGGTGATTTATACTTATCTTCCTAGGTTAAATATATTAGTTTACCGAATGATAAACAGTCGACACAAAATATCGAACATGCAGCCTTAGTGTAAAACGAAAAATTATTTATTTGCACATAATATTCGTAAACATGCATTAAATGTTATTTCGTCTTTACTTTTTACATAACGTTAACGGTTATGGAAAAGAATAAGCAAACTTCATACTTTAAATGTAAAACGGATTGGCAAATATAAATCGTAAATTGAGAGGCTTCCATTTGGACTAATTTACCTCTTATATGAGAAGTTGTAAGGGTTATTTTGCTGTAATGAACAAAAATCAATCACCGATCAAGTCCCCATGTTTCAGAAGCACAATTTCTCTTAAATAAACACAATTTCATTTGAAATTATAAAAAATCACTTCGCTGCTCTTTGGGGCTCCTAACTGTTTGACAGCCGTCAAAAATGGTTCTACTGTATCATATCTCGCATCTCTTTGTATCGCACAGCTTTATCCTACTGACATCTCGCTTTTGTCGTTCTATTCCGAAAGGGATAATAATTCTATGATAATTACTGCACACGAATGGCATCATTAGCGGAAATGTAATTTTCGATCTTAAATATACTATTATCATTTTTTTTAAGATTCCTGTAAAGATCCTTGAGGAAATATATATTTGTGTCAAAAAATAAGAAATAAGATATGGATTTGTTTTATTTCTAACTGTGGCATGGCCAGAAATCGTCATTACCCTTCACGCGGATGAACCGCAAGCCAAGTGACCGCCTTAGAAGACAAAACAAATTTTACTCACCTTCGCCATAAATCATATTTCTGTCCCATTTTGAGATGTTTTCAGATATTTGAATGCATAGTGTAGAGTGGGCACTATCGACTGAAGTCTCAGAGTTATATTCATCTGAGGTTGGTATTATTAAGTACACAGAGGAATCTTCGGAGAATTTCTTTTGTAACAGCAATTCGTTGACGATATCAATGAAGCTGTGATCGGTTTCTGAATCCCGTGTCTGAACTACTAATTGGTTCTTTTTATCAGGGCTGTTACTCGTTTTCGTGTCCTCTTTGGAAACATCGGTGTAAGACAATCGAAATATAAAACCGTCATTCTTCCTTTCTTCAACGTTGCTTCTGTGCATCTGCCTCATAGAATCGGACTGGACAAAACTAAAACGGATGTCACTAAAAATTTCATAATTATATTTATAAATAGTTAATTTCATTCACTAAATCACTACATCCTACTACTATTATAAAGGCGAAAGTTTGTAAGTATGGATGTATGGATGTATGGATGTTTGTTACTCTTTCACGTAAAAACTACTGAATGGATTTGAATGAAACTTTACCACAATATAGCTTATACATCAGAATAACATATAGGCTACAATTTTTGAGGTTTCTAATGTGAGGTCGTAAAAAAACACATTTTTTGCGCTTACATTGCAGACTAGACTAGACGGGACGAACCTGAAGTCCACGCGAACGAAGTCGCGGGCAAAAGCTAGTTATGACATATTTCAGAGCATTAATAACACGTAATTATTCAATAGAAGTTCATACCTTTTTAAAGTGCCTGACGAGTCGTAGTATAGACTATCGGTTATCAAATCAGACTTCTCCACAGTGATGTCACTACACGTATTATGTTCAGATACTAAATAATGGCTCGCATTCGATAACAGTATACTATCGACGAGCGATGTTAAGCTTATGGTGTCTCCTTCTGCTAAAGAATTTGTTTCTAGACTCAGTGACGAATCCGTTTTCACAATAACAACGGAATTGTTGCTGGATCTTGAAGAAAATATTGAATTTTGCGATGGTTGACTCGTGCTGCATTCGGAACATATGAAGTAGAAGTTGTCATATGACTCAGTCGTTTCGGTTTCAAATCTTTTTATACTAACATACGATTCACCGTGTACGGGTGAGGTATAACAATTCTTGTAATCACATTCTGAGGATTCAGATATAGTTTCGTCTGATGTTGTTGTGAAATTCTTATTACAACTTAAAAGAAATTCTACGTCAATATCTTGACCCCTTAGATGTCGCTTGTTTGAAGATTTTTTGACAACTTCCTTCAAAGATCCTAAGAATTCGTCGTTGGCAAAATGGCTCTTAGCTTTATCTATATGTGATGAATCTATTGGAAACGAACGAAAGCCTACAGCACTTCCTACAGTCACCTTTATGCCTTCATTATCAACGAAGACACCGCCTATGACTCCAGGTATACATTCTTCGGGGCAAGAGCATAATGAAGATATGTCGGGAGAAGTGACCCTTATTTTAACGTAGCTGTGCTTAAATCTAATTTTCTTTTTATCACACCCACATCCACGATCGCAAGTTGTGGTTTTTATTATGTCTTCAAACTTTTCTGTTACTCCTTGTGCTTGTTCTCCCCTTTTTGCTCCAACTTTTCTCGATTTAGTTCTTATTTTACCCCTCTTTTCTGACGCCGTCGCTTCAGGAGGGAAACCAATCGATCTACGAATTTTCTTAATCAAATCCTTTTCGGACTGCGTTTTGCCTTCGGGAATGGGTAAACCTGCCTGTGCTAAACCTTTAATTACCTTTTCCTTTTGGGCTGGTGTCTTTCCTGTTAATGGTGTTATAAGGCCATCTGCCTTTGCTTTTTTAACAATAGCTTTTTCAGACGGGGTAAAGGCTTGTGGTTCTACACCGAATTCTGGTTTCTTTCTTTTTATAAAACCCCGCTTTTTTTCTGATGGAGTTGCTTCAGGCGGAATACCCATATCTGTTCGTATCTTTTTGACCAAGTCCTTTTCAGAAGCGGTTGTACCTTCGGGTATGGGGAGTCCTGCTGCAGCCAGTCCTCTAATAATGTTTTCTTTTTGTTCTGGTGTTTTCCCAGTTAATGGAGTCAACAAACCCGCAGCTTTAGCTTTTTTCAATTTCTCTGAAGGTACTCCTTTGGGTGATGCTTTTATTTTTGCGATAAGTGATTTTTCTGAGGGAGTGCGGCCCTCAGGCAGAGGTATATCTAGTGCGTGTTGCGTTTTTAATGTTTTTTCTTTGTCTGGTCTAGATCTTTCTTCTAGAGGAACTACCATACCGGCGGCAATTGCTTTATTGAGTTTATCTCTTTCTGCTGCTGTCTTTGGCTCCGGTGGAAGTCCTAAATCAGCCCTGACTTTGTTTATTAGTTTTTTATCCGAAGGTGTCTTTCCTTCTGGCAGTGGGATACTGTTCATGGCGAGACCACGTAATATTTTTTCTTTTTGTTCTGGCGTCTTTCCAATCAAAGGAGTGAATAATCCTGCTGCATATGCTTTTCTAAGTTTCTCGGAAGCTATTCCAGACGGTACACCTCTAGGTGAAGCTTTTATTTTAGCGATAAGTGCTTTTTCGGAGGGAGTCCGGCCCTCTGGCAGAGGTATATCCAGTGCGTGTTGCGTCTTTAATGTTTTTTCTTTGTCTGGTCTAGATCTTTCTTCTAAAGGCACTACCATTCCGGCTGCAATTGCTTTATTGAGCTTTTCCCTTTCTGCTGCTGTTTTTGGCTCCGGTGGAAGTCCCAAATCAGCCCTGACTTTGTGTATTAGTTTTTTATCCGATGGTGTCTTTCCTTCTGGCAGTGGGATACCATTCATGGCAAGTCCGCGTAGTATTTTTTCTTTTTGGATTGGTGTCTTCCCAGTTAAAGGAGTAAATAATCCCGCTGCCTTAGCTTTTTTAAGTTTCTCGGAAGCTATTCCAGACGGTACACCTCTAGGTGAAGCTTTTATTTTAGCGATAAGTGCTTTTTCGGAGGGAGTCCGGCCCTCTGGCAGAGGTATATCCAGTGCGTGTTGCGTCTTTAATGTTTTTTCTTTGTCTGGTCTAGATCGTTCTTCTAAAGGCACTACCATTCCGGCTGCAATTGCTTTATTGAGCTTTTCCCTTTCTGCTGCTGTTTTTGGCTCCGGTGGAAGTCCCAAATCAGCCCTGACTTTGTTTATTAGTTTTTTATCCGATGGTGTCTTTCCTTCCGGCAGTGGGATACCGTTCATGGCAAGTCCGCGTAGTATTTTTTCTTTTTGGATTGGTGTCTTCCCAGTTAATGGAGTAAATAATCCCGCTGCCTTAGCTTTTTTAAGTTTCTCGGAAGCTATTCCAGACGGTACACCTCTAGGTGAAGCTTTTATTTTAGCGATAAGTGCTTTTTCGGAGGGAGTCCGGCCCTCTGGCAGAGGTATGTCCAGTGCGTGTTGCGTCTTTAATGTTTTTTCTTTGTCTGGTCTAGATCTTTCTTCTAAAGGCACTACCATTCCGGCTGCTATTGCTTTATTGAGTTTATCTCTTTCTGCTGCTGTTTTTGGCTCCGGTGGGAGTCCTAAGTCAGCCCTGACTTTGCTGATTAATTTTTTTTCTGAATGAGTCGTTCCTTCTGGGAGTGGGATACCGTTCATAGCAAGGTCACGTAGTATTTTTTCTTTTTGTTTAGGCGTCTTTCCAGTTAATGGTGTAAATAATCCTGCTGCTTTAGCTTTTCTAAGTTTCTCGGAGGGCATCCCAGATGGCACACCTCTGGGTAAAGCTTTTATTTTAGCAATAAGTGCTTTTTCGGAGGGAGTGCGGCCTGCAGGCAGGGGTATACCTAATACGTGTTGCGCTTTTAATGTTTTTTCTTTCACTGGTCCGGTTCTTTCTTCTAAGGGCTCTACTATGCCATCTCTTATTGCTTTGTTAAGTTTCTCTCTTTCTGCTGCTGTCTTGGGCTCTGGTGGGAGTCCTAAATCAGCCCTGACTTTGTTGACTAGTATTTTATCTGAAGGTGTCTTTCCTTCTGGCAGTGGGATCCCGTTCATGGCGAGTCCGCGTAGTATTTTTTCTTTTTGCTCAGGCGTCTTACCTGTTAATGGAGTTAATAATCCCGCTGCCTTGGCTTTTCTAAGTTTTTCGGAAGGAATCCCTGATGGTACACCCCTAGGTGAAGCTTTTATTTTAGCGATAAGTGCTTTTTCGGAGGGAGTGCGCCCTTCAGGCAATGGTATACCCAAAACGTGTTGCGCCTTTAATGTTTTTTCTTTCACTGGTCCGGTTCTCTCTTCTAAGGGCTCTACTATGCCATCTCTTATTGCTTTGTTAAGTTTTTCTCTTTCTGAGTCTGTCTTTGGCTCCGGTGGAAGGCCCAAATCAGCCCTGACTTTGCTTAGTAGTTTTTTATCTGAAGGTGTCTTTCCTTCTGGGAGTGGAATACCGTTCATTGCAAGGCCGCGTAGTATTTTTTCTTTTTGGATTGGTGTCTTCCCAGTTAGCGGAGTTAATAATCCTGCTGCTTTAGCTTTTCTAAGTTTCTCGGAAGGCATTCCAGATGGGACACCCCTAGGTGAAGCTTTTATTTTAGCGATAAGTGCTTTTTCGGAGGGAGTGCGCCCTTCAGGCAATGGTATACCCAAAACGTGTTGCGCCTTTAATGTTTTTTCTTTCACTGGTCCGGTTCTTTCTTCTAAGGGCTCTACAATACCATCTCTTATTGCTTTGTTAAGTTTTTCTCTTTCAGCGTCTGTCTTTGGCTCCGGTGGAAGTCCCAAATCAGCCCTGACTTTATTTATTATTTTTTTATCCGAAGGAGTCTTTCCTTCTGGGAGTGGGATTCCATTCATGGCAAGTCCGCGTAGTATTTTTTCTTTTTGGATGGGCGTCTTCCCAGTTAGCGGAGTTAATAATCCTGCTGCTTTAGCTTTTCTTAGTTTCTCTGAAGGTATTCCAGATGGAACGCCTATAGGCGAAGCTTTTATTTTGGCAATAAGTGCTTTTTCGGAGGGCGTGCGTCCCTCTGGCAGAGGTATACCCAAAACGTGTTGCGCTTTTAATGTTTTTTCTTTTACTGGTCCAGATCTTTCTTCTAAGGGCTCCACTATTCCGGCTGTAATTGCTTTATTGAGCTTATCTCTTTCTGCTGCTGTCTTGGGCTCCGGTGGGAGTCCTAAATCAGCCCTGACTTTGTTGAGTAGGTTTTTATCTGAATTTGTCTTTCCTTCTGGCAGTGGAATGCCGTTCATGGCGAGGCCGCGTAGTATTTTTTCTTTTTGCTCAGGTGTCTTTCCTGTTAATGGAGTTAATAATCCCGCTGCCTTGGCTTTTCTTAGTTTTTCGGAAGGGATCCCTGATGCTACACCTCTAGGTGATGCTTTTATTTTAGCAATAAGTGCTTTTTCGGAGGGAGTGCGCCCCTCTGGCAGAGGTATACCCAAAACGTGTTGCGCCTTTAATGTTTTTTCTTTCACTGGTGCAGTTCTTTCTTCTAAGGGCTCTACAATACCATCTCGTATTGCTTTGTTAAGTTTTTCTCTTTCTGCGTCCGTCTTTGGCTCCGGTGGTAGTCCCAAATCAGCCCTGACTTTGCTTAGTAGTTTTTTATCTGAAGGTGTCCTTCCTTCTGGCAGTGGGATTCCGTTCATGGCGAGGGCGCGTAGAATTTTTTCTTTTTGCACTGGCGTTTTACCTGTTAATGGAGTTAATAATCCCGCTGCTTTTGCTTTTCGAAGTTTATCTGTAGGAATTCCAGAGGGAATAACTCTGGGCGAAGCTTTAATTTTAGCGATAAGCGCTTTTTCGGAGGGAGAGCGGCCCTCTGGCAAAGGTATTCCCAAAACATGTTGTGCTTTTAATGCTTTTTCTTTTTCTGGTAACGATCTTTCCTCCAATGGCTCAACAATTCCGGCTGCAATTGCTTTGTTGAGTTTATCTCTTTCGGCTGCTGTCTTTGGCTCGGGTGGAAGTCCTAGATCAGCTCTGACTTTACTTATAATTTTTTTATCCGAAGGAGTCTTTCCTTCTGGGATTGGGATACCGTTCATGGCAAGTCCGCGTAGTATTTTCTCTTTTTGGCTTGGCGTTTTCCCAGTTAGTGGAGTTAATAATCCTGCTGCTTTAGCTTTTCTAAGTTTCTCGGAAGGCATTCCAGATGGGACACCTCTGGGTGAAGCTTTTATCTTAGCGATAAGTGCTTTTTCGGAGGGAGTGCGGCCATCTGGCAAGGGTATACCTAATACGTGTTGCGCTTGTAATGTTTTTTCTTTTACTGGTCCAGATCTTTCTTCTAAGGGCTCCACTATTCCGGCTGTAATTGCTTTATTGAGCTTATCTCTTTCTGCTGCTGTCTTGGGCTCCGGTGGGAGTCCTAAATCAGCCCTGACTTTGTTGAGTAGGTTTTTATCTGAATTTGTCTTTCCTTCTGGCAGTGGAATACCGTTCATGGCGAGGCCGCGTAGTATTTTTTCTTTTTGCTCAGGCGTCTTACCTGTTAATGGAGTTAATAATCCCGCTGCCTTGGCTTTTCTAAGTTTTTCGGAAGGGATCCCTGATGCTACGCCTCTAGGTGATGCTTTTATTTTAGCAATAAGTGCTTTTTCGGAGGGAGTGCGCCCCTCTGGCAGAGGTATACCCAAAACGTGTTGCGCCTTTAATGTTTTTTCTTTCACTGGTCCGGTTCTTTCTTCTAAGGGCTCTACTATACCATCTCTTATTGCTTTGTTAAGTTTTTCTCTTTCTGCGTCAGTCTTTGGCTCCGGTGGTAGTCCTAAATCAGCCCTGACTTTGCTTAGTAGATTTTTATCTGAAGGTGTCTTTCCTTCTGGCAGCGGAACACCGTTCATGGCAAGGCCGCGTAGTATTTTTTCTTTTTGCTCAGGCGTCTTACCTGTTAATGGAGTTAATAATCCCGCTGCCTTGGCTTTTCTTAGTTTTTCGGAAGGTATTCCTGATGCTGCACCTGTAGGAGAAGCTTTTATTTTTGCGATTAGTGCCTTTTCGGAGGGAGTGCGCCCTTCTGGCAGCGGTATACCCAAAACGTGTTGCGCCTTTAATGTTTTTTCTTTCATTGGTGCGGTTCTTTCTTCTAAGGGCTCTACAATGCCATCTCTTATTGCTTTGTCAAGTTTTTCTCTTTCTGCGTCTGTCTTAGGCTCCGGTGGAAGTCCTAAATCAGCCCTGACTTTATTAATTATTTTTTTATCCGAAGGAGTCTTTCCTTCTGGGAGAGGGATACCGTTCATGGCAAGGCCGCGTAGAATCTTTTCTCTTTGTTCTGGTGTCTTTCCTGTAAATGGGGTTAACAAACCCGCTTCTTTAGCTTTTCTTAATTTCTCGGAAGGAATTCTAGATAGTATACCCCTAGGTGATTCTTTTATTTTATTGATTAGTGCTTTTTCGGACGGAGTGCGACCCTCAGGCAGAGGAATACCCAAAACATGTTGTGCTTTTAATGTTTTTTCTTTCTCTGGTCCAGATCTTTCTTCTAAGGGCTCTACTATTCCGGCTGTAATTGCTTTGTTGAGTTTTTCTCTCTCTGCGTCTGTCTTTGGCTCTGGTGGAAGTCCTAAATCAGCTCTCACTTTGTTGATCAGTTTTTTATCCGAGGGTGTCCGTCCTTCTGGGAGTGGAATACTGTTCATAGCGAGACCGCGTAGTATTTTTTCTTTTTGCTCTGGCGTTTTTCCCGTCAATGGAGTCAATAATCCCGCTGCCTTGGCTTTTCTTAGTTTTTCGGAAGGAATTCCTGATGGTACACCCCTAGGTGAAGCTTTTATTTTAGCGATAAGTGCTTTTTCGGACGCAGTGCGACCTTCAGGCAGAGGTATACCCATATCGTGTTGTGCTTTTAATATTTGGTTTTTCTCCGGGTATGATTTTTCTTCTAGTGGCTCAATTATTCCGGCTGCAATGGCTTTGTTATATTTTTCCTTCTCCGCAGCTGTTTTTGGCTCCGGTGGAAGTCCTATGTCTGTTCTGACTTGGTTAATCAATTTTTTATCTGATGGAGTTTTACCTTCAGGCAGTGGAATGCCTGCCATGGCGAGACCACGTAGTATTTTTTCTTTCTTTTCAGGGGGTTTACCCTCTAAAGGTGTCAGGAGTCCAGCTGCTTTGGCTGTCTTAAGTCTGTCAGAGGGCGTGGCCTTAGCACGTGGCATAGCCTTGACTTTGGCTATCAACGCTTTTTCTGACGATGTACGGCCTTTGGGCAAAGGTAGACCCATGTCATGTTGTGCTTTTAAAAGTTTTGCTTTCTCGGGTTCGGATTTCCCTTCAAGTGGAACTAATAAACCGGCTGCAGCAGCTTTGTTGTATTTTGCCTTTTCAGTTTCTGACTTGGGTTCAGGTGGTAGCCCTAACTCGGCTCTCACTTTGTTGACGAGTTTCTTTTGAGATGCAGTTCTGCCTTCTGTAAGAGGTATACCGTGGTCCGCTAATCCTCGTAAAATCTTTTCCTTTTGTTCAGGGGTTTTGTTTGCAAGCGGTGTGAATAGTCCGGCAGCTCTCGCTTTTTTTAGCTTGTCTGCAGGTATAACAACTCCTGACGGCAATAGTCTCGGTGAAGCTTTAATATTAGCAATTAAAGCC
The DNA here is from genome assembly GCA_963584085.1 of Pyrausta aurata. Taxonomy (NCBI): domain Eukaryota; kingdom Metazoa; phylum Arthropoda; class Insecta; order Lepidoptera; family Crambidae; genus Pyrausta; species Pyrausta aurata. The sequence continues at coordinate 16,926,987 of OY757251.1, read as the reverse complement.
TTTTCCGACTTAGTCCGACCTTCTGGTAACGGCAAGCCCATATCATGTTGAGCTTTTAATATTTCTTCCTTCTGTTTTGGAGTTTTCTCTTCCAACGGAGTTATGATTCCGGCAGCTGCGGCTTGTTCATATATAGCTTTCTCGGCTGCGTTTTTTGGTTCGGGTGGCAATCCTACTTCGTTCCTGACTTTTTCTATGAGTTTCTTTTCCGATGGCGTTTTCCCTTCTGGCAACGGTATGTTAGCTAGAGCCAACCCTTTTAGAATCTTTTCCTTCTGTTCTTTAGGCTTACCTTCTAATGGGGTCATAAATCCTGCTGCCTTGGCTTTTCTTCTTTTTTCTGATAACGTCCGTTTTTTGGGTAGGACACTTGCTTTAATTCTTTTAATCAAAGTTTTCTCAGAAGGCGTTCTTCCTTCAGGAAGTTCAATGCCTAATTCAGCTTGCTTCTTAAGGGTTCGTTCTTTTTCTGCCGGAGATTTCCCTTCTAGTGGTATCACTGCTCCAGTCGTCTCAGCTTTTTTCAGTCTCTCTTTTTCGGCTGCCGTTATTGGTTCTGGTGGTAAGCCTAAAGCAGTTCTTACTTTGCTCATTAGAGCTTTTTCTGAGTCTGTTCTTCCCTCTGGTAATGGCACTCCAGACATTGCTAGGTCCTTCAGAATCTTCTCTTTCTCCGCTGGCTGTTTCTTCTCCATGGCAGCAAGAGCTTCTTTTGTTCTTTTATCAATTTCTTTTTTCCTCTCCCTAACACTAGCGGTTTCTAATGCTGCGGCTGATTTTCTTAACTCTCCCAACCGCCGTTCTTCCCTTGGCTTGTGTCCACATAAGATACAATCACAGTGATCACAGTTCTTTTTTTTGTAGCAATCATAAAGATTTTTCATCACTTCGAACATGGCATCCGAATTACAAGAACAGCAACAACTTTCTTCTACTGCACCAAATTGACACCTGTACACTCTTATTCGTGCCTTCGCCATTGGGTGATCGAAATAATTAAAGCACTGTGGCACAATGAAGTCTGAAACTACATTTACTCTGAACTTTGTGTCAAACGGATTGTAGTTTGACTTTCGTCCTATGATGTCAGAACCTATTACAATTAATTTAGGCGTGTCAGTGCCAGAGTTTTTTAGATCCAGCATGCTGTAGTGTTTTGAAATATTGCTAGCATTCCTTGATGAGCTGATTGTGTCGAGTATTTTTTTGTCATACTTGTATAACTTGTATTTTGTTCCGCTTCTTTGTTTAACATTTTTATTATAAACTATAATTCTCAATTTTTTACACCTATTGCAACGACTATTTTCATAGTGATCGTAACGTGACTCTTTGTTTATTGGTGGTGAAAATATATTTTTATTCACGTACATTATTTTTAGTTCTTTGTCCTTGTACTCTTTGTTGTGCTTGTGCTTGTTTTTCACATATGAAAATCTTCCATTTTTTATAACAAAAGCCCATCGATCGTCTGCCATGATGTTTGGATTCTAAAACTTAGTAATGATTTAATTTGATTTATTTCCTTAGGATTCTTCTCAGCTACAATTTGTGTTACTCTTTGATTTCAGTACACTCTGTAACAACAAAGATATGATTGATGCGTCGTTTAAGGTCACATCGTCGCTTAACAAAAATAATAGAAATATAAAATCCAGAAAAAAATAGTTAAATTGCCAACAAAGCAGTCTCGCCTGTTACGCTACCCTTAGTGACGCCATCAGAAGAGCTCTTGCCACCATTTATGTTCTTTCCACGTGGGAACCATGTGGTTTGGTTCGTAATGACGGCAAGAGGTCCGCTGGCCTCTGGCCTCATTCCCTAGGAGCTGGGTCGGGCCTTAGTTTGGGATGCTACTTGTGAAGTAAAGTAGCAATCGTAGCTCAAAGGATTAGCATTACTATCCAACGCGGCACGCAACCAGTAACATCGCCCCTTCCCACATGGAAACTGCTTCGTTTTTTAATAGAAAGGTTTAATGTTAATTTTTATGTCATTTATGTATTATCTTTAATTTGTTTTCGTTCTAATAATAGAGATATTCATAATAAAAAAACAAGATTATTTTTCAGTTTCTTTTTTAAAACACACTTTTGGGATTTGAACCAAAGTGCAATTCAACTCTTACTATTGTATTTAAGAGCTACGCTCTTGTCGGTGGAGTTTTTTCCAAAACTCCAAATAAGGCAAGTAATGTGGTGGTTTCCCTCTTGCCTCTCACACCGCAGTTTAAGAACCGGGGGTTTTCCGCCTATTAATGCCCAGTCAAAAATCTTACTAATAGGTCCTCTACCTCTAGAGCTCATTAAAAAAAAATAGGTCTTTACCTAGGAAATTGCTGTTGTTTAGTACTGGTCATTTCAAATAGAAAAAAGTTTGGAATGGCTTTGTATTCTAAATTCAAATTAATTTTGTATTAAAAACATGACATTCTTCGTACAAACTCAGTCTTTTGTTTATTGATAAGTGTTGTATTTTCATTACATTTAAAACATTTTCGTCATAAAGTATACTTTAAAAATTCGTGTAATTATGGAATATGAGTTCCGTCGTGGCACCAACGCGACAGAAACAGCACTTAACATCAAAAACGTTTACGGAGATAACTGTACAAACGAACGCACAACCCGCTATTGGTTTTCCCGGTTCCGTTCTGGAAATTTTGACTTGAAAAATGAAGCTCGTGGTCGTCCGGAGACTTTGGTCAACAATGATGAATTAAAGGCGATTGTAGAAGCTAACGAAACTCAATCTACAGCTGAGCTAGCAGCAGCTTTTGATGTTAGCATCAAAACAATTTTGATCCATTTGCGACAAAATAAGCAAGGTAAAAAAACTTGATAGATGGGTGCCCCATGACTCGTTAAGTTAAGCCAGCGCAACGTACGCGTCGAGACCTGCCTCGCGCTGCTTAATAGGCAAAGAAATGAAGGAATTTTGAACCGAATTGTTACGTGCGATGAAAAATGGATTCTGTTCGACAATCGAAAGCGCTCAGCAAGTTGGTTAGATTCTGGTTAAGCGCCAAAGCAATGCCCTGAACCAACAATGACCCCTAAAAAGGTAATGGTCACTGTTTGGTGGTCTAGTGCGGGTGTGATTCACTACAGCTTCTTACAAAACGCCAAGAGCATTACTGCAGATGTGTACTGTAAAGAACTGGAGAAAATTATGGAGAAGCTTGCACATCGGCAACCAGCTTTGGTCAATCGGTCGTCCCCACTGCTCCTTCACGACAACGCGCGACCCCATACTGCTCAACAGACAGTCTCCAAGTTGCAAGAGCTGGGTTGGAAGCTCGCCCTCATCCACCATACTCACCAGACCTTGCACCTACCGACTATTACTTTTTCCTAAAAGGAGAAAACCGGTTCCCATAGAAACTTGGGCCTGGCGCTCCAGAGCTGAAACTTGGCCTATGTATAGGTCAACTATAGTTTTCTAACGAGGCCCATTTTCACTATAATTATCAATGGCTAAATTAGTAAAATAATTTACAGAAAATGTTTAAATACTTTTGAATAGTTAAAATATCAATAAATACCATACACTACAAGCTACCATTAATATCTGAACATTATTTAATAATTAATGTTACGTTTTAATTAAATTATGTTAAGATATTATTGGTAACTTGTATTGTATGCAACTTATTGACATTTTGACTGTTCCAAGTTAATGATCACCTTGTCTGCTACAAAATATTTGACGGTGACTGTACCCTATGACTATTTCAGTAAGAAAAGTGCGAGTAGATATTGACAGTTGACAGATCATTTTTATATCAATTTAACGGCCTCTAGCGTGCAGCCAAAGGTAGCGGCCAGACCATAAACGTATCCTACTAATGATACAACATAAAATCGGTTTATTTTTGCCTTTGGCCATAACCATTTCGGGTAAGATTTAAACAGGGTGATCTTGCAAAAATATTCATTTTTTTGGTATATATTTTATGTCTGTAACCGTCAGGCCCAAAAACGGGTTTCTCCTTTAGACAACTTTACTGGGTAAAAAATTCAATTCCCGAGAGGCAGTACAAAATGCCTTTGAAGAGTTTTTGGGGACTTATTCAGCCGCCCCAATGAGCTTGATAATATGATTAAATGATAACTCCATCACGTTCAATACTTGTATTGGAATCAGTTCTGTGTGAACTGATTCCAATACAATATTATATATAATATAATATAATATATATAGAATATTATAATCAAGAAACTTATACAATTAGAAGTATTATTAAAATAATCAACAGCCGTATTTTCAAGATCCGCCGTGACAAACAGAAGTGCCAATCCCTTAATCTAAATTCTTGCTGATGGCAAATAGCAATGATGCCAACCTCATGAAAACAATCGGTCCACACAGATATTTGCCACACCACACTACCCCCCTTGGAGTAAAATGAAATGTGACAAAAAAATATGAAAAGAATCTTAAGTTCAACGACAAGAAAATTAAAATAACAATTAGCCCATCATAATTATTTACACAAACCAAAAATAAGTACGACTAGGTACATAAATTAACTAATGTTAACATTTCAAAATAAATCCTTAAAATATTAATTAAATAAGCAACGATACTTATGCCTAAATATCAAATACATTTTTAAATCTAACTTTCCGGCCAGATCGAGTAACAACAGGTGGTCGAGCAGTTGCATCTTCTTTGCTTGAAACAACACGTTTAGTAGGAACTACTATCGCTTCCTTAAACATCTGTGCACGTGTTGGTAATACATTTTTCTCCAAAGCAGCATCAAGAGGATCAGATGAAATGTAGGCTGGTTTGGTTCGGTCAATAGACACTTGTACATTTTTTCCTGCAATATTTAGTGTTAATGTCTTGTCGTTGCGATCAAGCACCTCATAGGGTCCACAATACGGTGGTTGTAACGACTTTCGTACAGTGTCGTCCCGTAGAAACACATGAGAAGCTTCGGCCAGATCTTTAAAAATAAATGCTTTTTGAATAGAGTGATGAGTTGCAGGAACAGGTCGAAGATTTGCCATTATTGTTCGCAGACTACTGATGAGGTCGTAAGAAGAATCCATAGGTAAGCTATTAGATACCAAAAGTTCACCTGGCAATCTTAATGGCTCGCCGTATACAAGCTCAGCGGAAGAACATTTCAAATCTTCTTTAAAAGCTGACCGGATTCCCAATAATACTAAAGGTAGTGCGCGGTACCATGAGTCTTGGTGGCACCTAAGAGCTGCTTTGAGTTGACGATGAAGTCTTTCCACCATACCATTCGCTTGAGGATGGTAACTGGTAGAGCGACTGCGTCTGGTACCACTCAGAATCATGAGTTTGCTAAACAGTGTTGACTCAAATTGCCGACCCTGGTCAGTTGTGATAGTGACAGGAACGCCGAATCGCGCGATCCAACCATGTAAGAGTCGCTCTGCTACTTCCTCCGCAGTAATGCCGACCATTGGTATTACTTCGGGCCATCGAGAAAATCTATCAATAGCAGTGAGGCAGTAAGAGAAACCATTAGATACGGGCAGCGGACCAATTATATCGATGTGTATGTGCCTAAATCTAGCCGTCGGAGTTGGAAATGTTGCTAATGGAGCAGAAACATGCCTGGTCACTTTATTCTTTTGACAAGCAAGGCATTCTTTAGCCCAATTACGACAGTCCCTGTTCATTCCAGGCCATACGTAACGATCAGATACGAGACGTGCAGTGGCAGTTGTACCGGGATGACTTAGGTTATGTAAGTCTTCGAATGCTGCTCTACGAAATGATTTCGGAAGGTAAGGACGAGGCTTCCCAACAGATGTGTCACAAAATATTGATATGTTGCTTCCTGGAATGACTACTTTAGACAACTTGAGATTGGAGCCCTTTTGAATAAAATCACCAAGTTCGGGATCAGAATCTTGGGACTGTGCAAGCGCTTTGTAATCCTGCATCAGTGAAATGACATCAACCCTAGATAACGTATCGGCTACCACATTTTCCTGGCCTTTAACGTACTGAATATCTGTAGTGAATTGGCTTACGAAAGAAAGTTGGTTTAGCTGTTGCGGTGGAAGTTTTTCCCGACGTTGGATAAAAGCGTAAAGTAAAGGTTTATGATCTGTATAAATGGTAGTATGTTGAGCTTCAAGAATGTGACGAAAGTGCTGAACACTTTGGTACACAGCTAAAAGTTCCCTGTAATAAGTTGGAAGCACGGCTTCTTTACTCGATAACTTTTTACTAAAGAAAGCCAATGGTTGCCATTCACCTTTGACTTTCTGCTGAAGGCAGGCGCCGATATGTGAACTAGATGCATCCGTGAAAAGACCTAACGGGACTCCAGGATGAGGGTGAGCTAACAAGGCAACTGAAGATAAACTATTTTTGCATGCCTCAAAATGTTGCAGCAGATCATCTGTCCAGATGAATGGCTTAGCACCTTTACCTCCAATAGCCGTAAGCGCGTCTATGAGAGGTGCTTGGTGTTTGGCTGCACTAGGAAGAAATTGACGATAAAAGTTTATCATTCCCAGAAAACGACGAACACCTTGGACAGTTTTAGGGGGAGGATAATTAAGCAGATCTTCGATGCGGTTTTCTGGAGGTAGCGTGCCGTTAGCGGTTATTGTATATCCTAAAAAAGTTACCTGTTTCACCCCTAGAACGCACTTTGAGGTATTGATCACCATACCATAATCATGTAGTCTTTGGAAAAGGATTTTTAAATGCTTTTTGTGTTCTGAAATATCTTTAGAGAAAACCAATATATCATCGATATAAGCAAAACAGAAGTCTAACCCCCGAACTACTTCGTCCACAAATCTCTGAAAAGTTTGCCCCGCGTTTCTAAGACCAAAAGTCATATAAGGAAACTCGTATAAGCCAAATGGTGTTGTGATGGCGGTCTTGCACACATCATCTGGGTGGACAGGGATTTGATGGTAAGCTTTCTCTAAATCTATGGTGCTAAAAATAGCAGACCCAGTCAAATTATGACTGAAATCTCCTATGTGTTTTACCGGGTATGCATCGGGAATAGTTCGAGCATTGAGGGCACGGTAATCACCACACGGACGCCACGATGTGTCTTTCTTGGGGGCCAAGTGCAATGGTGAGGCCCAAGGACTATTGGATGGGCGTGCTGTGCCACACTTAACCATGTTCTCAAATTCCTTTTTAGCAATCAATAGCTTCTGAGGTGCAAGACGACGGGGCCGACAGCAAACAGGAGGACCGTCTGTCGTTAAAATATGGTGCGCTGTATTATGTTTTACCAATCTTGGTAAACCTGGAGGACGAGTTAGTTCTGGAAATTCACGCAAGATATCTGCGAAAGGAGAATTATTATTAAATATAACTTTAACGCTTTGCTGACGATGTGTCATGATGGAGGCTGGTGTGGAAAGTCCAGTTTGACCATCGCGAAGAAGCTTATTCCTACAATCTGGGAGTAGATTATAGTAGGCCAAAAAATCTGAACCTATGATAGCCACATCAACATCTGCTATAACAAAATCCCATTTGAAGTCACGCCGAAGGCCCAAATTAAGAATCAAAGTACGACAGCCATATGTGTTGATATTAGAGCCATTTGCTGCGCTCAATTGAAATCCTGAAACTTTGTCATGAACTTTCAACAACTTTTTAGGGAAAATGCACAGATCAGATCCAGTGTCTAGTAAAAACTGAATTTTGCTGTTTTTATCTGTAACAAATAGACGGCGACTAGCAAATCAGAGGTCGCCATCACTGACTGCTTTGCTGATTTTCCGGCGCGGTCCAAGAACACGGCTCCAGGCATTTTTTTGCCTTGACACCAAAACGATAGTGGTACCAGCACAGACGCTGCAATTCAGGTGATGATGCTCTAGAACTTGCGCGAGATCGCGTTCGGGAGGAGCTCCTTGATCTTTGAGTAGTCAGTGCGGCTACTTGATTTCTTAATTGCTGCAGTTGAGAACTGAGTTCCGCTAAGTTAAAAGACTGATCGGAAGATTGGATGCCATGAACATTTATTGGAGAGACTTCTATGATTTTATCAGCTATTTCGGCTACCTTGTCAAGTGGTAACTCTGATTGTGCAGTTAGAATTGCTTGAATATTGTGAGGTAGACGTTGTAGCCACAACTCACGCAATATTTTTTCATCTGTTAGGTTATTACCTGCAAGCGACCTCAAATGACGCAAAAATTGTGTCGGCTTTCGGTCGCCAATTTCTTCACCTGAAATGAGCTGTCTAACACGCTGTGCTTCCGACACAGAAAACCGGCGAATCATCTCATTTTTCATCCATTCGTACCGTTCACCCTTGGCCGGGGGACTAGTTACAAGATCCTCGACCTCATGCGCTAGTCTGGAGTCAATTTGAGCTACTATATAATTGTATTTTGTCTCATCTGCTGTTATTTGGGACAACGCGAATTGCGCCTCTATATGAGCAAACCATGCCGCCGGGCGGTCAAGCCAAAATGGCGCTATTTTTGGACTAACAGCGAAAGATTTGGGAACAGGATCTGAAGAGCACTGTGGTCCAATTCCAGAAACAACAGCTGGTTGCTGAGCGGCTAAATGGCTTTGCAGTTCGGCATTTAGCTCTAAAAGGGCATTATTCTGCGCCAAAAGCTTCTCAAGGCGATCATTAAGTTCAGACATTATGATAAAAACTAATTATTATCATTTACAACAAAAATATACTTGTGCCGCAATAACTTACCTTATAATATAAAATAGACCACCTATTATTACTTTACCAGATGAGATAATTTCAAAAATAACGTAAAAATTACTTATTCATAAAAAAAATAACAAAATGTTGCAGTTATCGTGAAACGAAAGAAAACGCATGCCTGTACCAGCCTTATGCCAAAAATGATCCATAGACAGAAAAAATAAAATTGGCAACAAACATTAACATGACATCATACACAGAATAAAAAAGTAAAGAAAACAAATGGCGGAAAAAATCAAAATTACTTTCAGTCCAATAATCACAATACTTGCAAATATGATGAATTTTCTTTATTTCCTGTCAAATCAACGATGTAAATAACTTCCAGTATGTTTTTCAGGGTTTATGATTTATGACGAACGGCGACTGATGATTCTTCTTTGCACCAAAATAAGGAAATATAATCAGCTGTAGGTATACGAGCGCGTTCGCCACTCTTGCCAAACCCGCCTTTAAGAATTGCTCATAGCACAATTTGTAAAAACTCGCAGTACTATTTATTTTAGTGTCCATGCATGTAACTTTGTGGAAATATTGCGTATCAAAAAAATCTTCATCTTAGGGTCACCACTTTGGGGACTTATTCAGCCGCCCCAATGAGCTTGATAATATGATTAAATGATAACTCCATCACGTTCAATACTTGTATTGGAATCAGTTCACACAATATTATAATCAAGAAACTTATACAATTAGAAGTATTATTAAAATAATCAACAGCCGTATTTTCAAGATCCGCCGTGACAAACAGAAGTGCCAATCCCTTAATCTAAATTCTTGCTGATGGCAAATAGCAATGATGCCAACCTCATGAAAACAATCGGTCCACACAGATATTTGCCACACCACAAGTTTGTTGCCTCCCGTCCAGCTGATTTTTACAAGAAGGGCATCAATAAATTGCCAATGCGTTGGCAAAGATGCGTCGATTGCATGGGTCGATTGAATGACAGAAATAAAAAAGTTTTAAAAAATAAGTACTTTTACTTGTTCCATACAAAACGGCAATTTCATAGGTAAAGACCTAATATATTATCTTCAGCCATCTGCCAGTACTGATGTTGCTGCTACCCAACACCAGGGGAACTCTTATTTAACGGTGGGGTTTACTTGCCATGTCACAACCATAGAATTATTATCCCTTTCGGAAGAATATTAATTTGATGGTCACACACAACTAAGGATACACTCTGACCACAAGCTCATCACTGAATATTGTATTTTAATAGAGAAGCCTATCGCACTAGACAATATTACATTCTGGTAATCCTGCCGCTGTTTGGTCGGGTCTGCTTACAATCTGACTTACTGCGTCTGCAAATTCGCAGCTAACCACCATAACTGGTGGCTGTTCACTACCTGCCACCTGTGACCCCGCTAGGAGCCTATCATGGGAAACGTGTTCTAGCAAACGGCATTCGATCTCAAGTATTACTACTTACTGTCTGAATGAAGGCATTCCCCTACCAACTTCATGTATATACAACTTCTATATGTACATTTTCTTAATATTTATATATTATATACACTTTTTAAATTTCTTCAAAATAATGTTGTATATTTTCTTTAAACACATAATTTAAATATTTAAGATTGATTGTTTCATGATAAATGTCTCAGATGACTTTGATTACTTGTCATTCTTGAAGTATTGTTATTAAAAGAGTTTTTGTTGTTTTTATAAGTCCTAGCTTTTGTGCCAGTATACAGTGTGTCTCTGGGTAAAGTGTGATCCCAATAGGAGGTAAAAGTAGACCTAAAATACACAAAAGACGATCAAACATATTTTAGCTTCCATTGGCGAGCGAAATTTTAATATTGTGCTGTGAACAGTATGTGCAAATATCGGCAATGTGCAAGTTGGATTCGCGCACTAAGGGATCCGTGCCAACTTTAACTTAATTAGGGGTCCACTTACTTCCACTCGGCCATAATACCACAACATTAAGTTAAAATAACTTTGTTTTTCATAGTGTGTGTATCAAGAACAAAGTTATTTGCGGGTGTTGAAAACTTGCTATATCTCATCGGTTCGATCTTGTTCAAATCAATTTTCGTTGAAAGTATTTGTATTTAAAAAAAAACTTGCTAATTTAAAATTTAGAGAGGCGGCGGGGACACGCCCATTTTACTACTTTGGAAGCGTCTATCTTTCAAATGTTAGGCTTTTGGAAAACATAAGGTTGAGGAACCTCAAATACATTTGAAAACAAATACTTAGTTCTTTTGATCTTGTTTAAACACATGCATGTGTGTGTGTGTGGTGTCTATGGTGACCACTCACACATAGGTTTAAAAAAAAATATTATTGTTTTCGTTCTGTACGGGAGTCCTTAAATGAGAATCGTAAAGCGGTTAAATATTTTAGCTTCTATTGAAAATTAATTATGCTCATTTTGTACTGGGACGCCAAATCCACGTGTAAAAATGACGATTTCATTCGAAAAAGTTGGTAAATATCGATTTAAAAAACCGAGCATGTGCGAGTCGGACTCGCGCACCGAGGGTTCCGTAAAAACCTGTAGGTGAAGTAAAAGTTCACCCATAAAAGACAATCGAGTCATAGTTGCGGTATTTTTTGACTAAATGCAATCCAAAACATCAAAATAATTGAAAGCTGGAGGAAAATAAGACAAAGGTCTCTTTTCCGTAAACCTTTATATCAAACCTTTTTTTATTTACTGGCTCTTTTAGTATCGTATCGTCTTTTGCTTGAAGTGACTCCCGTTTTTGTGTGGTGTGTGCACTGTGCAAGCGATTTTCATCGTGCAAATGGTTAGGCAGCAATGACCTCGACCGTTGTTGTAACCATGAAAATTGGGTTTTTCGTTAAAACCAAAAGGTCCCCCGCGGCGTGGCCTGCGTACATTTTGGATTTCCCATAAATTGTTTCAACGAAAAAGATGTGTACCTATTTTCACGGTTACTTAGTATAACAGTCGAGGTCTCTGCCGCCTAACCACTTACATGATGAAAATAGCTTCCACACACACCACACAGTATCGGGCGTCGCTTCAATCAAACGACGACGCGCGATGCAAGTGATTTTACCTCGCTAGTCCAGTGCAGCGACCATAGCAAGCAGCTGGCGCCAACGCGCGTCGTACGTACCTACTTGAGATATGAGAATTAATTTGAAGTTATTATTCAAATCAGATCAGTTGTATTGAGATAAACGCGTTACACTGAATGGCAATAAACTCACATGTTAACTTTGACTTCTAACAAACAAATTATTCAGCTGTATACTTTCTATACCTATCATAATAAAGTATTTATTAATAAATAGTCTCTCCACCATGTCTCTGTTGCCAATGGAGCGATAGAATAACTGTAATCCATAATGGCATTCTACGACGATTTTCGAAGGCCTCCAGGCTTTGGCTATTCCGAAAATCTCGAGTTTTACCGCGAGTTAAAAACTTACAGCGCCATCTAGCACATCGAGACTCTATAATAATAATTACTTATCACTGCGGGCGCGCACTCTTTCATTTTTAAGGTTCCGTAGCCGAATGGCAAAAAACGGAACCCTTATAGTTTCGTCAAGTCTGTCTCGCTGTCCGTCCGTATGTCACAGCCACTTTATTCTGAAACTATTAGTATTACACAGTAGAAACTTGGAAGGTAGTTGTATACTGTTAACTGCTTTACGATTCTCATACAAAAAAATAAATAGTAATGATATTTAAAGGGGGTTCCTATACATGAAACTATAACCTACATTTTTGTAAACCGATGCGTGTGTTGTGTGGGGTATCTATGGATAGGTCTTTTAAAATGACATTGAGGTTCTTTAATCATTTTTTCTAAAAGTAAACATTTGAGATATACACGCTGACAAAGTGATAAAATGGGCTAAGAAAGTAAAAAAAATTGAAAATACACATCATGATGTAGATCTCAACAAAAACTTTCAAAGCAAATTGGTTTGAATGAGATAGAACCAGTAGTTTTTAAGATATGTACATTTTCATCAACAGCACATACAATCATTTTTGCTGTCAAAAAATATTGTGATATTTTCGCTGGGTGGAAGTAATTGGACCCCGAATTCAGTTTAAAAGGGTGGCACGGAACCCTCAGTGCGCGGGTCCGAATAATAACCGTTTTTTTATAAAATAGTGTTCTCGAGATAACTTTGTAATGGTATGTCCGATTTTAATAATATTAAAAGTTATTTACAGCTACTGATATAGCCTTGAATACGAAATGATTTATTTGCAGAAGGATTAATACCGACATACTGAAACTGTGGCTTTCTTTTTGCCGTCGCAAAAAGTGACATAACTGTTAGGCCTCGTCCTGGACGACAGCGGGCGGAGCGGGCGGTACGAGCGGTACTACAGCTCGACGCTCCGCCTGCACCGCTGTCGTCGAGAACAGACGACGCGCGCGAAATCGCCCGCTCCGCGTTGTGTTGTTGTTATCCCGGACTTTAATTGTAATAATGATGTCCTCTACAATACTGTTGAACTTCACTTTGCTCGCAGCGTTCGCAATTAATTAATTTTCCTTTTCCACCTTCGGTTACATAATCGAAATTTACATACGGTCCCCTAATTTTCTTGATAATGTAATATGTCTATCGCGGATTATGCAGAATTCATATGGTGAAAGAATTTTTCAAAGCGGTCCAGTAGTTTCGGAGCCTATTCGATGCAAATAAACAAACAGTAAAATCTTTCCTCTTTATAATATAATTAGCATATTAGTATTAGTATAGATAAATGGCGAAAAGTGTCGACGGATACGTCTGGGAGGACATCATCATCATCATCATTAGTATAGATGTATAAATTAGTATAGAAAATTTGAGTGATCCGTATTTTATTGAAAAAAAATTCAAAACATTAATATAAAAAAATAAAAAGCTGAAGCATGGAGTTCACATTCGACACCTACTTGCTGCAGCCTTTGAGCTATTAGTAGTGCCGAAATTTAGGTAGGTATGTATTCTAATTATATTATAACAACAGTTTAAAATTCATGAAAAAATGGATAAAACATCAGTTTCCGAAAAACAAAATAGCTAGATCGATACAAAAAAACATGAAAATCGTTGGAGCCGTTTCCGATATAAACAAGAATTTCTTGTTTAGAGTATAGCATACAGGATATAGGTGATGTAACTAAAAAAAATGATTTTCGGAATTATTCCTGTATCCGTCCGTACTATGAAACGTTGCTTAGTACCAAATTTCAAGATTCTGAGTTCACGGGAAGTATGCTGTAGGTTTTGATTCCTTTCGAGTTGCGAGTGTCGTAGATTTGCGGCATAAAACGGCTGTATATTTTTATTGCATTGGTTTAGAAGTTTGGTTTTGTTACAGGTATTATAGACCAGAGTATTTGGTATACATTTCAATTTAATACCTCTACGCGTTCATGGGGTAGTAAGTTTAAAAATATTAAAAATATTTTTATTATATGATGTAACTAAAATTAAAATTTTCGCAATTATTCCTGTATCCATGCTATATGACGTTACTTTGTATCAAATTTCAAGATTCTGGGCTAACATGAAGTACCCTGTAAGTTTGAAATATGCGGAAATTGGCTACATAAACGGCTGTACCTTTTGATTGCGTTAGCTTAGAAGTTTGATTTTTTTACAACCATAAGGGACCGGGGAGCTGAGTATTTGATATAAATTCCAGCTTGATACCTTCGCGCGTTCCTGAGAAAAAGAGTAGGGACAGACAGACGGACAACGAAGTGACCCTAATAAGGGTTCCGTTTTTTACCTTTCGAGGTACGGAACCCTAAAAATATGATCTAAATTCATGATTTATTTAAATAATATCATTTCGTTTGTTTTTTTTGTTTCATTTTGGGTCTACTTTCACCTCCTATCCTAATTGCACTTTACCGGGGACACACTGTATATAAGTATATTAAGTGTAGTTTGTACAAACAAAGCCGTGCTAGCAAAAAAAAAGTGACACAGACATACAGTGCGACATGGATCTTCTGGCCAACGGTGACAGTCGGAAACGCTGTCAAATTCAAAAATCCGGTTGCCACATCGAGTGTAGGAAGTCTCCCCAATCTTACAAGAGATTTTCCGATTTTCCCTTTTATTTTATTTTCGTACGTGTTCTGTGTAAAGTATTAATATGATTGTTTTTAAATACCGTAAAGCTAAACTATAAAAAAAAACAATGGTTTTTATTGATAATACAATTGTTTCGCGTCTAAAACGGTGGATCATACATGATATGACTCTTATAGTAGAAAATGCCTTCAACGACATTTCCATCCAAGAAATCTTTTCTTTGACTGCCATGTTTGGGTAAAAAATATTCGTTACACAGCTTTCTAAACTCCCTGAATTAAGGCTTCGGCAGACCAAGCGCGAGTCAGAAGCAGTGCGGGTCAGTTGCAGCGCGGCAGTAGGCAGGAAGGCAGCGGCAGTTTCAAAGCAGTTGCAACGCGGGCCCGCGTTTAAACCGCGTTCAGTATGACGGGTTAGATAGGCAGTTTTACTTACTAGTCATATTTAGTTTCAGTGCAATTTTCTCCCACTATCGCAGCTTGTATGTTGTGTTTCTATAATATTTATTTTTCATATAAACATTTATTTGTACGCACTAATTCGATTAGTTTTTCATTAGTTTCCATAATGCGGTTGTAAAAAAATACAACATTCGTAAACCGCTTTCAACGCACTGCGCCGCCCAGCCTCCGGTGAGTCAGGCTAATATGGCCGCCATAGTCATACAATAACAGCGCAGGCCCGCGCTCGCGCCGCGCACGCGCTGCTTCTGCCCCGCTCCCGCGCCGCCTGGTCTGACGTCCGGCAGTTGTAGAGCGGCGCGACGCGGCGCGGTTACAGCGCGGGCCCGCGCGTTCAAATTTGGTGTGACACACTTCAAGGAGTTTTTGGTATTACAACTTGCGCGGGCCCGCATTCAAACAGCGCTTCAACTGCCCCGCGCTTGGTCTGCCGAAGCCTATAAGGTAGATTTTATTGCTCTGGCTACCCTTTTGAATGCTAGCGCCTTCTTGACAATATCATCCGTTGGCCAGAAGATCCTTGTCGCACTGCACGGGGGCGCTTTTTAAATTTTTTTTACCCAACCACGGCAAAGTCAAAGAAAAGATTTCTTGGATGGAAATGTCGTAGAAGGCACTTTCTACCATAAGAGACATATCAAGTATGTTCCACCGATTATAGGCGCAAAACAACTGTATTTTCAATAGAAACCACTGAAAATTAAATTTTAATTAAATTTATTTAAGGAGTTTAGCTCTACGGTATTTAAAAACAATCATATTTATACTTTACACAGAACACGTACGAAAATAAAATGAAAGGGAAAATCGGAAAATCTCTTGTAAGATTGGGGAGACTTCCTACACTCGATCTGGCAACCGGAATTTTGAATTTGACAGCGTTAGTTCCGACTGTCACCGTTGGCCAGAAGATCCATGTCGCACTGTAGGTGACATGGGTGTCAATCATTCGACCTCAATGGCAGGCTCAATGTTGTCAATGGGTGTCATACTAAGGGTGCATTCCACTTGATGTCTGCGTCGTCCGCCACGTCCACGAAGGCCCACTTTGGCGAAAATTTCATTGATGACGTCATCACTTACGCCCACGTGACAACCATGGCGACCCATGACAGTTATCTGAAGTGACATAATATATTAAATAAATTTGTCGCCTTAATGTTTAACTTTTAGATGAGAATCAATAATAATAACTAAAAATATTGTTTTTATTACCTTATATTTGTATAACCTTATATCGGTGATGATATATTTTCCTCCTTCAATTTTATACCAGAATAGTAAAAAGATAAAGGTATGACTGGTAGAGAATGCCATATGCCGATAAGCCCACGTTTTGTTCAAATTTTGGCTGTACAATAAAGTATAATTAAATGAAAATAAGATCAACGGCTCCAAATCGCCTGTTTTACTTGACGTAACGACGTGGTAACGACCGTGGTAACCAATGCCTGCGCTGTTCGCAGACAAAGTGGAACGAAAAATGGGTGCTCGTGAGCGCGGTTGTCGTGGGCGTCAAGTGGTACGCACAATAATAGACAGACTTCATACTCGACAGATTAGTAGGAATATGTTTAGACTTTCTTTGAATGAAAATATTTGAAATTGCGGTTAATTTAAATCCTATCTAGTAGTAAAATCCGAGAGATCTCCGACGAGAAATCGCCACAATGCAAGTTCAGAAAAACCTTGCAAGTTCAGGGCGTAATAAAATGTATTCAAGTGAAGTTTGGAGCTCAAGCTCACTCAAGCTGTTAGGTTAGATAGATCAGTTTGGGGTTCTTGTGTTATTGTCAAAAGCAATTGGTAATTAATGCCCCTACCTATGATTCATCTATTTTTTTTCCATTTTTGTTTCTGACTACTCTTACTTTTGTGTGAAATATCACAAGCATTTATGTGGATGGATAAACAAGTTGTACAAGTATAAACTTAAAGCCTCTCTAAAATCATAATTTAACACCATCATAGGCACCAATGATCAGTTTCACCAGAAATCTCGTGTTTCACTTTTCTCATACTTCATTATCTTCTCATACTTCATTATTTTAAGCCCTTTAATACATTATGTCTAATATGTGCGGCCCCAAGACCTGGATTCATCATCTACTTATTAAACTAAAGGTTTCTGCCTACTACACCATTTTATACTATTGGCCGTGCTTGAAACGTGTCAGACAAAAAATAATCTTTGTATTGTGTATTCTTCTTCTTCTTGACCGTTCCGTCACCGACCAACACCGTCTCGCTTCGTGCACAGAGCGTGCCAGCACCCGCAGAATACGATCTCGCTCTCGGTCCATATAACTAACAGTAAACAGAACGCTGTAGATCCGTTCAGAGAACAAAGTAGAGCGTATTGTGTTGCTTTTCGTGTCTGATGCTCTCGCTCCTATCACGTTCATTCATGGTATGGTACGGTGTAGTAAGCCCAGACCTTACATGTAAAGGACACTATCAACTAGTATCATCACTTTTACAGATCTATCTGAAAAATTCATGATAAAAAAAAACTATATGTGCGCAGATGGAACATCAACAAGGTACAAAAATCCGTGAAAACAAACTGCTTGATCAATCGCAACTCCTTGTTTTGAGGTGTCCGTCGCATTGATTGAGGTAACATACATTTATTTATTATGCATCAAAATTGTATTTATTATACCACTACACTAACACCCCGCATAAAAAGTGTATTGTTTCATCTGCTTAGGAAATGATTTTTGATACATATGCCTATCTCACGTGTGATTACTTGCTCAGCGTCCATATAGGCATTTCTGTTCGATTCTTTAGAATCGGTTAAACCATTTTAGTGTGAAGGATTTGATAGCTATGTATGTATGTAATTATTCATTACGGCCGTTCTCTTTATTCATTCTATCTTAGGCTCTATTATATAGGGAACGCCACTTTAGGTCGATAGGGATCTTCTGCTTGCCGTGCCTTAATTGCAAGGTGCGTCCTTTGTACTAACATTGAGGATTATGTTATGTTATTGTTGATCCATGCTTAAACTAAAGAGACATGATGATATACTATTAGAGCTTAAAGGTTGAAGCAGATCTAACCACTCGTAAAAGGAACAGCACCGTATCAACTCGAAGCGTTCAGTATTTTTGTATGAAACTTCATTCTTTAAAGCACTCCTATCAAATTCATAGGGTATCCAAATCCACCTCGGTACCGTTACCATGAGTTTACGTCAGTTTTAGACGACGTAACTTTTTGTATGGAAAATTTTAGTCCTGCAAGTGACCGCTAGGGGCGCTGTGCAGTTTTCCTTTGACTTTTTATACGTAGTCGCTAGCGAGCAAAACCGACGTAAACTTATGGTAACAGTACGGATCGAAACCAACTCGGCATCCACTCTCGACCTTCGGCGCATGCGTTGTCACGCGCTTACGGCTTGCCATTCGATGTTTGTCGAATATTCACCCTGCCGAACGTGTTGTTATTTAAAAGAAGAACTGTAATAAGTCAAAACGCGGTCTGTAGAGGAGGCGTCTGCTATCCGTAGTCATTCCGATGCCGCGGCGTTGTTTGAAGCCTTAACGAAACGTGCTTGCGTACGGTTTGATGTCAATAAGATGTCGTTCACTTTACGTGAGCGTCAGAATCGCCGGTCAACAGTCGTATTTAACTTTGCAACTGTGTCTAAAGATTGCTTATGAATTGCTTATATTTGCTTAGCATGATGGCAGAATTGCTTATTGCATAATTTAAAAGAATTAAAATATTTAGGGTTGACCGTCCATTCTGACGTCAGTATGGCTGGTCAATATCTGTAGAGTACTAAATATGTAAAATTTCTATAATTTTTACGGGTCAAAGATTGCTTATCCATTGCTTATTTCACTATTCGTAAGCCAAGACATTGTTAATCTTTCCTAAGAAAAGATACGCTCGAATAATTAAAAGTCCCAGCGCCTGATAAAAGTATGAGAGCAAAGTTGCGTAGAAATTGTGATTATTGCGTTTATATTACAAAAGGCTTTGCAATATTGAGATGGAATGAGTCTACACCACGTTAATGCTTAACCGACTTAGAAAATAGGAAGTTATCAGTTTCATCGGTAAGTTTATAGAAAGATTAATAGCGAGTATCACGCATTTGGCTGAACTGACTCAGATGCGCTTTAAAATAGCAAAATCTTCTCCTAAGGCTAAGAACTCACGGTGCAGTTTCCACCCGCGCCCGCCGCGGTTGCGGACCCGCAGCCACTGTAGATTGCAGATTTGGATGCATATAAAAAGTTAAAACAAACTCACGACGTGGTCTCCAATCTACGAGTGGTTAGATCTGCTTCAACCTTAAACTTGCGAGACTAACGTAAGGTTTTTGTCTTTTTTATCCCTACCCTGGAGATTTTCGAATACAGTATTGGTTGTTCTTGTTTGTGAGCTTCAAAGAGAAAACTTACTTATTTTAATGTATAGTAATGTAATTTTATTTAATTTTGGTTTCTTTATTGATAGGGTCGTACAATGCTGCGGTAAGCGGTCTATCCGTGCAGAGAAGATACATTTATATTTGACATCCGCCAGAGTAAATGAGTCGCATTGAAAGAAAACACCTTGCGTTTTTCTTCAAGAGACAGAAGAAGATGAATTATAGTGCTCCAGAAATTCTTGGCTCTGTTCCAAGAATATGCTTTCACCAATAAATTCTGCAGGTTGTGAATATATTAAAAATAAGTATTTATTAAGTAATCGTTCTAGGCACATATAAGTCTATGGTTCTATTAGGTCATGTTTGTGACTTGTGTTTGGAAATGATATTTGAAAGCGATGCACATAACAGCAGTAATACAATATAATAAATATAGGTACTGCTTTTCTTCGAGTTAAGGTCACACATAACAATAGATATGGCAACGGAAAGTAACTCGAGCCTGTTGGTATGAAACTCTAAAATCGAAATATCTTCATTACGAGTAGAACTTACAACCAAACTCCCCACTAATTCCTACAATACATACTGCAACACACACTTTGCTTAGCCGCCCAAATTAATAACTAAAATACTTACCTAAACTACACAAGAAAATACATAGGGAAATTGTCAGAGTCAGAAAATATAAATCTCTCAAAATTTAAACAAAATAGCATTCTTAGGGCGGCATGCTTAATATACGACCCCTAAATTCTAAGTTGTAGTGTGTGCTACAACCTCAACTCTGACGCTTGCGGAGCGAAATTTGACGATGGCTGTAGCCAACGACACGTTGACGACGGTGGCGCATTAATGTAAACCTGATCGCTGTCATAGGTAAACCGCTTCATTGAGACTTCGCCTGCGGGGCACAGGGGCGCGGGGAGAGGCCAAAGCGCAGTGCGTGAGCGGCCGAGTGTATCAGCGCCGTCCGCATCCCTTACGCATGCCGCTCTCATCTTCCCACGCGCAGGCGAGGTCTTAATTTCGCGGTCTAACTATAAATATTGACGACACATCGATGGCAAGTCCAAGGCATGTTGACGGCATCAACGGTAGCCGCCGCCTCTTGCCTACGGGTGTCGATATGTTGGTGGCAAACTACTGTTGCTTTGTGCGTTCCGATCCAGAAGCCATAAGCATAATATTCTTCATTCATACTGTACCCTTCTTATTCAATCTCTATAATATCGTAATGAATCAAACAAATATATTTACCACTGAAATATTTATATCAAACTTTAGTACTTATTTTTATACAAACACGGACATTACGTACAGACAATAATCGGGTATTCTTGAAGATAATATTCAGGGATTTGTGGTTCAAATATTATTATTCATTGTTTCTACGAGTTCAGAACAAACATTCATAGAGACCTTTTGTCTTTATATCCAGAGAAATTGTCTTCAATGACGCGCTTGAAACCCTAGATAGAAAGCAAAGTTGTTGGTTAGACAAGCAAGTCCCTGTTGTGTGTTAACGTCACGTGACACGTTCTCTTTGGAATTGCCGTACATAAAGCTGCTTTGAAGACACATACATTCGATGGGCTATAATTTTATTATTGTAACTTGATCGTTCATTGGATATTATTATTTGAAAACAAATATTTCTTTTTCATATGCCCTATTGTTCGGACGGGTTATCAATAAGAGTTGGAGCTTCTGGTGGATAATCCTCAAATATTTTTATGACATCCTCGAAATTCATCTCTTTGGAGTCTATCTCTTTGGAGTCCATCTCTTTGGAGTCCATAGAAGACAGTTGCTGATGTAGAAACATCCTTTCAAACTTAAATTGTAATCCCGAAGTTGTTGGGGTGATATCAGATTTCATCTCTAGGTTAGCCATCAATCCTTCTGCATCAAATAGATCAAGTTCTCCATCTGAATATTTTAAACTTTCGTATATTGTGTCCAAATCGGGCGGGCTTGGGACGTCCTCTATAACTGGTTCAGGAAGTGCCGGTGGACATTCACAGTAATTTTTGTTCATCCCATTATCTTCAGGCTCGTATGATGTGACACGGTCACATTGACATTGATTATTTTGGTGAACTTTGCATGTGAGTGGAGCGACGGTTTCCTTTCCTCTGGTGATATTCACACCGCTCGAACAAGTGTCTCTCTTGCGTGCTGGGAAGATTCTTGCTGAAACTTGTTCGCCTCCAAATCTATTGGCACCTGGAAAATGAATCTGACCGCAATTTAAACCAGCCAGTGTTAGTTGGCCTCGCGAACCAAGGGTTCCGTACAAACATATAACTTTGCAAAGTACATTTTTTTATATCAGATTTATCCCATAGATGTGCTATAAAATATACACAGCATCTTGCCAAAAGACACTGTCAGATTTACTATGGAAGGTGGTGTTTCTTCGCAAGGCTCGGAATCTCAAACCGATAAAGCTTTTTAAAACGTCCAAAGGAGACCCCAACTACGCACGTTAAGAAAATATTTAGATCTGCATTTATAGGTTTTTGGTAGTATTTTTTCGACATGTAGCTATAAACCAAACCCAGTAATATCTAACTAGTCAATGATAGTATCAATGTGTGTGTGGCTACAGAAAATTAAACAAGTTTAAATGAGCACCGAAAGTTTCGTAAAGTGAATTTATAAAATTCCTTTCACTCATTTGCGATACTTCCTTGTATAGTATTTTATCGTTGAATTTTGCAGAATACGCGGATGAAGTATCGGGAATCCAACCAGAAACCACACTTAGTAAATAAGGCGTAAGGTATCGTATAATTCTTACCTTTGGAGCACGGCAAATGGGGTTTTACGCTGACACTCAGTTCCGAGACTCCACATCCAACAGAAATCATTGCTGTTTCTGCCGAAGACTTATTTAATTTTTTGTCACATTTATAGCAAATCACAGAAACTTGAGTACCGATTTGTTGGTGTCGGTCGGTGCTCTTGCGAACTGGATTGCGACAAGATGTTACAGGCTTGCTATGTAACTGTTTGAGTGAAGATTTAGTATGTTTGTGGCGGTGAGAAAAGCCAGATATTTGCACTCCTATATCAGACTGCTGAACGCTTGTCCCAAGCCGGCTGTGTGTGCGACTCTGTTTATAAACTGGCCAGTGTTTCCGTTTTCTGACTGACGGTTTAGGTGAATGGTGAATGCATATGGTTGGTGGCTGATTTGCCAGCATATTACTTTGTTGTGTCGTCTTACTTGAATGACATTTGGTAATTTCATGAGAAAGTACTCTGAACATTGTTACTGGAGTATTCTCGTTGCTAATAAATTGTTTTTGCTGTGATGGTGTACGAAATTTTGAGTTTCCTGGGTTTTTCTGTAAGCCTGTAAGAAAAGTTACTATGAATAAGGACGGATTTTTCAATAGTCCGATAAAAACAACAGACTGATTCCTACCCAAATCCTTTAGGTAGGAGGTAGAATACCAAGACCTATGTCACTTTTGTCGTACTAGCGCATAGAGACTAGTCACCGATGAATGGCCACATTATGACGCTTTGAAATCATATTGTACTTTGTCCGACAAGTGTTTGTATCTGATTATTGAAAAATCAGGCCAAATCACTTGGTGATACAGTTAAATATACAACCTTGTGCTTCTTCTTTGTTTATGATTGGTAAGATAAATTTAGACTTTACTGACGGAACAGATTTTTAGTTCTTGCCTGCACGTTTGCTATTCTGCTCTTTTGGAGTGCAACAACACGGCCTGTCACTCATAGTATCCACGCTGATTGCTTTAAGTTCCTTCACTGGCTTTAATGTTATTGTTTCTTTTGTCATACTATTACTGGATATAGTCTCCTTTGTTTGTTTCTCATTGTCTAACTTGGGTATTGTTTTGGCCCTCGATTTTAACTTGATGCCACCAATAGCTAAAAAATTCAAAAATAGTGAAAAGTGTATACTACCAAGTACTAGAAAAATTACTTACACGACCACGGTGAATTTTCATAATTTCTTTGTGGTACAATATTCATGGTTTACAATTACATCATTTGTTACTCTTGAATTAATAAATAAAGATCCTCGCAGCAGCTATTCCATCATGAGCCTAACGTGCCTAGCACTTTAATCAAAGAACACTTTTTTTACCAACCACAAAGAAATCAAGAAAAATCACCGCGGTCGTCATAGGTAATACCTATCTCACGAAAAACTTTATATTTTCTACTGTTGACATTTAGGTATTTGAGTAACCTGTAATATTTCGATTTTTTACTCTGCTTAATAGTACCATGTACGAGTACTGCTGATACCCCCATTTCATTTTTAGGTGTTCGTTAAAACAGGCATTTCGAGCTCGAACCAAATTCAGAACACATTCGGATAAACGCGACAAATTTATTTTAGCTGATACAAACAGACCTTTAAACTTATATGTTCCTGGTAAGATTTTGTGTTGCCTGGCTTTTATCTACGTAAAGATTTTGTTAGCCATATATGATCTAGTAAAATCAATCATTTTGAAACGTACCATCGTGGTAAGACCTATGTTTGCTCCATTTTGAGATGTTTTCAGATATTAGAATGCATATTGTAGAATCCGCACCGTCGATTGAGGTCTCGTCAGAGTCATATTCATCCGATGTTGGTACCAATAAGTATACAGACGGATCTTCATAGGATTTATTATATAACAATAATTCATTAACCATGTCATTTAAGCTGGTATTAGTGTCGGAATCCTGTAGTACTACTACAGGGTCCTTTTTTTGAGGTCTAGAACTGGATTCTCTCTTTTTGGAGATATCTGTGTCAAATTGACGAAATACATACAAGTCATTCTTTCTTTTCTGATCCTTATATCTGTTCATTTTATAGTAATCCATATGTTCCGTGGAATTCAAGCCGACAAAGTCAAAACAGCCATTACTAAAAATATTAAGAAAAATATTGAAGAATTATAGGCCAAGCCAAGTGCGAGTCGGTCACGCGCTCAGACTTCTAACAAAGATTAGCCCTTTAAAACTAAATGTTACGGAAACATGACACTTAAAGTGATATAGGCAAACTCATCATAATTTAAAAAAAACCTACTCATCGAGATACCTTACACGAGCACGACGTATTTGGCAATAGAATAAAAAAATAACATCCCCCACGTCACAGGTACCCACAAAAAAATTAAAACTTTATTAAACCACTGGCGAGGAGATTGGAATACATTATCATGCCAAATTACAGTTTTCCAGCACTTCAGGTCTTTGCGCTGAACTCCGGACAGACGGACGGACGGACAGACGGACATGGCGAAACTATAAGGGTGGAACCCTGTTGGATTACGGACCCTAAAAATAAAGATCTTAAAAACAACAAAATATTCTAACCAATAAAAAACTTAGCAAAAATATTTTATACAATACCTTTCTATGGTGTCTGCGGTTATGTAGTTGAATGTTTCATTCATCAGACCAGATTCGTCACTAGAGATCACGCTACGCGTATGATCTGCTAATAAATAGTGGCTTGTATTTGATGAAACTGTGCTATTCACAAACGAAATTATGCTTATAGTATCTCCTTCGGCTAATGAACCTGTTTGTAGACTCAATGACGAATCAGTTTTCACAATCAAAATTGATTCTAAACTGGATCTTGAAGTTACTATAGTAGGTTGCGATTGGTATTGACCGGCTGATGGCTTTCTCAATCTAGTTTCAGAACGTACGCAGAAAGAGCGATCGTAAGATTGTGTTGTGTTATCGATTTCAAGTCTGTGAATACGGATGTACGACTCACCAAAGGCGTATGATCGGTAAATGTTATCTTGAACATGATTAGTAGATTTGGGATTTTTCTCCTTAAATCTGGTTGTGACATGTGTGTCGCGTCTTAGAGGGTATTCCATATAATCGTTGTGTGTCTCCCTTACTTCAGTCGCAGATACCATAGGGGCGACTCTATCGTTCGTTTGAAATAAATCAATCGGAAAAGATGGAAAGCCTACAACACTCCCTACAGTAACCTTTATTCCTTCGTCATCAACAAAAACCCCACTTTTGACTCCAGGAACACATTCGTCAGGGCAAGGACATAATGAAGATATGTCGGGAGAAGTGACTTTTATTCTCACGTAGCTGTGCTTAAATCTTATTTTCTTTTTGTCACATCCACAGGCACGGTCGCATGTTGTTTTTTTTATTATATCTTGAACCTTCTCTGAAATGCCTGCTGTAGCTTTCGTTTTAGATGTTATTTTTCCCCTCTTTTTTTCAGGAGTCGGTTCGATGGGCAAAGTATGTTCTCTACGTATTTTCTTAATCAATTCCCTTTCAGAAGATGTTCTGCCTTCAGGTAGAGGGATTCCAGTCTGATTCATTTTCCTTAGTATATTTTCTTTCTGGGCTGGTATTTTCCCTTCCAAGGGAGTTATGATGCCCGCAGCATGAGCTTTTTTGTACTTTTTCCTTAGTTCCGGTGTTGTTGGTTCAGGCGGTAGGCCTGTGTCGTATCGAATCTTGTCTATTAGTTTTTTTTCTGATGCTGTTTTCCCTTCTGGAAGAGGCATTCCGGATTTAACTAAACCTTTTAATATTTTTTCTTTTTGTTCTGGAGATTTTCCTTCAAAAGGAGTCAATAATCCCGCTGCTATAGCTTTTCTAATCTTCTCTGATTGAATTCCAGATGGTATAATTTTGGGCGATGCTTTTATTTTAGCGATAAGTGCCTTTTCGGAGGGTGTGCGGCCCTCAGGCAGAGGAATACCCAATACATATTGCGCTTTTAATGTTTTTTCTTTCTCTGGTCCAGATCTTCCTTCTAAGGGGTGTACTATTCCGTCTGTAATTGCTTTATTGAGCTTATTTCTTTCTGCTTCTGACTTTGGCTCCGGCGGAAGTCCCAAATCTGCCCTGACTTTGTTAATTAACCTTTTCTCCGAAGGTGACTTTCCTTCTGGAAGTGGAATTCCGTGCATTGCGAGTCCGCGTAGTATTTTTTCTTTTTGCTCTGGCGTCTTCCCAGTAAATGGAGTTGCCAGCCCCGCTGCTATAGCTTTTCTTATCTTGTCTGATTGAATTCCCGATGGTATAATTTTGGGCGATGCTTTTATTTTAGCGACAAGTGCTTTTTCGGATGGTGTGCGGCCTTCAGGCAGAGGTATACCCAAAACGTATTGTGCTTTTAATGTTTTTTCTTTTTCTGGTCCAGATCTTCCCTCTAAGGGGTATACTATACCGTCCGTTATTCCTTTATTGAGTTTATGTCTTTCTGCTCCTGTGTTGGGCTCCGGTGGAAGTCCCAAATCCGCTCTGACTTTGACGATTAGTTTTTTCTCCGAAGGTGTCTTTCCTTCAGGAAGTGGGATATCATGCATGGCAAGTCCGCGTAGTATTTTTTCCTTCTGATCTAGAGTTTTTCCTTCTAAAGGCGTTAAGAGTCCAGCTTCTCTAGCTTTTCTTAGTTTTTCAGAAGGTACGGCAACCGATGGAGTCCTTGGCATAGCTTTCACTTTATCTATAATTGCCTTTTCAGACGGTGTACGCCCTATAGGTAGGGGTATGTCCATATTGTGTAGAGTTTTCAGTATTTTTTCTTTCTCTGGTCCAGGTTTTCCTTCTAAAGGCTGTATGATTCCTTTCGCTATTGCTTTGTTATATTTGTCTCTTTCTGCTCTTGTTTTTGGCTTTGGTGGAAGTCCTAAATCTGCTCTCACTTTATCAATTAGTTGCATATCCGAAGGTGTTCTACCCTCTGGAAGTGGTAGACCTTGCGTTGCTAATTCTCTTAAGATTTTTTCTTTTCGCGCCGGAGTTTTGCCTGTCAATGGCGTAAAAAGACCTGCGGCTTTTGCTTTTCTTAATTTTTCAGATGGTACCTTTGATGGAGCTTCCCGGTGCGGAGATTTCATTTTGTCTATTAAAGCTTTTTCAGAGGCGGTGCGTCCTTTGGGAAGAGGTACGTCCATTTCTTGCTCTGCTTTCAATATGTACTCTTTTTCTTGTTCAGATTTTCCTTCTAGTGGTCTTATGGCACCGGCTGCGTAAGCCCTGTTGTATATCTCTCTATCAGCCGCTGTTTTAGGTTCAGGTGGTAAACCTAAATTAGTTCTAACTTTATCAATTACTTTCTTCTCTGATGGCGTTATTCCTTCTGGAAGTGGCAAGCCTTGCATCGCCAAATCCTTTAGTATCTTTTCTTTTTGTTCTGGAGTCTTTTTAGCAAACGGAGTTGCTAATCCTGCCGCTTTAGCTTTGACTTTAGCAATTAATGCCTTTTCGGAGGGAGTGCGTCCATCGGGTAGTAGTACGCCCATGTCGTGCTCTGCTTTTAAGATTTTTTCTTTTTCTGTCTCGGATTTACCTTCCAGTGGTCTGATAGCACCGGCTCCAAAAGCTATGTTGTATTTTTGTCTTTCGTCCGCTGTCTTAGGTTGTGGAGGTAGACCTAAATCTGCTCTGACTTTAACAATAAGTTTTTTCTCCGATGGTGTTATTCCTTCTGGAAGTGGCAAGCCTTGCATCGCTAAATCCTTGAGTATCTTAATTTTTTGTTCTGTGGTCTTTTTTGCAAACGGGGTTGCTAATCCTGCCGCTTTAGCTTTGATTTCATTAATTAATGCCTTCTCGGAAGGAGTGCGTCCGTGAGGTAAAGGTATGCCCATGTCGTGTTCTGCTTGCAAGATTTTCTCTTTTTCTAGTTCGGATCTACCTTCCAATGGTCTGATGGTACCGGTTTCAAAAGCTTTGTTGTATCTTTTTCTATCATCCGCTGTCTTAGGTTCAGGTGGTAGACCCAGATCTGCTCTGACTTTATCAATTAATTTCCTCTCTGATGGTGTTATTCCTTCTGGAAGTGGCAAGCCTTGCATCGCTAAATCCTTGAGTGTCTTTAATTTTTGTTCTGGGCTTTTTTTAGCAAACGAGGTTGTTAATCTTACCATTTGAGCTTTGATTTTAGCAATTAATGCCTTTTCGGAGGCAGTGCGTCCATCGGGTGGGGGTATGCCCATGTCGAGCTCTGCTTTCAAGATTTGTTCTTTTTCTAGTTCGGATTTACCTTCCAAAGGTCTGATGGCACCGGCTCCGTATGCTTTATTGTATAGTTGTCTATCTTCCGCTGTTTTAGGTTCAGGTGGTAGACCTAAATCTGCTCTGACTTTATTAATTAATTTCTTTTCCGATGGTGTTATTCCTTCTGGAAGTGGAAGACCTTGCATCGCCAAATCCTTTAGTATGAGAAGTTTTTGTTCTGTCGTTTTTTTGGCAAAGGGGGTTGCTAGTCCTGCCTCTTTAGCTTTACTTTTTTTACCTGAACGAATACCAGCTGGAGTGCCTTTGGGTGAAGCTTTAACTGAAGCTATTAATGCCTTTTCAGAGGAAGTCCGGCCTGCGGGTAGGGATATGCCCATGTCGTGTTGCGCTTTTAATATTCGTTTTTTTTCTGGTATTGATTTTCCTTCTAGCGGCTCAAGAATTCCGGCTGCTGCTGCTTTATTGTACTTTACCCTCTCTGCTGCTGACACTGGTTCTGGAGGAAGTCCTAAGTCTGCTCTGAGTTTGTTGATTAATTCCTTTTCAGATGGCGTTTTACCTTCGGGGAGTGGAATGCCTGCCAAAGCGAGACCTCGTAGTATATGTTCCTTCTCTTCACGGGTTTTAGCTTCATGTAGTAAAAATACAGCTGCTTTAGCCTTTCTAAGTCTTTCGGACGGCGTAGCAACGGCACTTGGCAAAGCATTCACTTTGGCTATCAATGCTTTTTCAGACGGCGTTCGGCCTTTGGGTAGAGGAATGCCTAAAGAGTGTTCGGCTTTCAATATTCTCTCCTTTTCTTGTACAGATTTTCCTTCTAAGGGCTGTACCATTTGGGTTGTAATTGCTCTGTTGAGTATGTCTCTTTCGGCTGCTGTCATTGGCTCCGGTGGAAGGCCTAAATCAGCCCTAATTTTTTCGATTAGTTTTTTCTCAGAAGGTGTCTTTCCTTCTGGGAGTGGGATACCTTTCATGGCTAAATCGCGTAGTTTTTTTTCCTTTTGGTATTGAGCCTTTCCAGTTGATGGAGTAGATAATTCTGCTGCTTTGACTTTGCTTCTTCTCTCTGAAGAAATACCAGATGGTGGACCTTTACGTGAAGCTTGAATTTTTGCTATGAGATCTTTTTCAGATGGAGTGCGGCCCTCAGGCAGAGGTATGCCTAATACGTGTTGCACTTTTAATGTTTTTTCTTTTTCTAATACAGAAATTCCTTCTAATGGGTATACTAATCCGTCCGTAATTGCTTTGTTTAGTTTTTCTCTTTCTGCTAAAGTCTTTGGCTCCGGTGGAAGTCCTAAGTCTGTTCTGACTTTGATGATTAATTTCATATCAGATGGTGTTTTACCTTCGGGTAATGGGATACCATTCATGGCGAGACCACGTAGAATTTTTTCTCTCTGTTCATAGGTTTTACCTTCCAAAGGCGTTAAAAATCCAGCTGCTTTAGCCCTTTTTAGTCTTTTAGATGGTGTGGCTACGACACGTGGCATAGCTTTTATTTCGGCTATCAATGCCTTTTCAGACGACGTACGGCCTTCAGGTAAGGGTATGTCCAATGCATATTCTGCTTTCAAAATTTTCTCCTTTTGTTGTCTAGATCTTTCTTCTAAAGGCTGAACCATTTCGATTGCAATTGCTCTGTTGAGTTTATCTCTTTCTGCTACTGTCGTCGGCTCAGGTGGAAGGCCTAAATCAGTCCTGACTTTGATAATTATTTTTCTTTCAGAAGATGTCTTCCCTTCTGGTAGTGGGATACCTTTCATGGCCAGATCGCGTAGTTTTTTTTCCTTTTGGTCTCGTGTCTTTCCAGTTAATGGAGTGAATAATCCTATTGCTTTGGCTTTTCTACTTCCCTCTGAGGAAAATCCAGATGGTGGACCTTTAGGTGAAGCTTGAATTTTAGCGATGAGAGCTCTTTCAGATGCAGTGCGGCCCTCAGGCAGCGGTATACCCAATACGTGTTGCGCTTTTAATGTTTTTTCTTTCTCTGTTACAGAATTTCCTTCTAATGGGTAGACTAATCCGTCCGTTATTGCTTTGTTGAGTTTATCTCTTTCTGCTGATGTTCGTGGCTCTGGAGGAAGGCCTAGGGCAGTTCTGACTTTGCTGATCAAAATCCTATCAGATCGTGTTTTACCTTCGGGCAATGGAATACCGTTCATGGCGAGGCCACGTAGAATTTTTTCCCTCTGTTCATAGGTTTTACCTTCCAAAGGCGTTAAAAATCCAGCTGCTTTAGCTCTTCTTAATCTTTTAGATGGTGTTGTTACGGCACGTGGCATAGCTTTCACTTTGGCTATCAATGCCTTTTCCGACGACGTCCGGCCTTCTGGCAGGGGTATGTCCAATGCATGTTCTGCTTTCAATATTTTCTCCTTTTGTGGTCTAGATCTTTCTTCTAAAGGCTGTACCATTTCGATTGCAATTGCTCTGTTAAGTTTATCTCTTTCTGCTAGTGTCGTTGGCTCCGGTGGAAGTCCTAAATCAGTCCTGACTTTGATAATTATTTTTCTTTCAGAAGATGTCTTTCCTTCTGGAAGTGGGATACCGTTCATAGCGAGAGCGCGTAGTTTTTTTTCTTTTTGGTCTTTTGTCTTCCCAGTTAATGGAGTAAATAACCCCGCTGCTTTAGCTTTTCTAATTTTCTCCGAAGGAAATCCAGATGGGATACCTCTGGGTGAAGCTTGAATCTTAGAGATAAGTGCTTTTTCAGATGGAGTGCGACCCTCTGGCAGAGATATACCCATTACGTGTAGCGTTCTTAATGTTGTTTCTTTCACTGTTTTTGATCTTCCTTCTAAGGGCTGTACTATTCCGTCTGTAATTGCTTTGTTGAGTTTATCTCTTTCTGCTAATGTCTTTGGCTCTGGTGGAAGTCCTAAGTCTGTTCTGATTTTGTTGATAAATATCTTTTCAGACGGTGTTTTACCTTCGGGCAATGCAATACCGTTCATGACGAGACTGCGTAGTATTTTTTCTTTCTGTTCAGGGGTTTTGCCTTCCAAAGGCGTTAGAAGTCCAGCTGCTTTAGCCCTTCTCATTCTTTCAGATGGCGTGGCTACGGCACGTGGCATAGCTTTCACTTTGGCTATCAATGCTTTTTCAGACGGCGTACGGCCTTCGGGTAGGGGTATGTCTAATGCGTGTTCTGCTTTCAATATTTTCTCCTTCTGTGATCTAGATCTTTTTTCTAAGGGCTGTACCATTTCGGTTGCGATTGCTCTGTTGAGTTTATCTCTTTCTGCTGCTGACTTTGGCTCCGGTGGAAGTCCCAAATCAGCCCTGACTTTTTCAATTAGTTTTTTTTCCGATGAAGTTTTTCCTTCTGGTAGTGGAATACCATTCATGGCGAGGCTGCGAAGAAGTTTTTCTTTTTGTTGCGGTGTTTTTCCGGTTAATGGTGTCAATAAACCCGCTGCTTTAGCTTTTCTTATTTTCTCTGAAGGAATTCCAGATGGTATACCACTGGGTGAAGCTTGAATTTTAGAGATAAGTGCTTTTTCGGATGGAGTGCGGCCCTCCGGCAGAGATATACCCATTACGTGTAGTGTTCTTAATGTTTTTTCTTTCACTGTCTTTGATCTTCCTTCTAAGGGCTGTACTATTCCGTCCGTAATTGCTTTGTTGAGTTTATCTCTTTCTGCTGATGTCTTTGGCTCTGGTGGAAGTCCTAAGTCTGTTCTGACTTTGTTGATAAATTTCTTTTCAGACTGTGTTTTACCTTCGGGCAATGCAATACCATTCATGGCGAGATTGCGTAGTATTTTTTCCTTCTGTTCAGGGGTTTTGCCTTCCAAAGGCGTTAAAAGTCCAGCTGCTTTAGCCCTTCTCAGTCTTTCCGATGGCGTGACTGCGGCACGTGGCACAGCTTTTACTTTGGCTATCAATGCTTTTTCAGACGGCGTACGGCCTTCGGGTAGGGGTATGTCCAATTCGTGTTCTGCTTGCAATATTTTCTCCTTCTGTGCTTTAGATCTTTGTTCTAAGGGCTGTACCATTTCGGTTGCGATTGCTTTGTTGAGTTTATCTCTTTCTGCTGCTGTATTTGGCTCAGGAGGAAGTCCTAAATCAGTCCTAACTTTTTCGATAAGCTTTTTTTCCGATAGAGATTTCCCTTCGGGCAAAGGTATGCCAGCTAGAGCTAACTTTCTTAGAATCTTCTCTTTTTGTTCTTTTGGCTTGCCTGCTAGTGGGGTCAAAAGTCCTTCAGCCTTGGCATTTTGCATTTTTTCTGACAACGTTCCCTTTTTTGGGGGAATACTAGCTTTGACTTTTCGTATCAAAGATTTTTCCGATGCTGTTCTTCCGTCTGGAAGTTCGATTCCTAATTTAGCTTGCCTTTTTAGGATTCTTTCTTTTTCGGCCGTAGATTTCCCTTCTAGTGGTACCACTACCCCGTTTGCCTCTGCTTTTTTTAGTCTCTTTTTTTCATGTGTTGTTTTTGGTTCTGGAGGCAATCCTAGATTAGCTCTTACTTTATTTATGAGATCTTTTTCCGAGTCTGTTCTTCCATCAGGTAATGGCACTCCAGACATTGCCAATTTGTTGAGGATCTTTTTTTTTTCTGCTTGAGATTTGCCTTCCATGTCAGCAAGGGCTTGTTTCTTTCTACTATCGATTTCTTTTTTCCAATCCCTAGCCTCTCCCTCCCCTGGGTAGGGTACACACACACCACATAGGATGCAGTTACAAGGATCACAATTCTTTCTTTTATAGCATTCATAAAGACTTTTCATTGCTTCAAACAAATCATCCGAATTACAGCAACAGCACTCACTTTCACCTAGTGCACGTTGACAAGAGAATACTCTTACTCGTGCATTCGACCTCGGGTTGCGATAATGGTTGTTGCGATAGCGTCCAGGTGCATTATGATATTCTGAAACTCTATTCACTGTAAATTTTGTACTAAACAGACTGTGATAAGACTTTTGTCGTAAAATGTCAGAGTTGGTTGTAAATAATTTAAGCGTGCTAGTGCCAGAGTTTTGTAAATCCAGCATGCTGTAGTGCTTGGAAATATTGCTAGATTTTTTTGAAGAGCTGATTGCATAAAATAATTTTTGTTTATCATACTTGTATACCTTGTATTTTGTACGTCTTTTTTGTTTCACCTTTTTATTGTAAACTACACATACATTTCCATAACTTTCTCCATAGTTTTGAGTAGTATCATCTTGTAAAAATCTCATCTTTTCATTGATGTACAATATTTTAAGTTCATTGTCCTTGTACTCATTGTTTCGTTTGCGCTTGTTCTTTGCATATGGTGTTTCTTTCTCTGTTAATACACGAGCCCTTCTATTGTCTGTCATGATGTTATACCAATACTTTACATTGATTTCAAATGATTTAATTTACATAGTATTATTCTCAGGTACAAATTGTGGAACTCTTTGATTGCGATTGAATTCAGCGAACTGTAACAACAAACAAAAAACCATGCTGGTCATTTAGCTTTATGCACTAATTGACCTTACTTTAGTGGCGGGGCCTGGGCCTCCAACAAATGATCTGTTCCAATTAAAGGCTATCGAATGTACACAATATCTCTCATCTCATTCTCTTTTCATAAAGATTCACATTCAATTCAATACACGATAGAATACTGTAAAAATATAACGAATATCAGAATGTTCAGTTCTGTAATGTTTAACATTTGATTCTAAGAAAGGGGGGAAAGGGCGTATTAATATTCGTATAAATAAATAGGTTTACTTGTTTTTACAGTTGAAACATTGTCTTTTTAAAATTAAATATCTTAAGTGAATAAATATTGATTTTACATAAAACTTCTTTTTTTTGTAAACATGAATTGCTTGATGCGTAAGCATATGCAATTTATCTTTTCAAAATCATATAACTTTGAAATAAACATTTATAGTCGTTGTTGTAAAATAAATGTATTTGGTGATTTCGTCAACTTTCACATTATAACATTACGCCATAATGTTGATTCACTTTTAGAAAAAGAGGCGGTCGAGACCTTCCCCAGAATCGTTTCATGTTTGATAAAGCGCTCGCATTGCCATTTTGGAGATAAAAGGCAAAGTGGCGATTAGCTATAATTTACATTTAGGCTGCACAGATGGCGCTAGGTACTTGGTGGTCAATTCAATTCAATTCTTTATTTACATAGAAACACGGTACATTTGGGTGGACATTTACAATAAATAGTTCGACATGTCGATTCTACTAGAAATTTTTGACAGTTATAGTATGGGCCAAACTACAAAAATCCATTTCAATGAGATTTTGTTACAATTAAGTACTGCGGCCCAAGACCGTGTGGAATAGATTAACCCCATGCATAGTTAATTGCGTTTAACAGGAAAATTCTGCTATCAACGGATACATTTACTATATATTTAAAAAAATGATTAAAAAGCAATTCATATTTATTTAGTTTCGGTCGGCCGTATATTTTTTTTACTTTTGAGTTCAACAGTGGATGGAGGCTTGACCGTTTCCTTTCGTTAGTATTTAGTAGAATATCGTTTACAAAAACTTTATAAATTATGGTTTCGTTTTTAAATTGCAACTTTTATGAGGATAAGTTTTTGTCTTGTCTTGTCATTCGGGGTGAAGGGTTAATAAGTTGATCCAAATTCGAATATTTCTTTCTTTGAACGGTAACAGAACATAAGTATGGATTGATGATGACAATCAGAGATAACAATCGTGTACGTAGTTAACAATAGGTACTTGTGAACACAATCATTTGAAAGGAGCTGGCGGGACAAGATCGTGCACTTGCACAGTGACCAAAGTGTCTGTAAAAGACCGACAGGCATGCCACAACATCATCATAACATCTGAAAAATAATGCAGAATAGAATTCTGAATACACCCACTCCTGGGTTTAGCCGCGAGGTGACGAATTCGCCTTCAACGGCGCTAGTATACACCAACGCATGCGGCATGCGAAAATCGGATATGCTATTCGAGCGAGACATACTTATCTCGCTCTAAAAAATAATAGCTGTGCTGGTTGCATCCTTGTCGGTATCGTTCAATCTAATCGCTGCCGCATGATGATCTAAGTGTCTATATTATCTATAAACATGCTTAATGAATCTTTAAGTTGCACCTGCATTCCTCAATGATTTAGTACCATGTGTACCTACATCTAGGTAAATTTTCAAAATCATCGTTATCAGCTGAACAACGTCCACTGCTGAACATAGGCGCCTCCCCCGTGGCTTTCCATAACGACCGGTTGTGAGCGGTCTGCATCCAGTGCGCTGCGATCTTTACAAGGTCGTCTGTCCATCTTGTCGGTGAAAGTCCTACTTTTCAAGATCAGTGTAGATTTTTAATCGATTATTTTTCTGAGCCATTTACTTAACAGGCTTCTTCCTTTGTCATGACTGTAGGTTATGAACATTACGTGCAGAGCAATACGTACGAGCTTCCGGTGTAATTTCAATGGTGTACCTGGGTCCCCCATATTCTGGCCAAATAGCGCTACATAAATAAATAAACATTTGCTTTTTTACCTGCTGACTGAAGGTAATCGCCGACCACCTTCATGAACAATATAAAAAATATCTCTTTTTTACATTTTCTTGCGTTGTTTTTGATTTTTATGATTTTTACAAAAATAAATTTGTATATGGTTAAAAAATATGCATTTGTAAATATTTTTGTTGACGAAATGTCATTGGTGATTTTGATCAATTTTGACTGTTTGCAGTTTTGAGAGAATATTTAACAGTTCCAAGGTCTATGCTGCCAGTATTACGTTTAAAAAAAAGTTTTGTTCATCTTTGTTTTACCCATAGAAAATACTCGTTAAATATTTGGTTCTGAAGTTTACGCGAATACTCATTACAATAAAACACAATTTTACGGATTGATTTCGCGAACGTTTATTTTTATTTTATGCCTGACGTTTCGAATGCTTTACAGCATCCGTGGTCACAGGCAGACTAAGGTGTTATTTGTCATTACATAGTTATGAAAAATTTAATTAAACTACCGTCTCTCATTAATATTAATTAATGTTCCTATCCACGCAGAAAGAGCTTACAGTGTCTTGAGATCTTGCAGTATGAGATGTTGGTTGTGTCTTCAAAAGAATAGGATCCCATGCCGGTGGAACTTTCCAACCATCTTCTCTATTAAAATTAGGGTATTTTCTTATTTCCATGGCCTCACGTAGCATGCGAGGAACAAAACGCCGTTCTTTCGCGAGTACCCTAGGTTGGTCAAAACGTATGAAGTGGTTAGGTTTATCCAAGGCATGTTCACATACTGCAGATTTTGTTGTCCGTCTATGTTTCATGTCAGCTTTATGTTCTTAAATCCGCACGCCTATACTACGCTTTGTTTGACCGATGTAGGAGAGGCCACAGTCACATTCCAGTTTGTACACCCCTGCATCTTGAAGAGGTATGTGACACTTGACCGGTGGTAAAAATTGGTTAATCTTCCTTTGCGGCTTGAAGTAGGTTTTGATAGAAGCGATGTTCCCAATCTTGTCAGTGACACCCTTCATATATGGCAAAAAATTACATCATCTTGGATATATGGTATTACCTTAGGGTAGTACGGCAGGTTGGCGTTCAGCTGTCATGGGCTTGGCACGTTCATACGTTTTGACCAACTTAAGGTACTCGCGAAAGAACGGCGTTTTGTTCCTCGCATGCTACGTGAGGCCATGGAAATAAAAAAAATACCCTAATTTTAATAGAGAAGATGGTTGGAAAGTTCCACCGGCATGGGATCCTATTCTTTTGAAGACACAACCAACATCTCATACTGCAAGATCTCAAGACACTGTAAGCTCTTTCTGCGTGGATGGGAACATCAATTAATATTAATGAGTGAAGGTAGTTTAATTTAATTTTTCATAACTATGCAATGACAAATAACACCTTAGTCTGCATGTGACCACGGATGCTGTAAAGCATTCGAAACGTCAGGCATAAAATAAAAATAAACGTTCGCGAAATCAATCCGTAAAATTGTGTTTTATTGTATACTCGTTAAACTTGGTTGTTTGAACAAGTTACATACTTGTTCAAACAACCAAGTTTAACCAAAAATATTTTTATGTTGGATAGCTCATATACATAATCTAAGCATTTATCGGGAGAAGCTAGGTTATGAAGCATTACAATACGACCTAACCTACAGCATGTGGTAACCTTTACTTACGGGAACGGGATGCCAGCAAAGCGTCGCGGAGGACCTTTGCTAGCAATATAGTTCTCTCATCTCCTCATAAAGAGGAGACCATATTTTTTTTTCATTTTGGCTTCTTTTCATTGTTGGTCAAGCGAATCTTGTCCATTTGTTGGCGATCTTGTATCTTTGGTCCATCCAAACACATAAACTTTTTTACTGTGATGATAAGACCTGAATCTTCTTTCTTCACTCTGGTTAAATATCTATGGATCCATCAAAGTTAGTGTCAACTGGTCAATCTCAAACCACGTCAAAAAATATTTGGGCTGATTTGTCAAACTACAGCTGTGAAAATATTTTATCCTAACCAGTAACAGTACCGCTGGCAGGAGACCAAAGGCATGGTGAGCCCTTGAGGAAGACTTCCATAATGCCCTGCAATTGCTCTGGTGTACGCTACGAAAAATGCAAATGCAGGGTATTGGACCCGCATTATCAGGTTCGCTTTTCATATCCTTGTCTTGGTGAAAAGATTACTTATAGTATCTATATTAGACTTAGCGGTCCCAGCGAACTTCGTTTCGCCCCCAGCCCCGTCCCGCCCCGGCCCCGTTTTATGGGAATTTTCTTTGCTATAAGCCTCACGGAGCCCGAGACCTTTCCAACGAATGCAAAACCGTGGAAATCAGTTTGTGCGTTCTGGAGTTATAGCGTCAGGGAGGAAAACCCGACTTATTTTTATGCTAGATTGTGCTGCGTTATAATCTACGATTAAAAGTAGAAATGAATGAGTTGGCCAAGTCACTGATGGTGGCTTCCTTCAAAGCACAATGTTTCTAATGGTAGATCTACACAGCATGGCGGCATTTACATAGCCGGCAGTCAGTCCCGGCGTCGCATCAATCGTGCAGTATCTGTCAAGCCTGGCTGTCAAAAGCCGCCGAGAGCTGAGAATACACCTTAAGAGGTGCCTACTTAAGAGGATCGTGTGCAGGCGTAGCGCGGCGCGAGTTTTCATACATTTCGAACGCCAACGGTCGAAATATGCTTGCGGGGGAAAACGTTACCCTACCCGTAAACCATTATGGAATGAGACAAATTTGGTTGGCGGGTTGGGCCAACCCGCTTTCACCTCCCCCGCGTCCCTGTGCCCCGCAGGCGAGGGCTTGATTTCGCGGTCTATCGATAGTACCAGTATAAAGTTACTTAAATAGCGTTTCTTATCTGATGATATCTTGTTTTAGTTGCCTGTCACCAGAAGCAGGGTGATGATATTGGCGCATGAGCAGAACTCATGCTGCGCACACGATCCCGACAAGAATGCTAAACGTGGCCTGTTCACCAGGGCCCTCGAGAGTGTGTACGAGCGATGCGCCGGGTATAACTTGAGGTAGGTATGTATTTAACCCATATCCCTTGTTAATTTTTCTTACCACGTCTTTTATTATTTCTTTACCCAAAGGTTGTCTGGAAGAGATCGCTTATAGCGATAACACTGCCTGAATTGTACATAATATATTTTTTATTAATCTATTTGATGTGCAATAAAGAGTTATCTTTCGTTGATCCGAATGAAATTAAATATTTTTTTGCCTTACACGTTCGTTCCTATCACGGTCGTATGCTACGGTGCAGTAGGCAAAAGCCTTTATAAAACAGTTGAAGTCTACACGGGTGGTGAATAAAAAGACAACTCAAAATTATAACTACTCTTGTCAATATAAAGCGTAATTTTCGTTAACTTTCACCTGATTTTCGAGCAAAAATCACTAGGTATAAAGACGCTAGTGATATAAAAATGTAACTCCGGATTTCAAAAATAAGTATTATGAATTATTATAACCAGCAATCTTGCACCATTATGTCGATTTATTTACCGTAAACCGTACAAAGTGGGACCAAGTAACGTCAACCTAAGTTGAAGTAACAAATCAGGCAATCTGTTCGTAATAAGCACTTAATGGACTTCTCTGAGATAATTTTACTTTACTGAAATTGTGTTTGACCTTCAGAAATTACACAGCTTTATGAAATTCGAGCTACATCCATTTAATAGGCATTGATTTGTCGACCTTTAAAAACACCCTGAAACAAATTTTGGTTGTACAATAAAGTGTAAATAAATATACGGCCCTACGAATAAGTGCGTTAGCGGCCTTTACGCAAGAAAAAGAAGCGTATTTCTTATTAAATCTGCAACCATTTCAGGTACTGCTCCATGCGCGGTCTCCACACAAAGAACTGCATGCGCGAGACGCTGCGGGACGCGCTGCTGCTGGTGTGTTTCCTGCTCGCCAACGCCGTGGTCTTCCTGACCATCTTCACGCGGATGACGTTGCACGCGGCCACATTGGTGCTACAGTATGTCTGCTGGCTCAGAAGGTAAGGCTATACGCACTCGGAAGCTGGCATGAGGAAAACGAAAAACTAAATCCACAAATACGATCGTCGTTATGCGGATTCAAATATTTTTTTTATAACGTTGCAATCCTTAGGCGTCCCGTAACTTGAGACCCGTGAAATGATATTCGTATAGACTGTTTTCGTTTCTCGTAAGTGCCCTACTGCTACTCTGATTCATGATGAACTTTCTGACGATTTAAGAGTGCTTTCTGACGGTGTGCGTAACAATGCACGTATGCTCATTGGTGCTACAGTCTGTCTGCTGACTCATACATAAGGTATGCTTTAACCTACTTACGGCCGTTCCCTATATGCAAACTATAGTCAAAGCATTCCTCGACCAGAGATAGGATTTCGTCAACCAGAGATAGAATTTCGTACTGCCAGAAGTTTTATAGGGACAAAAAATCTAAAGGTAGATAACCATTTCTATCTCTAGTAGGGCAAACCACAGATAGAATAGATATAGGGAATGGCCGTTAGAGAATGATGTCGAATGCCGTGATACCTGACGATGTAAGCGTGCTTCCTAACGGTCTTCGCGCGGTTGACGCTACACATGTGCGCATTGGTGCTACAGTCTGTCTCCTGGCTTAGAAGGTGAGGTAACATGTCCCCGAAAGGGCTGCTCCTGTTATGCTTCCTGCTTATTGAAGTTGCTGCCTGCTTTCTGACGGTCTTCCTGATGATCTTCGCGTAGATGACGCTGCACGGTCAAGGAATAACTTGCACATACGACACATAAACGGGCGTCACTTCAAAAAGACGGTACGAGGACTAAGCTATTTTTGCACTTGAGGTGGTTAGGCGGCGGTGACCTGGATAGTAAATGTCCGCATTGATGTTGCAGATCGCCTGCTGGCTCAGAAGGTGAGGCTAGACGTGCTGCCCTACCGCCTGCTGCTACCTGGCGATCTTCACGTGGATGACGCTGCATTGGTGCTGCAGTATATCTGCTGACTCAAAAAGGTGAGGAAATGGTCTTATATTCTTCAAAGTGCGCTGGCCTTACCATGCTTTTTGACGATCTTCCTGACGGCGCTCCTGCGGTTGACCTATGTATATTATTTTTATTTATATATGTAGACCCATTTATTTCCAATTATGATTTACGTCCAGATTAGCCCAAACACTTGCACAGGTTGGTTTTTTTTTGAGGGGTAAAGTCCATTCATCTTTGCTAGTCCAACATTGTAAACAATCTTGACATTCCTTTTTAGCGAAAATATTCTTTTTAAAACAAGATCAACACAAAACGTACAACATACATAGATAATTATCGTTCAACACTGAGATCTTTTTAAAGTAAATAGTAAAATTATTTTGTTTGCTGATATTATTAAAGTTGCAAAAAAAATTGTTTACATTGTTGGACTAGCAAAGATGAATGGAGCTTAACACTTTATAACAATGTTATGGCTATCATTCATTCTGTGGATTTACTCAAACTAAACAGGTTTTTTTAAATTAATGTTAACTGCATGAATATTATTTTAAACTTAGGCCAAATCGCTGACTTACATTGATTTATTTTGGGATTAAGTATTGTTTTTTTTTATTTTTCAGGTGCCTCAAAACGAAAATGATGAAACGCAACGAGCCTGTGGTTCTGTACAACATATGGGCAAACAAAGCATTCCACAAAAATAGAAATAATGTTTACAATCGTGCAAAGTATTATAAATAAATCGTAATTGAGTTGTGTTTTCAAAACGACGAATTGTATTTAAAGGTTTTGTAATCTTGTATTTATTAAAACGTTCACACTGTAATATTTAGCATCTTTCAATAAAATTTGCTTAAATAATAAAGATTGTACGCTTATTACGACGATCAAGGTTAAGGACATTAAGGTATGCTACCGAACCAAGTTGCAGTTTGATCCGAACTGCACATCTACCTACCCTCCTACTCTTTCAAACAAAAATAATAAATATCTCAAGTAAAAAAGGTTTCCGTTATTCAGGGGTAGAAAAAACCAAATTGCAAAAAGTCACTTTCAGAATTTATTTGGCAGCCACCAACCTACATTACATCAGAATAATTAAACTCATAATTACATCCATTTTAGGCCTACGAGAAAATTAAAAGATAAATGAAAAATAGTCCTAAAAATAAATTGTACATATTGATCGTTAAATTAATATTCTTCGCCACCCTCGCCCTCGCCCTCCCCGGAGTCCATTCCGACCTCCTC
Organism: Pyrausta aurata; assembly: GCA_963584085.1. Taxonomy (NCBI): domain Eukaryota; kingdom Metazoa; phylum Arthropoda; class Insecta; order Lepidoptera; family Crambidae; genus Pyrausta; species Pyrausta aurata. The sequence goes on along the minus strand of OY757251.1, from coordinate 16,884,618 downwards.
GTAGTCCTTTTCTAGGGCGGCCAAGTCCTCGCGGGCCTCCGAGAACTCTCCCTCCTCCATGCCCTCGCCGACGTACCAGTGGACGAAGGCTCGCTTGGCGTACATCAGATCGAACTTGTGGTTCAGCCGCGACCACGCCTCCGCGATGGCCGTGGTGTTCGACAGCATGCACACGGCCCGCTGCACCTTCGCCAGGTCCCCTCCCGGCACCACCGTCGGCGGCTGGTAGTTGATGCCCACCTTGAACCCGGTCGGGCACCAGTCCACGAACTGAATAGTCCGCTTCGTCTTGATGGTCCCGATGGCCGCGTTTACGTCCTTCGGCACCACGTCGCCTCTGTACAGCATGCAGCACGCCATGTACTTCCCGTGCCTCGGGTCGCACTTCACCATCTGGTTCGCTGGCTCGAAGCACGCGTTTGTGATCTCCGCCACCGACAGCTGCTCGTGGTACGCCTTCTCCGCAGAGATGACCGGCGCGTATGTCACCAGCGGGAAGTGAATGCGTGGGTACGGTACTAGGTTGGTCTGGAACTCTGTCAGATCGACATTTAGGGCTCCGTCGAATCGTAGAGAGGCGGTTATTGAGGAGACGATCTGTCCGATCAGTCTGTTCAAGTTCGTGTACGTCGGTCTTTCGATATCCAGGTTTCGTCTGCAGATGTCATAGATGGCTTCGTTATCTACCATGAACGCGGCGTCTGAGTGTTCCAGTGTAGTGTGTGTGGTCAGAATGGAGTTGTATGGCTCGACGACGGCTGTGGAGATCTGCGGGGCGGGGTAGATGGCGAACTCAAGCTTCGATTTCTTGCCGTAGTCGACGGAGAGGCGCTCCATGAGCAGTGACGCGAAGCCCGAGCCGGTGCCACCTCCGAACGAGTGGAAGATGAGGAAGCCCTGGAGCCCCGTGCACTGGTCGGCGAGTTTGCGAACCCTGTCGAGTACGAGATCGACTATTTCCTTGCCGATGGTGTAGTGTCCCCTGGCGTAGTTGTTGGCGGCGTCCTCCTTGCCGGTGATGAGCTGTTCGGGGTGGAAGAGCTGCCGGTAGGTGCCGGTGCGGACCTCGTCCACGACGGTGGGCTCTAAGTCTATGAACACGGCTCTGGGGACGTGTTTGCCGGCGCCCGTCTCGCTGAAGAAGGTGTTGAAGGAGTCGTCGCCGCCGCCGACCGTCTTGTCCGAGGGCATCTGCCCGTCGGGCTGGATGCCATGCTCCAGGCAGTACAGCTCCCAGCACGCGTTCCCGATCTGAACGCCCGCTTGCCCGCCATGTATGGATATGCACTCACGCATTTTTCACTTGTCTGAACTTAAAAATAAATACAATTCTCTATAATACAAGCCGATCCGAAAGGAGCAGCAACAAACTTCAAATTGATATCAAAACAAAACATGGGAATTTCGGAATTCTGTCGTCTCGATTTAAATTTGAATTATTTCTTTTTAATTTTGTTTGTATTCAGCTAGGTTTACTTGACATGAACTACGTGTGCAAAAAGGTTTCATAAAACCAAAAACTTATTCTCATTTCAATGATATCCGTCCTCATTCCATTATTTCGATAACTTACATTACTGTACGCACTACGGAGTTTTAAATTTGTATTTGTTGTAAATTAAATGTAGTAGTAGGTAGGGTTATTTTAAGTAATAAAAATAACTATGTAGCTACCCTCCTTTTTAGGGTTCCGCAGCCGAATGGAAAAAAACGGAACCCTTATAGTTTCGTCAAGTCTGTCTGTCTGTCTGTCTGTCTGTCCGTCCGTATGTCACAGCCACTTTATTCTGAAACTATAAGCATCACACCGTTGAAACTTGGTAGGTAGGTGTATCTTGTTTACCGCTTTCCGAATCAGATACTAAAAATTAAAAAAATGTTATTTAAGGGGGGCTCCCATACATGAAACTAAAACCTAAAAAAAAAATGTTACCCAAACCTATACGTGTGGGGTGTCTATGGATAGGTCTTTCAAAATGACATTGAGGTTCTTAAAATCATTTTTACTCTTTTACTAAAAGTCTAACGTTTGAGATATAGACGCTTCCAAAGTGGTAAAATGGGCGTCCCCCCCATCTAACTTTTGAACTAAGAAAGTGAAAATTTTGAAAAAATATTTGATGTAGATCTCAACAAAAACTTTCAACGAAAACTAGTTTGAGCGAAATCGAACTAGTAGTTTTTGAGATATAGCACATCTTCAACAACCGCAAACATAACTTTGTTCTTCATACAAACACTATGAAAAACAAAGTTATATTTGCGGTCAACAAAATATTGTGGTATTTTGGCTAAGTGGAAGTAAGAATCTCTAATTCAGTTAAAGTTGGCACGGAACCCTCAGTGTGCGAGTCCGACTCGCACTTGGCCGGTTTTTTTGGTTTTTGACTAGCTACACACACGCTAACACTTGTGAATTATTTTATTAGTGTGCTTTGTGTAATCACCGGTTAACGCCAGAAAACCTGCGTTTTATTATTTTGCAACCTTTTTCTTTCATCTATACATACATATAATAAGACTGTAAAAGATCGATTTCTGTACATTGAAGATTTTTATGAAAAATTGTTACAGGGGGTCTTAATTACCGTAATAGAAGCCAAAACAACAATTTTTAAAATTTTTGTCTGTCTGTCTGTCTGTCTGTCTGTCTGTCTGTCTGTCTGTCTGTTTGTCCGGGCTAATCTCAGAATCTACTGGACCGATTTTGATGGGGCTTTTTTTATTTGACTCAGCATCACTTGGAGAGTAAACTAGGATAGAAATAATCACGCCAATAGACTTAGGGGGTAGGCAGAAAATATATATATATAAAAGAAAGTCGTGTTTGTTACAACACTTATAACTTGAGAACGGCTGAACCGATTTGGCTGAAAGTTGGTGGGGTGGTAGCTTAGAATCAGGAAAAGCATATAGGATACTTTTTGTCCCGCTAGACGGGGCCGGGGCTGGGGTAGCACGGGACCGGGACGAAACGGTGGGGAGGTAGCTTAGTACCAGGAGAAGGACATAAGATACTGCATATAGGATACTTTTTGTCCCGCTAGACGGGGCCGGGGCTGGGGTAGCACGGGACCGGGACGAAACGGTGGGGAGGTAGCTTAGTACCAGGAGAAGGACATAGGATACTTTTTATCCCGTTCGATGGGGCCGGGGCTAAGGCGGGACGGGGCCGAGGCGAAACAATTTAAAATAAATGTGGGTGGAAATGAATCTGTAAAGTGTTTTAATTCAATGTGTAGTGTTTCCTCCATATTGGTTTGTATAAATTAAATGAATATTTGGTACTTTATGGTACTTGCCAAAGTATAACAAAACAGTGCCATGAAAAAATTTATATTTAGATCCATTTTTTCCACACAACAAAGTAAAATGTTAGTAAAGTAGTAGTTTTTTTTGTGGCAAAGTAGTAGTTAAAAGTAAAGTAACCATATTATCCTATCAAACAAAGGAATTCCTAATCGAAATACAAATTGTAAACGTCCAAATAATCGGTATGGTCATCATAATAATTGATCACCTTTGATGTACCTACTACTTGCTTCTTATTGTTGTAATATGGCCAATTTTAATGATAAGTGAGTACTAAAATGTACTATATAAATACTTTATATCTTGCGTACTTATAAGTACTTATACTTAAGTATCTTATTTGTAAAATCATAAGCCTATAAATTAAAAATTCTATCCAAAGTCACTATTCCACGCGGACGAAGTCGCGGGCACAGCTAGTTACAAATAAAAAAAAAGCTTTTTATCTATACTAATATTATAAAGCTGAAGAGTTTGTTTGTTTGTTTGTTTGTTTGTTTGTTTGAACGCGCTAATCTCCGAAACTACTGGTTCGAATTGAATAATTCTTTTTGTGTTGGATAGTCCAGTTATCGAGGAAGGCTATAGGCTATATAACATCACGCTACGACCAATAGGAGCAAAGATATAGTGGTAAATGTGTAAAAAACGGGAGAAAGAAGTCACTATTCCACGCGAACGAAGTCGCTGGCAAAAGCTAGTATTCAAATAAACTGTATCTACATATTATATCGCGTGTGCAGTGTGCTAGTGTGAACTGAAGTGCAAGATTTTTCAATGGATTTCTGTATTAATTCGCCTGTGTTTGTGAACATTAACAACTAGTGACTATAATCCGAATCTATTCAAAGTTAGAGTGAACAGGCTTCTTCTGGGCGAGCTCGTTCCATCTTCGACTCCGTCTTAGTCGCACTTGGCTTGGTCTGGAGTCAAGAGCAAACCCATACTAAATAAAAGAAAAAATTAACACTTGCAATGCCTTTGTATTGCGTAGGTACAACGTTTCGGCTGGATGATATGAGTCAACCAGGATCACTTGGTTGGTGCACTGGCTGATAAAGGACCTTGGTGAGTGTGCATATTTAATTTCTATTTTATTTCGTTAATATCGGCCCTATAAAAGGCTTGATAAAATCTAAAAGCAGGTTTGGTCGCTTGCCTTGCAAACACCGCTCCGCCAATCCGCACTGAGCCCGCGTGATGGAGTATGGCTCATACTACCTCCTATTTGAGGTAAGGCCTTTGCCCTGCAGTGGGATGCTTATAGGCTAACTTTACTTTTTATTTTGTAACATTCTCATTCGCGTTTACATATAATTTTACGAGCACCTTCCTATGTTGACATCTATGTAGTTTTATATGTGCATAAAATCTTGTACATAAAATGTAGGTAGGTAGATAGAAAGTACTATCTATACTATATCAAGCGTCCTAGTAACAAGACCAATCACCGGTTGTGTGTGGTATTGAGAAATTTCGCGCAAGCAAACTTTCTGATTAACTCCCTTTGATGCACTAACTACTTAAGTGGAGGTATGGGGAGTAACGAGCATGGTAGCTGACTTATGCCTAGTTTCTGAGGCACTTACCAGCGAGCGGTGTAGAATACCTAACTAAAGTCTAATCATTAATCCCGTAGAAACTTTTGACAGATGCTAATGTCACTTTGTAAAATAATGTTGCCACATTTATCTTACTAGTGACGTGTACCGTTCATTTGGTTTCTTTCGTTCATACAGTTCACTCAAACAAAGTTTGTACGAACGAACATAATATATTATTAAAAAAAGTACTTATGTATTCGAATTCCACAATCTTCCCTCTATTTTTCAAAGATTAGAAGTTCAGAACTGTTAAACATGTCACAATACTTATCTGTTAATTTTCTTTTTTTTTCTAGTTTTGGGTATATACAGCTCAGTCGTCAGTCCATTCGTCACAAATAACCGAATGAGGCGATTAAATCGAACACTCATAATAAACTCAATGGTTTTATTTCAACGATTGCTAACAGGTGTAACAGAAACCTTAACTTTTTTAAGGGTCAATAACCGAAATCGGTTTGAAATTGTACCCGGTTTCAGCTACCTACGCGGAAATTTAGATGCGTTTGTTTTTCGTTCGGCTTCTTTTTCTTCCAACAATGCTTATATTTTATACCGATTTAACGAAACTAGCCTAAAAGATAGCTTAATAGAGTAAATAAAAAAATAAGAATGTTATTTAATTTGAGACGTTATAAGAATTTTTGAGTGAATGAATGACATTGATGAAGTTCATTCTTCTAGTCACACCACTATTTATTTTTCGTCAAAAAGTAGTAACACTGTAAACGTCAAATCTTTCTACGGGATTATTGATTATACTTTATACTGTAGCTACTTTTACCCTAGGGCGTATTATGCGTGTGGCCTGTAATAGTAGCAAAAATATTGATTAATGATTCTACAGAGTAAGTATACATATTGCTCTAAAATCCTATACAATCAATGTATATCAAAATCATTAATTCGTTGTAGTAAATGATGACAATTTCAAGTGACTATGACTGGGCACATTGCATAATCTAAGGAACATTGCAATACATTTGCTGGTTCTATTTATTTTGTAAGAAAATAACAATAAAATATTTTTCATTCATTATAATAAATTAATCATTTAGAGTTGATTACCGAAAGGGCCTATATTTAAAATTTTAACTCGTATTACAGGCCACAACTTGTATAAATAATAATATTAATCATATCGGAAATGATTTCTGGAAATAACTAAGAATAATAGCGCCATCATATTTTAAACAAGGTTTTTCATTCTCACTAGCAAGACTACGAAGTCAAATTCTGAACCTACTTTAGAAATAATATCATGTCTCCTCTGAAATTCACCTCAAGTTATAACATTTTTAAGGGCAGTTTAGTTCGCAACATCATCACTAGATGGCGTTACCGGTCCCCAGCCCGAGAATGAATTGATTCAATGTGTTGAATGTTGACCTGCTCGCCGTAATTAAGGCTTTATTGTTCAACATTATGTAGACTTTAACTTTAATAATATTATAAAACTCGAGACTGCTTGTTTGAACGAACTTATCTTAGGAACTACTCGTCCAGTTTGAAAAAATATTTTTAATTTTTTATGTACGAGTAAGTAGCTTATATGTACGAGTATTAGGAGGTAAAGATAAAAGACATCAAGCTACGGGCGTGGACCAAGTCACGGGTGACCGGTAGTCTCTAATACAGGGTGTGACCTGTAATAGGAGCAAAATGTTGAAATATAGGCCCTTAATCAATTCTAAAATGTTTTAATTTATTATAACGAAAAATAAATATATTGATATTTTCTAGCAAAATAAATCGAACCAGCAATGTATTGCAAACAAATGTGTCCCGTCGTATGAATTTACTACAACTTGAAGCTATTGATTTTCATATTCATTTATTAAGGATTACTATATCTCTGAGTTAAAGCATTTTAGAGCACCATGACCAGGTCAAGGTAACTTAGTATACTCTTTTGATATTTTTTTGCTCCAATTACAAACCATTGTTGGTTTACAAAGTCAAGCAAACAATATTTCTCAGTGAAGCCGGAGGTCGTTAGTGGCTTACGGATGTAAAATTCATAGTTTGCTTATTGCAGTGCACACGAGCGAGTTGCACTAATGGATGTTTAATCTTCACACCTTCAGGTTCTTAAATGAAACCCTGTTTACACTCCATTCTTCTTTGCTAGTCCAACATTGTAATTTGTAAACAATATTATTGTTACTTTTAAAATACATAATCAATTCTCTAAGCACGACATCCCTGTTCCGAGCCGCTGTCTCCAAGATAAAGGTAGCCCTGATCATAGCCGACCTCCGGTAGGAGATGGTACCTCAAGAAGAAGAAGAAAATTAATTTACTATCTATACTAATATTATAAAGCTGAAGAGTTTGTTTGTTTGAACGCGCTAATCTCCGAAACTACTGAATCGAATTGAATAATTCTTTTTGTGTTGGATAGTCCAGTTATCGAGGAAGGCTATAGGGTATAAAACATCACGCTACGACCAATAGGAGCAAAGATATAGTGGTAAATGTGTAAAAAACGGGAGAAATTATTTCATCTTTGAAGCCTTCCGTTGCGTGCGCCGTGAAAACGGTTCAAGATACACAAAAAATATGTATTAAAGAATAATAGCTCTTTTAACTCGTCAAGTATGTGTAAACGAGACACAATAAAAATTCCATTGTTATGCGACTCTCGGCATTTGTACAGGCGGGAAGAAGTCCCGTCTGTCTAAGTCTAATAAACGGTCAGGATGGAAACTAACTCCCTAGTGGCGTAGATATCCCTTTCGCTAAGATACTAAGTCCCTAGAGCCCTAGCCCAGCCTAACAATAGATACGTAGATATAATAAGGATGTGTGGTAGGAGAGCTGCTCCCAGGTCGCCCAGGGTAGCAGCGTCAGGACGGTAGGTAGGTGGCGTGGACCCGCTGCCAGTCTGGCAGACTCACCAGACTGATCATAGTGACGGCGAAGGGTGTCTTGGCCGCAGCGGAGGGAAATGAGAACCAACACGGACGGTTGATATCTGATTTATTGCTGTTATGCTACATGTATTTATAATTATTTTATTGTATGTAAACATATGAAGGTTTCTGCTTGTGTGTCGCCGGTGAGAGTGCCGACGTTGCTTGATGGGTTCATCGGTCAGTCGCTGCGATGTAGGTCGCTGACGCCGTGGTTGTCGCAATGTACGATGCTAGCTCGTACATATTGGCATCTCCAAAGAGACAGGAAGAAGATGCGGCCCCGTCTCCTGGTGTCCAGTGTTGTGGCTCGAAGATGTGATGAACTGCTAGCACCATCCGTAGTTGTTGTTGACGTCATCTGCTTGCTGACCCGTTACAGCTGTTGCGTTGACTGACTCAATGGACGTGTTGTTACTTGTGCTGATCTGATGTATACGTCTTGGCTCGTCCGTGGTTCCGAACGAACAAGCTATCTCCCTCCAGGGAGACGATGCTGGTGGTAGCAAGCCTCCTGGGCTGCAGCACGGGTGTCGTTTGGCTGCAAGTCTCTGTGCCTGCACCGCGTTGCTGAAGACAGCAAGCCTCCTGGCTTGCATCGATGAGCTGGTGGGTCACTAGTTATGCGTTGATCTCTTTTTCTTGATGATGATGTTGCTTCTTACTGAACAGCATGCGGTCATGTTTCAGTTACTGGTGAGACCCGCTTCTGGGAGGCCAGTAACCGAACCGCTGCCGACAGTTGCTTGATCTTCTTTCTTCTTATTTACTTGATCTTGCTTGTTTGATGTCGACGTACTGATCGACTGTTTCCCGAGTTACCTTCCGTCGGTTGATCCTCAGGATGTTGGATAGGACAAGACAGCGGAATAGGACTAGGATGATAATGATGGGAATGTATATTTGCTACCTATTTAAGTCCCTGTCGAGTCAAGTAATTTAATGTTAAAGTCTATGATAATGTTATGTCAATGATAAGTAAATGTTGATAAGTCGGGATGCAGGTGGTTGTAAAGCACCTGACCCTGTAATGATAGCTTTGATTTGATAATTGCTAAACTTGGTCTCCTTGATTCGAGTCCCAAGAGAATGATAAGCTAAAACTTGGTCTCCTTGATTTGAGTCCCAAGGGAATGATATGCTAAAACTTGGTCTCCTTGCTGAGTCCCAAGTAAGACTTGAGCTCCTTGCTGAGCTTCAAGCCATGATAATGCTAAAACTTGAGCTACTGATGAGCCTCAAGTTGTGTTTGTTTGCTTGCTAAAACTTGAGCTACTGATGAGCCTCAAGTTGTGTTTTTTTGCTTGCTAAAACTTGAGCTACTGATGAGCCTCAAGTTGTGTTTGTATTGAGTCGAAGGTGGTGGTTGTAAGTCACCACTCTCGGTTTGTCAATGTCATGTTATGTCAGGAAGTGGTGGTTGTAAATCACCACTCCTGGTTGCTAGTCTCGTTTTAATTTCCCCTACCAATGCTAGTCATGTCATGAAGTTAAAATGTAGGTCAGCTAAAATATTAATAAATGTCCCTCGATAGAATGTAATTACTAACTGAATTTGCTGAATTGCATTAGGCGCTAATGCGAGAATGCCTGAGTTCTCACATTTCACATGCACTGAACAAGTGTTGGTGATATTATACCTATAATAATTGAAATAATTTTAAATGAGTTAATTGTTAGAATAAATTAAGTACTGCCGGAATAAGTGTTGAATTGAACGGCAGACTTATTGCTTGAATAGCTAGCTACCAGTCAACGTCATTTGTCATAACTGCAGTCAGTCAGTCTATGTTGTGTACGTTGCTGGTCCATGGTCACTGATGATCTATCCGGCTCGAATATGTACAGGCGGGAAGAAGTCCCGGCTGTTCAGTATATAAAAGGTTAAGATGGAAACTAACTCCCTAGTGGCGTAGATATCCCTTTCCCTAAGATACTAAGTCCCTAGAGCCCTAGCCCAGCCTAACAATAGATACGTAGATATAATAAGGATGTCGAGGTAGGAGAGCTGCTCCTAGGTCGCCCAAGGTAGCAGCGTCAGGACGGTAGGTAGGTGGCGTGGACCCGCTGCCAGTCTGGCAGACTCACCAGACTGATCATATTGACGGCGAAGGGTGTCTTGGCCGCAGCGGAGGGAAATGAGAACCAACACGGACGGTTGATATCTAGTTTATTGCTTTGAAGTTACTTATATTTATAATGATTTTATTGTAAATACACATGTATAGATATGAGATTGTGTGCCGCCGGTGTGAGTGCCGACGGTGCTTGCTGGGTCCATCGGTCAGCCGCTGCAATGTAGGTCGCTGACGCCGTGGTTCTTGCGATGTACGATGCTAGCTCGTACATATTGGCATCTCCAAAGAGACAGGAAGAAGATGCGGCCCCGTCTCCTGGTGTCCAGTGATGTCGCTCGAAGTTGCGGCGTACTGCTAGCACCATCCGTAGTTGTTGTTGACGTCATCTGCTTGCTGACCCGTTGCAGCTGTTGCGTCGACTGACTCAATGGACGTGTTGGTTGTTTGTGCTGATTGATGTTGATGTGTTGGCTCGTCCGTGGTTCCAAACGAACAAGCTATCTCCCTCTAGGGAGACGATGCTGGTGGTAGCAAGCCTCCTGGGCTGCACCACGAGTGTCGCTTGGCTGCAAGCCTCCGTGCCTGCACCGCGTTGCTGAAGACAGCAAGCCTCCTGGCTTGCATCGATGAGCTGGTGGGTCACTAGTTGTGCGTTGACCTCTTCTTCTTGATGATGATGTTGCTTCTTACTGAACAGCATGCGGTCATGTTTCAGTTACTGGTGAGACCCGCTTCTGGGAGGCCAGTAACCGAACCGCTGCTATGAGTGTCTTGATCTTGTTTCTTCTTAGATGTTGATCTGGCTTGTTTGAAGTTAAGTTCTAGAGCTTGCTGCTTCCTGAGAAGTCCTCCGTCGGTTGATCCTCAGGTTGTTGGATAGGACAAGACAGTGGAATAGGACTAGGATGATAATGATTGGAATGTATATTTGCTACCTATTTAAGTCCCTGTCGAGTCAAGTTAATGTTGAAGTCAGTGATAAATGTTATGTCAATGATAAGTAAATGTTAAGTCGGGATGCAGGAGGTTGTAAGGCACCTGACCCTGTAATGATAGCTTTGATTTGATAATTGCTAAATTGCTAAGCTTGGTCTCCTTGATTTGAGTCCCAAGAGAATAATAAGCTAAAACTTGGTCTCCTTGCTGAGTCCCAAGTAAGACTTGAGCTCCTTGCTGAGCTTCAAGCCATGATAATGCTAAAACTTGAGCTACTGATGAGCCTCAAGTTGTTTTGTTTGCTTGCTAAAACTTGAGCTACTGATGAGCCTCAAGTTGTGTTTGTATTGAGTCGAAAGTGATGGTTGTAAGTCACCACTCTCGGTTTGTGAATGTCAGGTTATGTCAGTAAGTGGTGGTTGTAAGGCACCACTCCCGGTTGCTAGTCTTGTTTTAATTTCCCTAACCTACCCTACCAATGCTAGTCATGTTCGAAGTTAAAATGTAGGTCAGCTAAAATATTAATAAATGTCCCTCGATAGAATGTAATTACCTACTGATTTGCTGAATTGCGTTAGGCGCTAATGCGAGAATGCCCGAGTTCTCATATTTCACTTGCACTAAACAAGTGTTGGTGATATTATACCTATGATAATTGAAATTATTTTAACTAAGTTAATTGTTTGAAGTAATTAAGTACTGCCGGAATAAGTGTTGAATTGAACGGCAGACTTATTGCTTTGATAGTTAGCTACCAGTCGTCAACGTCATTTGTCATAACTGCAGTCAGACAGTCTATGTATGTACGTTGCTGGTTCATGGTCACTGATGATCTATCCGGCTCGAAGATGTACAGGCGGGAAGAAGTCCCGTCTGTCTAAGTCTAATAAACGGTCAGGATGGAAACTAACTCCCTAGTGGCGTAGATATCCCTTTCGCTAAGATACTAAGTCCCTAGAGCCCTAGCCCAGCCTAACAATAGATACGTAGATATAATAAGGATGTGTGGTAGGAGAGCTGCTCCCAGGTCGCCCAGGGTAGCAGCGTCAGGACGGTAGGTAGGTGGCGTGGACCCGCTGCCAGTCTGGCAGACTCACCAGACTGATCATAGTGACGGCGAAGGGTGTCTTGGCCGCAGCGGAGGGAAATGAGAACCAACACGGACGGTTGATATCTGATTTATTGCTGTTATGCTACATGTATTTATAATTATTTTATTGTATGTAAACATATGAAGGTTTCTGCTTGTGTGTCGCCGGTGAGAGTGCCGACGTTGCTTGATGGGTTCATCGGTCAGTCGCTGCGATGTAGGTCGCTGACGCCGTGGTTGTCGCAATGTACGATGCTAGCTCGTACAGCATTCGTTTGATACCTGACTGATTAATGATCTAAAAAACAGTCCGCGATAGTATATGTCTATCTTTTAAGAATAACTCACAAAAACCGTTTTTATGGTAACTAATTTGGTCGAAATAATTCTGCCGGAAGTCACTATTCCACGCGGACGAAGTCGCGGGCAAAAGCTAGTATAATATAAATTTCACTTGTAAAAAGCAACTGTGACTCTGTGACAGAAGAGGAATTGAACCCCGTGTCTTACGCAATCTGGGAGTATGCCTATACGACTCGACCACCGTCACATTAACAAGCCTGTTGAATTTTGCAAGTGCTTTTTAACGCGTAGGCTGCGTGCCCTCATCATACGCCCGGATTGCATAAGACACGGGGTTCAATTCCTCGTCTGTCACAGAGTCACGGTTGCTTTTTACAAGTGAAATTTATATCATTAAGTTTGTATAGTGAAAAGACACTATAAAAACAAAAATCAACTCTACTATATAATTTTAGAAGATCTCAGTGTTTAACAATAAATTAGCAATGTATGTTGTAAGTTTTGTGTTAGTCTTGTTTAAAAAGGAATATTTTTTCTAAAAAGGAATGTCAAGATTGTTTAAAATATTCGACTTGTGAAAAAACTGTCTTTACACGACTTTATTTACATAGTACCTAAATACCTAAATTATGAATTCAGAAAAAATACTTCGAAATTCCACTAAAAAAAACTTGTTTCTGATTTATAAGATTGTCAAATACTTGTTTATGTGAATGTATGGATGTTGATAAATCTCCTGAATGGATTCTATGAAATTTTCATATATTTTGTACACTATATTAATAAATAATGATATTTAATGAGATACAATATTTAAGCTAAATATGTGAAGCCGCGCGGAGCCCCTGCTAGTTTATTAACTATATTTCCAACATAACAATACTTCACCGCCTATCAAAGTCGTCATTCAAAGTTCATAATAAATTCATGAAATAACTAAAAGCTTGGAAATTTCGTGAAAAATCCAGTAGTTCTCAAGTATTGTCAAAGTTTTAGCCAATATTTCTTTTACTGTAGTTTTTAGGGCCACCTGGGGATAAAGAACTATAAAGTGCGAAGACTTTGTTCAACTTTGCTGTCCTTCTGTCAATCAACACCTTTTATTCTAAGAAACGCGTAAAAATTATATCAAACTGAAACAATCTGAGTAATATTAAATACTTGGACGAATAAACCACTGGACGCGCAATGACGGGAAATTTCGCTTGTTCCCCCTCGGCAACGAATTGGGCATTTTAGCCTCAATTTCATGTGACGTCTTGTCAGTACGGTGACAGAACTCGATGGGAAATTGCAGAAAAAAATGGGTAAATGTGCCGTATTTTTGTGTAAAAATTATAGCGGCAAGACAAAAAATATTTCTTTTAATTCGTAAGTAACTTTGTATCCCAATAAAGCTGTTAATTTTTCTTAAAATAGCGAAATGTGTTTTCCTAGAGAAAAGTTACATTGCTAATTAAAAAAGTTGTGGTCAGGTACTGCAAAATCAACAAGATGACGCATACTTCATTTGGTAGGATTATCGTACGTTCATCATTCGTTGCCTTGTCAATTTAGTAGTAATTGTGCTTGACAATTGTCGATAATCATATCGATAAACGTACTAATAAATTTATAATATAAAATAAAATAATACATCTGTAAAATATTTAACTTTAAAGTAGATTAAAGTGATCCTAAAAATACAACAGTTTTCTTTAATATTTTAAACTTCATATTTTATTACAATATTTATATTTTTGGTCATCAGTTGGGATTGGGACCCGACCTTCAGAAGTTCGTTCTGTTCTACTCTTCTTATAACTGAACCTATAGGAACACTTTAATGAGGGTTCGAATCATAATAGTTTTAATTTAGTTAGTCGATGGTTTAGAATAAAACACTCACAGTATCATATTCTTGAATTTAGGCGAGTTATGTTATTCCGTTACCTTCTATTACCTACTCTCTGCTCAGTGGCTGAAACCCGAACCCAAGACTTAGGTCGTAGGGCTGAGTGGAGTAAGGTTAAGGCAGGTGGAACCAGTTTTTATTTTTTACTATGGCGCTGTGGAAAGTGTTTTCTAACAAATGTTTTGTTATTCGATAAAAAGCGATTCTATTAATCTATACAGTAAATACATTTTAAGATAAGATAACTTTTTATTTCACACCCCAAGCGAGCGATAATAGGTTAAGACTTATAGTATTACAAAAAAATACTTAGTGCTATACTAAGTTTTTTTTATATTCTTCGAGTTTTATTTTTTATTTTTAAGTCATTTGCATATTGGATGCCTTCGCTGCTTTCTTTCGAAGACCGCTGCTTGCATCAGGTTTGTATTCTTCTGACTGCAAAGCGCATCAAGTACGACAAATCTTTAAAGCAGAATCATAAGCCCATTGTATCAAACCCCTATTATTTATACATTCTTAGTATCATACCAAAGTGTATCTATAAGATTTTAAACTATGTTGCATTTTTAAACTAAACTTCACAACTTCACAAATCCCGTGAAATTGTGAAGTTTAGTTAGAAGTTTATTATACCTTTGGAGGACTTACGGCCTGTTTCACAATGTCTTAGGAAGTTCTAGTTAGTGTTACTTGCCAGACCGTTTATTAACATATTTCAAACCTTAGTCATCATGGGTGTTATATGTATTTAAGTCTTGGATGAATAAACCACTGGATATGAAACGTAAGAGCGAATGTCATTTTCATATATGTTTCAATTATTCATTTAATGGTTTGTGCTTATTTAATAAACATGCCCATAATTATTGTTTTGGTAATGAAAATAAAATAAAAACATTTTGCATAAGATTCGTTCATTCATTCGTTCAACACATGTCGATAAAATAATATCGACACTTCCACGCACTAAATGTCAATTAGTGACAAGACAAACTCCCCCCGCCCCACAAAAATTGGTTGATGATGTTTTCATACATTCGCTCTTACGTTTCATATCCAGTGGTTTATTCATCCAAGATTAAATATTTCGAGTCTGTTCAAAATCAAAAACCTTTCTTAAGTGAACGCGATGAAATTCGCGGTTTTACAGATGTCCTTTTACAGTAAAAATATTGAAAACCATTTAATACCTATTCAATTAAAAACTCATATCATTTCTATATTATAATTATGTACAGAACCCTCTGTGTGCCAGCCCGACCAAGAGTTTTTTACAAAAACTTAAGAGAAGATTGAGGTTAGTTGTAAATTAAAATAGTTTAATATTGTGGCTCATAGTTCTACTCATAGAATTATTATCCCTTTCGGAATATTAATTTTATGGTTCTACTGAACTGTTGAAGTAAGGAGAGCTTGTTTTTACTTTGATCAAACAAATGACGTGACGTACGGGTAATAAAAATGGAATGAAACATTCATTGGAAGGTCAAAATTAGTCAGCGGCGACCATAGAATGTAGTATAGTATAGAATGACAAACGCGGATTTTCAGCGAAACCAAAAAGTTACTTCACATGTGTGCGTTCAATAGTGATGTGTATCTTATGGTGGTCCAAGTTTTATCGACGAGGTTACGATAAATCATGTAAATTGAAACAAAAATAATTAAATTAATGCACTTTTAATAACATAATACTTTTTATTTGATAAGCAAGACAACTTAATTTTTTTTTAAATACATATTTATTTATTTATGTATGAAGACTTGCTAGAAGCACTTATACACGTTCCAACATAGACCTTACCACAGCACAGCTTCGGGACAGTTGTGTGGGCCAGTGCTGAGAAGAAGCTGTGCAAGAATTACGGTTGCCTAAAAAAATCAGTCAAAAAATTTATCGATACTGATGACGTCATCATTTAGTCAAGCCCTAGTGTAAAGAAACGGTTTCTTATTTTACTGAAAATACCTGAATTATTCTATTGGAAACTTTCATATATGGCTGCAAATCACAAAGGAAGTCCTAAATTGACTGTACAATTTGGAATCGGATATCACTCACTTCGATTTCACTCACAAAATTTATAAAATTTGGAATTAAAATTTTTATCAATGATTCATATTTACTGGTGGAAAGTATGATTTTCGGGATTGTATCCTCGGCGCACTTCACAGTTGCTGAAAGCACAAGTCATTTCATCTGAAATTATTGTACAAAACTTAAATTATAATTATATCCATTCATAGTTTTTCAAAAATTCCAGCGACGAAAACTTGACGTTTCCACTAAATCCATTATTTCTTAGAAAACGGTCTCGCTGTCATAAGGTCTTTCGCTGTCAAATCCTATAGAATTTCACTAAGCAGCACGCTCTTTTTAAAGCGAAGATTTTTTTCTTTCTCTATGGCGGCGACAGTCTAAAGTACAAGAAGAGTCAAATTGTCGTCAATTTTAGAATTTCAGCTGCTTCAAATATTCTTTTATATCTGTAATAAATCGTAAAAAATATTTGTATTTTTTAAGCTTATTAAATAAAACAGAGATTGATGATTCTTATGCTTTATCTATGTATTATCTATCTGCAACTGAAAAAAAAACATTTCTACTTGCAATGTTATGTACCCTAACTAATCTTATTGCATATTTTATCTTATTATTACTTCTTATTTTCCCGCCAAATGAGTGGTGCTCTAAAAATCGCTGAGGGAAAATCCGTGTTTGTGTATAAATTGATTGGGAAGAAAAAAATACAAATATTTATTTATATATATTTAATAAAGATAAGTTAAAGCTACTACTTACATAAGTTACAAGGATGTTGATGCAGCATAAAATCAGACGATGTAACGTGATTTAACTTATCGAGGCGAAATGACATTTTCAGCTTCAGATTTCGGCATTTATTTGACTACTTAAGAGTAGGTTCATTGTTTGCAATTTTACAGCACTTTTGTGGTATGCATATAATATGTAGTTCCCCTTATATAAAAACTTTTAATTGAGGCAACTTAACTGCGATTCCCTTAACCTAATACGACATAATTAAAATGTAAAAAAAAAAATTCGTAGTATTCTGTGTTTAAACGCGAGCTAATATAGACCACGCCCGCATGCTCTACATACAACAGCCTCAGACAGACCTAACAATATTGTTGATCTTTATTGCGATACGAATAGGGTATAAAATTAGTGGTTTGTTTGTTTTGACGACTGTACCCGATGCTAGGATCGCAGGAGAGAGAGATCGCTATAACTCCAGTCTCTGGACATCCATTATGCATCGCTATTTCGGCCGCTAGTGATGTGCACTCGCTGAGATTTAATCGATCACACGAATCGATTGTTCGCTGATCGATTTAGTTTTTTTTTGCCGTTCCTCTAATTGTGCTGGACTGTGTATTTTTCCGTATTAGAATTGTATTTTATTTATTTTGTAAAATATAAGTTAGTAGTGACTAGTTAAAAAATGTGTCAGAAATCCTGATATTTTAAAGCACCATCTCTCTCGTAACAATAGAAAGTTTGCTCCTATCACATCGTCTTGTCTTTCAAAAGCTCCCAAATGTATCATCTTGTAATTTACAAGATGACGGCGTAAGTTCAATTATCGTCATCGGCCACAAGATCCTTGTCGCACTGTACATTCGTACTTCAGTAATTAAACCGGGGTTTGTGAATACGAAACGCAATCCTTATAAGTTTTAATTACCAATAAAACATTTATTGTAAAAAAGCACGTAAAAGTTTTTGTTCAATCCGTGTTAGTTTCACTCTCGATTTTTTTCATCGCTACCTTCAATTCTTTCACGTCATTATGTTATTCGGTTTCTTATCACATCACTAATGCAATAACACGAGAAATGGTTACCTGTACTCCCTATATTTAAGGTCCAAAATGCGCATCACATGATACCGTTTTACTGGGTTAGTGCCGATAAATGATTCGTTATGTGAAATCTCAAGCTATGTCGTTTAAGGCCCAGTTTTTTCATCGATAGTAATGGTAAACCTTGCTGTACCCTAACCGGGTGTGCACATGTAGTAAACGATGTTAATTTTGTATTTAATTATCTGTCTACTGTGTATTTTTTGCAATAAATGAATAATAATAATAAAGTTACGTTACCAGCGGTTGAATATTTACGATTGTGTGTGTTTTGACTAGAAACTACCTTAACCAAATGTCAGAATGGCTATATTAACACGTTCCGGGACACTACTCCAGACACAATAGATGGCACTGTCCCGGAACGTGTTAATGACCATGTAGGAATAATTTACTATTAATCAGTCAGGGATCAAACGACTCTCGAGAGTCGCATAACAATGGAATTTCTATTGTGTCTCGTTCACACATACTTGACGAGTTAATGTGCATTTGAAACCTAATTAAACAGTATATAATAACTTCTTGTCGACTCTAGGATTATTGTCCGTTTCCTTTCTTTTGATTAAACGTTTCAACGTTGCAATAAGCTCAAAATAATTTGAGCTTATTGCAACCGGAGACCGATTTGATTTCAGATTACCCAGTTCAGCAGGCGGCAATATAAAGCAGAATTAAGTGTCTGCGCAATGCACAGATGCACTCTCTGTTCATTAACTTCGCTTCCTCTTAATAGTCAGATAAATAAGACTTAATTTTAAACTATCACAGGTCAAATTTTCTCGCTGTCCTTATTCAGAAAATGCACCGCACCGCTTCACAAATTTTTAAGGATCCCATTAACTTTTTTAAGTTCAATTTCAAGATGGCATTTTTACCGACTTCACAAAAATGAGGTATTCAGTTCGATATGTATGTATGTGATATCGTTAGAACTGGATAAAATTTCAGTATGTTGATCTGTTAAGGCTTCCAAACACGTGTCCGAAATATCGGAAGTGTATGTATGTTTGTCCACGGATTTCTAGAAAACGAGAAGTCATAGCGAGATTATTTATTTTTAGTTAAATGAAGTATATTTCTGCTTAGGGTACAGTGTGAGTTTCATCGAAATCGGTTCAGTAGTTTTGAGATATGGGTAAATAACTAAAAATCATAAAAAAATAACCGCCTTCAAAAAACTAACTAAAAAGCTTGAAATAACGCATTCGTCTTCGCAGCAGTCATGTGTGTAGAGTAGACTGTTGGTGTACGTAAACTTGACATCATGCACCAACTCCAAAATATTTTTTTTCTTCTAAATAGAATACGAATGCGTTATTTTAAGCTATTGAGTCTGTGTTTTGAATACAGTTAAATCTTTTTTTATTATTTTTTCTAAGCCAGCCAACGCGTCTCACTCACGCCATTCGTCTGTGTCAAACAATTTCAATTTGAACATGTATATTTTGCGGCTGACTGTATTTATTCGATCGCTGCCATTTTGCATACAGCGACATTTGCATAAATTAATACGTAACAAGGTTTTCTCTACAATACTAATTTATTGCCGGTCTCAATAGAGTTGGTTTCGACGTTTAGTTAAGCTTAATATTGAATATGCTCGTGAATACATAATGTGTCGTGTGTCAAAAGCTTTTTGTAGCTGCATGAGTTATTTCTACTGATAATACGAATTTAGATCATTATTTAATTAAGTTTTTTGTGAAAAATCACTCGCTATTAAATTGTAATTCAAAAAGGGAAATGTTCTGATCCTGTTAAAATCTTTTTCAATCTTTATACAAGTATAGAATATATTAGCTTCGACAAAACCGCTCAAAGATTACTTGTGCCTTATTAATGTATTTAACTGCAAAAAAGTTATGTTAAAGATAATTTCATCACGTTAGTTTGAGTGAGTTCTTTCCTCTTATAAATTTTTATTTATTTGTTCATTGTATTTTTTTTATTTGTATATGGGCAACAACAGCTTACATAAAATGATAATATTACATTATAAAGCCAATAATAGTTGATTATGAAAACCACGAGAACCACGTTGATTATGAAACAAACTGAAATGAGTATGCCTAGTCTTTTTTTAGATACATTGAGTGAGATACATTTATTTTAGATAGATAGATAACTCTTTGTTGCACAAAAAAATTAGTGAATTCACAAATTTGTTTAAAGGAAATGTGCAATTTATTTATTTAATTTATTTTGTATTTTTTCGATGCTATTTAAATGAATGACATGGTGCGGTAACAGAATTTGTGAGGCGTATTCCAAAATGCATCGTACATATTCAAAATGAACAAACAAATTAAAATATAATAAAGCAAAATAGAAAAAAAATTACTTACCTACTTAACATAGTTTTGAGGTAGTCAAGTGCCCTCGTTTCGGCGGAGGCACTAGACTGGAGTGTGCGGTGACCCTAACGCTTCGATTTAAATTCCGTGTAGTACCTAAATAAGCACTGAGCGCCTCTCCTAAGGCCGCGGTCACACCGCTGGAGTGGATTTGCGCTCAAGTTGAGGACTAGAATATACAGGTTGACTTTTCTAAAAGTATCTTAATTTTTTCATAAAAACTTTACTCATATGAACGACTGGTACTATAGTACTAATGCAAATCGAGAAAAAACCGTAAACAGCTTAAGGTTGCTTTTAGGGTTCTTTCACTGAATAATACTGACACTGAATACAAAGCGCCATTCTGTTGCCTTACTCCAAAAAAAAAGTTTTATTTGATTTTGCACACAAACTTTAAAATTAATTCATCCCACTCCAATTATTAGTGATAAGTGTGATAATTAGGATCTCATTTAAAATTTAGGCCAGTTATTAATGAGAAAAAAGTAATGGTTTTAATATCCCTTTGCTTGTATAGGACAGAATCAGCATAAATCCATGACAATAGCGACACCATAGTTTGTATACCCAAACCTTATATGTGTCTTAAATGCCGCTCCAGCTTTTCGATCTATCTAATCTGGAGCTCTATTTTTGAATCACTCGCGTCAAGATGGCGTGTGATATTCAATGATTAAAGTCGAATTTTGGAATGAAAACCAGTTGTAATCTACACAAAAAGGATTGGAAAAATCATTGCTCAATTTTGTGAGTACTCACGTCTATATTTCGAGTGGTTTTCGATGATTTTTTATCCGTTTTCTAACGAAAGTCACACGCCATATCCAAGTGAGAGATTCAAAAATAGGGCTCCTGATCTGTGACCGGCAATGACGCAGATTGGTAAACTAAGACACAAAGCGGTTTATGCATGGATCAAACAACTTGTATTATGGCATCTCCATCCCAGCCTTCGAATCAAATAAACGTCAGTAAGCTGCTAGACCACTTTTGAAGCGCTTGGAGTATAACAGAGAGAGAGAGGTGTATTCATTCAAGTAGTCAAGCGGTCAGTGAACCATGGTGTTAGTTCCCTAGGACACAAAACCTAGGATGTCAAGGTATAACTTCTCCTACCGAATTCGGTAATGGCGTGGCGGCCCCTCTCAGCAGAGATAGGCCAGGCACGCAGGAGATATTATAGCGCCCAGATGTGTGCGCAATACACAAGTGCACTCTCCGTTCTCACTCTCATTAATTCAGCGAGACTGATGAGTGATCAAGCGCAGGACAAACAGCTTGAGACTTTCTGACTTCAAGCTGTTGCCGAGTACTTTCAAGACAGAAAAATCTAGATACAAAATTTCAGCAAGATTAATTTTCATTCGAAAATCGTTCATCCATCCATCCATCCATAGCAGCCTTTATTTTACTCCTCTTAGGATATAGGCCTCCTCCATATTTATCCATGTTTGTCTCTCCCGTGCCACTTTCATCCAGTTCCGTCCTGCGTGGCGCTGGATATCGTCCACCCAACGAAGTGGTGGGCGACCTCTACCGCGCGTATTGGCGCATGGTCGCCACTCCATAACCCTTCTGGTCCACCGATTTTTATCCATTCTGGCTATATGTCCTGCCCATTTCCACTTCTGTCTGGCTATTGTATGAACAACGTCCCTGACCTTTGTTATTTGACGGATACGTTCGTTGCTTATCGGGTCTAGTAGAGTTATGCCCAACATTGCTCTCTCCATTGCCCTCTGCGCAACGCGTAGGCTTTCAGTTGAGATCATTGTGAGGGTCGTTGTTTCCATCCCGTAAGTAAACACTGGCAGGACACATTGGTCGAAAACTTTTCTCTTAAGTCTGAGTGGAATATTTTTGGATCGGAAGATTTGCTTGTTTGCACCAAAAGTTGACCACGCTTGTGCTATACGCCTATGAACCTCCACTGTCTGGTTGGTGAAGCCCAAGGTTAATTTGTGTCCCAAGTAGATGTAATGGTCGACGATTTCCACTGGCATTTGATGAAATTCTGCACTCGGGATGTTTGTCATGATTTTTGTCTTAGAGGTATTCATTTTTAAACCTACTTTTGCAGACTCCCTTTTCAAATCTTCGAGCATGACTAGCATGTCGTCGATGTTGTCAGACAATAGTGCAATATCATCAGCAAACCTTAGGTTATTCAGCCTTTCGCCATTGATGTTTAAACCCCTGGTTTTCCACTGTAACTTCCTGAACACACTTTCCAGGGCCGCTGTAAACAACTTCGGGGATATTGTATCGCCCTGGCGGACTCCTCGGCCAAGCTTGAATGGTTCTGTTAATTTGTGTAGCCTGACAGATGACGTGCTATTTTCCTGCAGATGTTTAATGAGGTTGATGTATCTCTCGTCTATCCTGCAATCTGCGAGTGCATCTTCCACCGCCCAGTGTTCTATGGAATCAAACGCCTTCTCGTAGTCCACGAAGGTAATAATGAGTGGAATGCGATACTCGTGGCACTTCTCAATCACTGTTTTCAGCGTCTGAAGGTGGTCATTTGTTCCGAAACCGGAGCGGAATCCAGCCTGCTCACATGGTTGGTATTCGTCGAGTTTCCTACAGAGTCGATTCACAATAACTCGAGTAAAAAGCTTGTACATGTGTGAAAGAAGGCTTATTGGTCTGTAGTTGTCAAGCTTCCTAATGTCTCCTTTCTTATGGAGCAGTGTGATGATGGCATTATTCCAGGAGCTTGGAACGCAACAGTCCAGTATACACCTCGTAAACAAGGTTGCAAGAGCATTCATCAGGCAGCATGGTCCCATTTTCAGCATTTCTGGCAGAATATTATCCTCACCTGGTGCTTTTTAGGGTTCCGTAGCCGAATGGCAAAAAACGGAACCCTTATAGTTTCGTCAAGTCTGTCTGTCTGTCTGTCTGTCTGTCTGTCTGTCTGTCTGTCTGTCTGTCTGTCTGTCTGTCTGTCTGTCCGTCCGTATGTCACAGCCACTTTATTCTGAAACTATAAGCATCACATAGATGAAACTTGGTAGGTAGGTGTATTTTGTTCACCGCTTTCCGATTCAGATACAAAAAGTAAGAAAAAATAATATTTAAGGGGGGGCTCCCATACATGAAACTAAAACCTAAAAAAATTTTTTTACTCAAACCTATGCGTGTGGGGTGTCTATGGATAGGTCTTTTAAAATGATGTTGAGGTTTCTAAAACCATTTTTTCTAAAAGTGTAAGGTTTGAGATATAGACGCTTCCAAAGTGGTAAAATGGGCGTCCCCCCCCCTCTAACTTTTGAACTAAGAAAGTGAAAATTTTGAAAAAAATATATGATGTAGATCTCAACAAAAACTTGCAACGAAAATTGGTTTGAAGGAGATCGAACCAGTAGTTTTTGAGATATTGCACATTTTTATCAACCGCAAATATAACTTTGTCTTTCATACAAACACTATGAAAAACAAAGTTATTTTAGCTGTCGCAATATATTGTGATGTTTTCGTTAAAGTGAAAGTAAGTGGAGCCTGAATTCAGTTAAGGGTGGCACGGAACCCTCAGTGCGCGGGTCCGACACGCACTTAACCGGTTTTTACTCTTCATCTGCTTCAATGCGAGCTGAATTTCGTCCACAAGTACGTCAGGTATCTCTTCTTCTTATAGGGCCAGAGGCCTTATTTTTCCTCTGGCTTTATCACTCCGCGTGTCCTGATTTATAAAGTTGGCTTCACCCTAGGGAACTATTATATGTATATTCTGTACGGTCATCTTGTTCTTGCTGTCTTAGTGCTACCTGCTTAAGCTTTTCAGCTGCGGTGTGGCCGAAGCCTTACGAAACAAACAAGGAAACGAAAGTAGCAAATAGGTTTTTTTCTATTTATTAATTTAGGGGATTTTACATAGTATGTCAGCAAGTAGGTTTGCTCAGAATTGTAAATTTGGTAAGTGAATAAGATCTTCTTTATTGCGTTAAACAAATAAAGTGATTTAACGTCTAAGTTTGAGCTTCAATATTTATGGGAATTTAGATGGCATTTGCAGTCTTATAAAAATTGAATAAAAACTGGGCAAGTGCGACATGGTTTGACTTCATGGTTTCGTTGTTACTTATTTACTTCAAGAATATTAATTCTTCTTTAAGTACCCATTGTTTGACTAATTTTGTGTAGTAACTATCTGAGTGGTTTTATTCCCGGCTATCACTGAGAAGTTGTTGTTAAACATTGACTGTGTGTGTACGAAACATAAACTAGTGTGTAGTACGTACTTACGGAACCCTAAAAATTAGATTATGCGTGGCCTTTGACACGCAAAATAACTCGAGGAGTTGCTAAGTAAAAATTGTAACGATAGTCCGAGAAGATAGGAGTTTTTATATTTTTCTTGAGATTACGACCTACTAATATGATCATGATGTAATTCCTTTTACCTTAAGTGGATACTTTAACATAAATTGCCATTACGTCGAGACGACTTGCAAAATAACATCGTTTGAACTTCAAGAGTGCTCCAGTATTCAGCCTCGAGTGTGAGGTAAATAAGTGACGCCCAAACCGCTAAATACCTAATGATACGCATTAAAATTTGACAAGTGGCGAAATCGCGTTAACCCAACCCTAACTCGTTATAAGGCCGAGAATACAAAGTAGGCGAAGAATCACGGAACAACGTGGCTCGCGTGCTGTGCGATTCCAATAATATAATTTATGATCGAATCGTCTAATGCGAATATTTTCGATTTGGGTTAGGCTTGTTTACGGCGCTGTGGGCGTGTTTACGCGACGTCGCGCGCGGCGAGTATGCGTGCGGCGAGGGTGGATGCATCCGAGGCGGCACCGTCGCGCGCGCTCTATTTTCATTATGACGTCGATTCTGCACGTCATCATATAAATAAGGGTGTCGGAGCGGGCGGTCCGCGCCGCAGCGGCCGGCGCAGGGGCTATCGATCGTGCGCCGGCCTGCGCCGCTCGGGCTCGCCGGGCCCTCTCGCGTAGTCATGCGCGAGCCGTCTCCGCCGTAGCATCGACCTCAGTCGCTCGCGAGCCGCGACCCCACACCGGCGGCCGCGATCCATGAGTGCACCATCGACCGCGAACACTCCGCGCCTCCCCTGTCCATGAGCCAGCCGCCCTCCGCGCCACACGACACACCGCAGGTACGTCCTTGCCGCATAAGTGCACTGATGCACAACGATTCGTGACTCAGATCGGTTTATGTAAGTGACGGACGAGCCGGAGGCGTTTTCTCGCGGTTTTCTAGTGTCACGGGCCCCGTAATGAGTGAAGGTCGGCCCGTGATACTGCAGGACGCGTGAAATTTTAATGGTCGGAGCGGAGCCGGGCGGCGGCGGTAGTGCTGCTGGCTCGGGCCCCAGGTAGTGCTCTGCGTCGCTGTGCCCCTAGTAATAAGCTTGCGTTTTTGCGAATGTGTTGTAGCGAAATGTTTGAACCTCTCGGTCCGCCATAGACGGAGGCCGAATTGGCATGTCACGTAACAACCAGGAGGGACTTAACTAGGTCAAAGTATATCGCACTGCGAATGCATAATATGACTTTGTTTTATCATTATTTATTTTAATTTGTAGCTATGTTTGACTGAAGCCAAGTTTCGACGAGCCGTCAATAGTTATACAATGGTTAATCAATTGTACGAAAAACAATGACCCCTAAAGTTACGGCGTGAGCTCGTACTATGAACATCAATCAATGTAATGATGTCATGAAATGTTAGAATTTATGTACGTGCCTACTGTAATAAAATACAAACTGTCAATTTGTTATCGGGTGCCATTAATGAAAACGGCTTTGTTTTCATCAACTACTGTACTTAACATGAGCTCAACTATCAGATAATCTGAACATTATGGCTAAATGTAATCAACACGTTCAATCGGAATTGTATGCTGTTATATTTTAGTTCTCGTTTTCGTGACAGAAACCCACCAAACTACACGATTTTATACCACACAAAGAGCACGGAAGAGTACAGATTTCGTTTTAAAATAAAGAAATGTATTCAATTTGGGCCTTGGGGTCATAGTCAGCCAGTTAGCATATTTTTTTTTTATTGCCAGGCAAATTGACATCTGTCAAAGATTAACATTTTCAACTCGTCTGAACTAGGCTTTATATTTTGATCATACCTTTTTTTATTAGATCTTTGGGAATGGCACACTGTTACTTATGTACTTTGCTTCTGTTCATGAATCGTATAGTATTTAGTATTTATGCGTTTAGCATTCAATAACATGCAATTTTTCATGAATAACCCTAATTCTTAAAAGATGAAATAAGAAACCAAAAATTGCGAATCTTATTTCATCTTTAAAGAATTCAAATATGACACTGTGAGTGTTAAAAAAGCATTCTAAACCATTTCATAATTCTAATATTTCCTTAATTTTTAAGTAAGTGTGTGTCAACCCTGAAGCTAAACAATTGTTTTGCATTCCCTTACTTTGTTTAAAACCACAGTGCTGTTATTATAATTTGTTTGTTAATCCTTAGCCAGTTAGCTCTTCATCAAAGAGTTTTGTACGTTTCTTTCTCATTATAGATTACCATTACCAGCTTCATATCTTTATATTCTTTTTGAAATTGATTTAAGCAACCTGTTTCTAAATCTAGCATACCTAGACTAATTTTGTCAAAGGGAAACTTAACAAACCTTATTCCATTTAATGAAAGTTTCTACAAGAGATCTATCCAAGTTTCAAACACACCTATCGACAAACGAAAAGTACCATTACTTAGCGTAGAGTTTGTCAAGCGCGTCGATATCTCAACATTTCTTAATGAGCATAGGTCTTTTTGTGGCTTAACCGACAAGCTCAAATGTTGGTCAGTCGGATAATAACACCGCATTGAGCATGCGCGGTCGGTGTTGACTAGTTTGTCAGATTGAGGAGAGAGCTATAAAGTATACGCACTTCGCTTTTAGCCTCTTAGCCTTATCTTTAACGATATTTGGAATGAACTCATACAAGGAGTTGAAATGCCCAAAGCAAACTGATCAAATCCAAACACACGTCATTTTGTAATTGAATCTGAAAATTAAGTATCTTAAACAGAACGAGTTATGAGAGAAATTACCACATCTATTTTGCAGGTAAAGATGAAAGTAACTATTAAAATTCCTAACTTAATATGTATCATTACATACTTGTTCTATCGTTGTTACACATTAGGAGTAGCCATGGTAGATGGTTATTATAAAATAACCGAAAGTGTCTTACTTTTTACTTGCAATCAAAGCGCGCTCTGTTCGTTTATAAATATTTTTTCCTTCTTTGGATAATCATGCGTCAGGTCGTTTTAGCCTTGTTATGTTGTAATCGTAACCAAACAGCAACAAATTCATGAGTTTACACTTTTTGCTTGACCTTACTGTCTGTCAACGGAAATACATGAACTCTTCTAGTAGAAGTGTAGACGGAAGCATTATTGTAAATATTACTTTAGATTTATTGATTAAAAACACTTTGCGGATTGATGTTTTACAGCATTTAAATTTATCTTAAAACAAAGTGATTGGCTAAACTTACTGCATTTAAAATTGCTTCAAACCATCTTTATCCTATAGTAGATCTTATCATTTCATAATTTATTTTATTCTATCATTTGCCATCAGACAATTTCATTTGCAATTATTTGCCTTTTATGCTACGCGAATGTACTTTGACAATTCTTAGAATAATTTTCGATATTCTATGGTGGTACTCTAGCCCACTTGAAGTTATACTCTACTAAATCTGTATAGTATTTTCTGGTCTATTTAACATTAATGACCCGGTGGTGACATGGCAATTAAAGACGCATCGTAGCTGGTTGCAGTCAAAAGACGCACTTTTTTAATAGAACCAAAAAGGTTAAACAAAACACAAACTTAAAATAAAATAAATACTTAAAACAAACAAAAACTTACGTTTTTAAATTATTCATAATTATAGTAAAAGTGCCTAGTTGCATTTACACAGAATGCGTTTTCGTCATAGAAAAAATCAGACGCAGGACCGATAGTTTAACTATGAATTTTCTAACACCAATTTGCTTCTGAGTAAATTCATGACTGAAGAACCCAGAAACAGTTTTTGTCCCAACTCAGGATGTGACGAACGCAATGTGCCTGTCACGTTAGCTTGCAAGGGCATTTCGCGATCCTTAATCGATTCAAGTTCCAGTCAGTTCAATTCCCACTTAGCTAGTGCAGTCGCTAAATTGGCATTACGATGCAATTAACGAAATATTTAAGGTATTACTACACTCGTGTCGTGTCGTGTCCAACGCTAATCTGCTAAGTGGATTATACGAAATCGCAATACGATTTTGCTAATCCATTCAAAAGCAGAGCTGCTAATTGTAAAAGCAGAATCGCAACACATCCAAAAAGCAACATAAATTATACTGCGGTGACACTGTGCACTACTATTAAATCCTTCTTGCAATGTGTACTCTAAATTGACCAATCTCTGCTAAAACTGGGCGCCTTAGTCGAATTTCTGTAGGAGGCATTGGTTACAGGCTCTTTAAGTCACGGTACATGCTTGAGACAGCTTTAGAACATAACTGATAGGGTCAAAATGTTATCTTGAGAGATAACGTTACGACCTTTGGTCCTCTGCTATGATAAATATATTTTTTTTAAGGACAATGAAATGAGTGCACGCTATACAAGTTGTTCCTCGCGACTTCGTCCCTGCGTTTTGAGTTTGCTGCCTCCCCTCCCATCGCAGCATGATATTTTATAGCCTAAAACCTTCCCTAATAAATAAGCTATCCAATTTATGTTTTTTTTTAAATCGGTCCAGTAGTTCCCGCGTTCAAACAAACAAACAAACCCTTAAGCTTTGTAATATTAGTATAGATACAAATAAAACACTGGCCGTAACAGACCTGTGCATGACTCCTTATCTTTGCAGCCTACTAGCACATTACTATAGTATACTAAAGTTTGTAAGACATCACTAACTTGACTGTAGTTGTGTTTACTACACCATTTCTTAATAATATGCGACTAAGCAGAAGTAAACTTTGTCTAAAAATTCAGCGTGGGGCATGTGATAGGAACAAAAAATTTAATCAATGATTCTACAAAATATGACCCGGCCATAGCGCTTTAAAATGTTTTAACTCAGAGATATAGTTAACCAAAGTTATTATCACTAATCAATCAAGATTACGTACACCAACAGTCTACACACATCATGCACCGACTCCAAAAGAATTTGTTCCTTCTAAAAAGAAGACGAATTTATTTTAAGCGTTATTTTTAAGCTATTTAGTCAGTTTTTGAAGGCGGTTAAATTTTTTAAATTATTTTTTATTTCATGATACTTAGTTATTTACCCTTATCTCAAAAACTTCTGGACCGATTTTGATGAAACTCACACTGTACCCTAAGTGGAAATATACTTGATTTAACTAAAAAATATCATCTCGCTATGATTTCTCGTTTTCGAGAAATCCGTGCACAAACATCCAAACACTTACGAAATTTTGCACACGTGTTTGGAAACCTTAACAGGTCAACATCATCAAATTTCGTCCAATTCTAACGATATCACATACATACAGGTCACCTTGAATACCTCCTTTTTTGAAGTCGGTTAAAAATAATAATTAATTTATTATTCATTATAATAAATTACAACCATTTAGAATTGATCACTTGTTACTTAAATTTTTGCTTTTATTGCTTCGATTGCTTCGATGCGTTGTATATTTTACTCAATACTTTATTGCTCTATAAACAAATTAGGCTAATTTTACTAGTCTAGTTTAAAGACAAATCTGTACCAGTAAAAACAGGTTTCCGTTGTATGCCGGTTACAGAAACGGCATTTCCGTGAAAATAATAGCATTATAACGCGTACTAACTAAACAGCATCATGCAGAAAATAGTACCTGCTCAAAACAGAATGTCACCTTGGGAACGGCTCTTAGTACTCGAGTACAATCACCGAGATATATTACCAACACATCGTCCTTACCGAATAATAATAGTCCCCCTAGCCGATTTCGACTACGGTGGCTAGTCACAACGACCAACCGACTGCGCGGGACATATTATAGTGCACAAGTGTGTGCGCAAACACAGGTGCACTCTCTATTCCTTTCACTCTCATAGCCCGATGGGACAGCAATCTGACACGACCGGAGAGAGATCAGGCGCAGGACCAACGGCTTAACGTGCTTTCCGAGGCACGGGGGTGAAACACCGCCAACTTCCAAACTCCGGGCTACCCTGAGAATTTCTGAACAGAAAAACTCCGGTACATATTTTTGGCCCGACCCGGGAATTGAACCTGGGACCTCCGGCGCAGCCGTCGCTTTAAAATGCGACCCTCTCACCGCTGCGCCACCGAGGCAGTTAAAAACTTTTTTTTTTCCTTACCGAATATAGTATTTATAAATAGACGAAAGAGAATGTAGCACATATTTCTAGGGATCTTATGCAACAGCGCGCCGCGCCGTCTAGCTCAGATTTAATCTATATAATACTACGAGTATATTATGTAACATCGTACTACTACACACTACACTTGAGTGGGTAATGTAATATTAATATGTTTAATGAAGCAAAGCTATTAAGCATTCAATAGCTTGTTCAGTCAACGTGCGGGTATATTACTTTTCACTAGAAGTGGCGTGTATAAAGTAACCACTTAAAGTGGTATAGAGTCACGTGACTTCTTGAGACTAAGATTTGTGTTCTTGAGCGCCGTGGACTCTTATTTCACATTTAGAATAAAGCTTCAAGCCGCCTCCTGACTATGGGTTTAATTATATTATGATATATTTATATCCCGTTATACAGGTTGACTTGAAGATGGGTGCAAAGCTTGGAGGCGAAAGTAGTACAGACCATTTAGAATCATTTGAGCCATGGTTGTATTTTCACAATTTTTTAAAAATAATTAATTATTATAAACAACCTATTTTTTAAATGATACGTGAGTATTTTTTAATGTTCTTAATCAAAGTATCACTTATCATTAAAATTGACCATTATTAGCAATTGATTGTAAAAGTGTAGGTTTTTTATTAAAAAAACATAAGTATTTTAAAAAATAGTGAAACTTCGTCGCAGACAACCATGGCTAAAATGTTTCTGAATGGTCTAGCTAGATACTACTTTCGCCTCCAAGCTTTGCATCCTTCTTCAAGTCACCCTGTATATCTTGCCCCCGTTCACACTATGGGATACATTTATTTTGAATGGGATAATATATCTTGCCCGAATCGTCCTAAAATATTGTAATACTTGAATCTCTCATTTAATAATTTACAATTGTTTTTTTTTTATTATGCTTCCTTTACTCTTACCTACTGCAACGACCGTTATTCCACTGCTGTTTTGACATTAAGTCTAATAGTCTTCTGAAACTTCGTCCGCAAAAATCAATAGTAGTATCTTCTTATAAATATAAATTTTAAAACCAATTCAGAGATTAAAGCTGGAGCAGCAGCGGAGTTGGCTGTAAACGCCAAGCGTCGCAAGTACGGCTCACTTGCAAGTGATTATGTATTTGCGCCATTTGGCGTTGAAACGTTTGGGCCGTGGGGGCCTTCGGCTAAATTGCTGTTTAGAAAAATTTCGCCAAAACTAAATTCTGTTACGGCCAATAGTAAAGCTGGCTGGTTCCTAGCTCAAAGGATTAGCATAGCTATCCAACGCGGCAACGCAGCCAGCATTATAGCCTCCTTGCCACAAGGAAATGGTTTCGTTTTTGAATAGGGTAGTCTTATTTTTTATGTTGCATGTCTTAGTTTTATTTTTTTCTTGTTTGTTATTAATAAATCATTCAGAGATTCATTTCTAAATACAGGCGTGCGCGTGACCAAGAAATATAGTATTATATATTTTTTGATTTTCTTTATATTTTTTGTATTACTATACAAAAAAATAGACCCTATATTTCTTCACGGACAGGCTCATTTTTTGTACTTTGATGTTGTTAATAACTTCCTAACGTTACACAAACACATTAGTAGTAGATACATATACCATTTAATAAAAAATCTTGAAATGTGATTCCTAAATTACATTCTTCATATAAAACTAATATTCAGTGCTAAATCGGAGTGCAATATGAGAATTCTAGTAATGTCACCTTTCCTATAGCTCTCGGATCAAAATACTTCTATCCCGCCATCGAGTTATTGCAATAAGATAATTTTATGGCTCCGCTGGAAGTCTGAAGCAAGATTTTTGACATTTCGCGTATACAATTTCAATATTCAGATTTTCTGCTGCAGCGAATATCCTTTTAACACACAAAGCTAAATCTTTAATCAATCTTAAAAAATATTTCTAATTTTTTACTCAAACATTCAACTCAATCAATAAATATACGAAAATACCAATTTAGTCTCAGTATTTTTCGAGCGCCACCCAGTGGTTTTACAGGGAACTATGTCGAGACTTCCGCGCCTGACGATATTAAAATGCAACGTTTATTATGTTAGTGAAACTCCCTGGCAATCTTGGGACATCGGGATGTACACAGTGTTCCTGAGGTTATACATGTACTTGATCACTTTATTATAAAAAAAAATCAATTTTTTGGGACCATTTTCTAGGAATTTCTCTTTTAGTGGTAATAAGTTAAAAAAAATATCGTGTTCAACTCAGATTACAAACTCATTTTATTAAACAACACAAAATGCCTCTAATTTAGGTTATTTTGTTCCAAAATGTACTTTACATTGCATATGAAATTCAGTTTGATAGTTTTGGTTGCACAAGCAACATCTCACAGATAAAGACTTAAACGCAATTAAATTGGTTAAAATTAAATAAGCAATAAATTTAATACGCTATTTAAACTGCTACTTCATTTTTACGATATGTTTAATAAGAGCTGTAGAAGTATTATTCAAAGTTAATCATGATCACCTCAGAAACACGGTGTACTCGTATTTGATGAAGGCAGGCATCGGCATCTATCGCTGAACACTTATGTCCCATGTTAAAGTAGTAAACAAAAACAAATACATATAAATGTAAATATAGCTATCAAACTTCATAAAAAATAAGTGGTTGCCAATATATTGACAAAAGGCAGTACAAAATTTCTATTCAACTTCCCGTTGTATTTACATTGAGGGCATTGGCCAACGTTTGCAAAGCCTATCAGTTTCAGCAAAGCTGTTGCATTTCAGTTTAGTTCACGGCCGGGAAACTCCATGTAAAAACAAAGAGTGACAGGTACCCCGAAATAACGTTTAAAAGTCCGCCCGAAAGCGGTCCGCGATTCATCGGTATTGTGTAACTAACGATGGCAATCATAATTTCATGACTGGTGAATACGATCTGGGGCCCGATTTTTGAATCACTCACTTGAATATGGCGAGTGGTTTTCGTTCGAAAACGAATTAAAAATCAACGAGAACCACGCGAAATATATACGTGAGTACTCACAAAATTGAGCAATGATTTTTCAGATCCTTCCTGTGTAGATTTCAACTAGTTTTCATTCCAAAATTCGACTTCAATCAATGAATATCACACGCTATCTTGACGTGATTAAAAAATAGAGCCCCTGCTCCGGTTCCTAAATAATATGTGTTATTTAAAGTTGTAATTCTTTCTGATTCATGATACATACATCATCATCATTATCAGGCAAAGACGTCCACTGCTGAACATAGGCCTCCCACGGTTTCCTAAAGCCACCAAATGTGACTTTACAATGTAGTCTGTCTTATTGAAGGACGTTTTAAGCTGCATCTTTAGTCAAATGGTCTCCAATCTAGAACTTCTCTGCCCCAACGGCCATCAGTTCTTTGTGCTATGTGCCTTACCCGTTGCCACTTGAACTAACTGATTCTCCGTTACCGTAGTTGCTCTACGTGTCTCCTCATTTCTGATTCGATCTTTTAGAGAAATACCGAGCATAGCCCTCTCCATCGCTAGTTGTGTTATTTTCTTTATAATGCCCATTGTCATACTACCAAAAACCATAGAAAAGATCGTTCCATCTTCGACTACGTCCTAGTCTCTAGCCTCGCGCGTAGCTCGCGCGTATCTACGAATTACTACGTCGTAGTTAGTAAGCTACGAGTAGGCGACCTGGTGTTGATACTTTTGACTCGCCCGCAATATCGTAATAAAAAATTGATTTTCTGGATTTTTCATTTAAAAAAAATTGGCATCAATATCGTCCCCCTGAGTCGCTCATCGCTGACCAAAACAACACCCTGTATGTGTATCTATCTGTGTATCGTAGCTCCCGAGCGTATGAAACTATTTACGAGCATACTCTAGACAGCTCAATCATTAGCCGTAGTCCGTAGCAGTTACTGCTCCGTAGCAGCGTCGTAGTCTCGTAGACGACTACGCGCTACGAAGAGAGCGGATACCGGCGTTTCATTTCGGGCTTCCGATACTATAACAGTAGGTAACTATTTATTCATCTGTGATATAACCACGTAATGTATGTTATAATATACTATTCAAAGTAGATTTTATATGCCTCACCCCTCAAGGTGGGATTGTAAAAAAAATCTTGACTTTTGGTGCTCATTAAAACTCGTTTATTTATCATTGTCTGTTACTTTGAACATGAGGTCACGTTAATTTGCTAACATTATTAAATAATATCAAAATTTGAAAATTGAAAATTACGAGAAAAAATATTAAAAAGTCTTTGATGTGTATAAAAATGTTATGCTTCGCCGTAAATTTTCTGCGTAATTGAGCCATACCTAAAAACTGAGTCAATTTAAAGTTTCAAATTCATTTAATATTATAATATTTAAAAATATTTATAATTAAAATTACAGACCCATCACAGGTAGGGTGGGTTGTGACTTGTTGTTGTGCCAAACTTGCACCGAAAAAGCTTAGCTATGTTAGCTATATCTATAGACCTTTTACGAGACAGCCTTCATATGTTTTATTTAGAATGTATGGGTACGTATGTGATCTTTTATAATCTATGCTAACATCTGCCATTTTTTATAGTATGTAGTCCCGGATTTTCCGCTGAAAGTATCAAATTCCATTAAAGATATTATTATTATTACTAGTAAGAGGTAGCTCGTCGACACGTCTTGAGATTGCATACGCATACATATTTCTCAGTAAAAGCTTCACATTTTCTTCAGGAGCTCTATTTTTGAATCACTCGCTTGGATATGGCGTGTGATTTTCGTTCGAAAACGAAAAATCAACGAAAACCACGCGAAATATAGACGTGAGTACTCACAAAATTGAGCTCTGTTTTTTCAAATCCTTCCTGTGTAGATTGCAACTTAATTTCATTCCAAAATTTGATTTTTAACAATGAATATTACACGCCATCCTGACGCGAGTGATTCAAAAATAGAGCACCAGATTTCCAACGTTTACGCACATCTCCGGCACTCCGTTTGTAGTTTAATTTTCGAATGGGCGAGCCTAAGAGGGCACCGCGTGCTGTGATTGGCTGACACCGCGCGTGCGCTCTGCACAACGCGGTGTCAATGTCACTGGACTGCCCTATAATTTGGCAAATAGTGTAGAATGAGTACTGAAAAAATGCACTTAATATACTTAAAAGGTAGCTCAATTGGAGGAGCAGTTGGCCCGGTTAGCCAGAAAGATGCTAGTTCAAGTCCCGCCCGTGCGCAATTTTTGGTTTCTTATTTCATCTTTTAAGAATACAAATATGACACTGTGAGTGCTGTGAGTGTAAAAACAACACTCTAAACCATCTCTAAACCATATAATATACTTTTTGTGTTATTGGCCGAATTGTTTATATTACAATATATAAGAATACAAAAATAATTCCATTAAAGTAAAAAAATCGAATTACCTTGATCATTTTTACGATTTGTCCTAGGAAACCTCAGTGGCACGACATAACAATATTTAAAATTAAACTATGTCTGTTTTCGTCTGTTTTTTCAATTGCTCAATTTAATAAATTGGTCGATTACGTGTACAGATTTTGTGGTATTTAGTGGTAATTATTAAACAGGTTAGGTTAATCTCAAAACCAATAGCGAAACCACAGCATTATCCACACTAAGATGGACGAAAAATACTCCACCGACGAGAGCCTACCTCTTAAATTTGATGATGAAGAATCTCAAAACATTTAAAAAGATAGTTATGACAATTTAAAAATCATATACAAAAGAAACTTGTAAACATTAGCGGATACTGTTTTCTTTAGAATATTGTTTAGTTCCAAATATTTTTTTTACTATTAATAAATGTTTTTCCAAATGTTCTGTTTTTGAAGGATGATTGTAAAGACAAGTAAAGACTTGAGTGGGTCAAAATTTTTTTTTCACAACGTAGCAGGGTTTATTATCAACCAAGTGATTACAATTTTACTGCAATGACCATAGTGCCTAAAAGTAGTAACATTGGACCTTTAAACCTACTTTTATATTGTCATTAAACGGTTGCACCATTGCATTACAAAATTTATATATATATATTCTTTATTGCACTTATAAGATGTACAGAAAATACAAAAAGTCACAATGTGAACAAAGGTGGGCTTATCCCTAAAAGAGATCTCTTCCAGCCAACCCATAGGTGTTGGAAATGAAATAGTTAGAATTTATCGAGTTAGTTGCCCCAAAGTGTAATAGCTTTCTGTGTTTTTTGTCGAATGTTAGTTTAGTAATTTTAAAAAAGGATCATGCTACTTGCCCTTACGTCTGATACAGCTTAAAATCACAAAACGAGATATAGAAAGGTCTCTACTCGGTTTATCTCTAATAAGATACGTTAAAGAACTAAGCCCTGAGAATCAGTAAGCTCAAGGAGCAATGGGCAGGGCACACAACGCAAAGAACTGATGGGGCAGAAAAGTTCTAGATTGAAAACCCTTTGACCAAAGGTGCAGTGTAGAAGATGCAACAAGATGGACAGACGACCTTGTGAAGATCGCATGATCATACTTGATGCAGACCGCTCGCAACCGGCCGCTGTGGAAAGCCGTGGAGGAGGCATGTGTTTGAGCAGTGGACGTTCTTTGGCTGTTAATGAAGATGATGACTTGCCCTTGTTACTTGGCTTGTTCTTTTACCTTTGGTAATGAGCGAAGTTAACGGCCGAGGCAGAATCATGCATGTCTAAGTAGTAACAACCTTCAAGTATTCAGAATTAAATATCATTGACGTCACGAAGTAGATATCCAGCATAAACGTGACGTATTTAGTGCGTTTTAAATCAGAGTAAACACAATCTAGGTAGTGCTTATCTGGAAAAAATCATGAACCTAAATTGTAACTCAATCCTACATGCTCGTCAATTACACGGAATAATACGAACAGTAAAATAATACGTAAGGCTGTAGTTGTAAACTATAATTTTAACGTCTTACAATACTACAATTTACGACGGATTAATATCTAGTATTATCTTTGTACCTACTCGTATGTGTCATAACTATGATGATATGCTATGTCTGTCTTTTATTTTTTTCCACAGTCATTGGTTTTGTAGTTTTCTATATTTATTTTTCTGTATAAAGGTTATAAAAGATGAAGTCTATTAAAGATGTAAGGTAGAGAGAAAGATTACCGTATATAAATTTTATCAATATGTGTAATATGATCTTTCTAAAAACAGAATTCAATATTTTATTGGCCTCGTTTCGATTTTCGAATATGAAAACCATTCGATAAAAAATCTCATGTAGTTTAATTATATTTTCGAACCTACTTAGCATATTTAGTTTTGACAAAGACTAGATTTAGTAATTTAAAGTACTTTCCATCTAGATCAAAAGTTTTACCCCTTAAACTTACAGTGAGTTAAATACTTGTTGGGTCCAACAAGTACTCTTAAATTATTATCGTACGTATGAGAATAATATAATTATTTTGTAACTTAATGTCGTGCCCTACCTCTCCTGCCACCTGCACGCAAGAGGACCTCTGCAACGCCAACCAGAAGGCCATTGATGTTGCCACTTTTTGGGCGCAGAAAGTTTAATTGCCATTGACTCGAAAAGAAGAAGAAGAAGAATTATTTTGTATTGCTTCTCGAATCTACACGGTGGTTCAAGTGACTGCACGCCAAAATGTCGCTGATTGTGATTTGTGATGTCCCGGATTGTATCCATAATTTAGTAAAACATATTTTATGTTTGACTTTTTCTTTCATCTGTGTGTAATGCGACAAGAGCTCTAGCTACGAAAGACTTGTTTTACTTCGAACTTCGAAGCATTTATTGCCCTGCTTTCACGATGATAAATTGCATAGACCAGCCCTATCAATCGAGGTACAGTCCACGCCATAAACTAGTTACGTCCTGCCTGTATAAGGCATGCATTGAGTTAGACACGAAGTCTTGTGGCTAATAGTTTTAGAATTGAGTTCAAAAGGCTGATGTGTGAACTAGAAACATAAATTTTTGAATAAAACGCAATCTACTTTAGAGTGTTGTTAGAGTTTGATTCCCACTTCTGGGATTTTGAAGATTGACTGAAAGTGGATCCAACCAAATGAGAATAATTGCTAGTTCACATGTGATATCGTTAGAATTTCATGAAATTTCAATGCAATATAATCATGCAATATAAAAAATAAGACTTACCTATTCAAAAATAAAACAAT
Organism: Pyrausta aurata; assembly: GCA_963584085.1. Classification (NCBI taxonomy): domain Eukaryota; kingdom Metazoa; phylum Arthropoda; class Insecta; order Lepidoptera; family Crambidae; genus Pyrausta; species Pyrausta aurata. The sequence continues at coordinate 16,845,692 of OY757251.1, read as the reverse complement.
TTCCTTGTGGTAAGGAGGCTACAATGCTGTCTGCGTTGCCGCGTTAGCTATGCTAATCTATTGAGCTAGAAACCAGGTAGCTTTATTATTGGCCGTAACAGAATTTAGTTTTGGAGATTTTTTTCTAAACAGCAATTTAGCAGAAGTTCCCAAGCGTTTCAACGCCAAACGGCGCAAATAAATAATCACTTGCAAGTGAGAAAACTTGAAAACTTTGAAAACCCACTATAAGCCTTTTAAAGTTTGCAAAATATTGCAAGTTTGATGTAATGCCCGTGTCCTAACCTAAAACAACTTTGGTGTCAAATATAATCGGTGATAAATTCGTTGGACAAATTATCCAAACTGACCATTTAGATTTATTATAGAGACAATTCAAATCTGCGCGAGCGCATACGATAACGCATTATTATCTTCATTCATCAGCAATCTAGTTATTTGAGCTAAGCGAGTGAATTCGCGACCGAAGCGGAAAATCCGCGGGGGTATTGCCTAAAGTCGGTTGATATAGTCTTTCGATTGTAAATGCCGTCATGATCGCTTTAGGAAGGTCCAAATTTGCGGTTGATAAAAATGTGTTATATCTCAAAAAACTACTCGTTCGATTTCACTCAAACCTATTTTCGTTGAAAGTTTTTGTTGAGATCTACATTATATATTTTTTTTCAAAATTTTCACTACCTTAGTTAAAAAGTTAGATGGGGGGGGGGGGGGGTACACGCCCATTTTACCACTTTGGAAGCGTCTATATCTCAAACGTTAGACTTTTAGAAAAAATGGTTTTAGAAACCTCAATGTAATTTTGAAAGACCTTACTTTTAATACATGAATCGGAAAGCGGTGCACAAGATACATCTTCTTACCAAGTTTCAGCTGTGTGATGCTAATAGTTTTAGAATAAAGTGGCTGTGACATACGGACGGACAGACAGACAGACATACAGACTTGACGAAACTATAAGGGTTCTGTTTTTTGCCATTCGGCTACGGAACCCTAAAAACTATTTACTACTCAATTTACCCCAAATAGTCGGCTCGAACACGCTTGACGGTACATTATCCGCTATTCCACTTGCAACTGTAGCAGTTACGGCGCGTACCCATAATGTTGTCATGATAGATTGCCTGTAGTTTGAGGTGTCGTGGCTTGTATAATTAATATACTACTTTTTCACATTTACGACTTTACGGCAATCTGTCGTCCACGACTTTTGTTTACGGTGACGACAGATTTTGTATTTTATTTTCATATTAGCGGTCCCAGCGAAGTTTGTTTTGCCCCCGGTCCCGGTATGAAAGTAAGCTAAATATAGCAGTTTTCCTCCTCCTGACATTAACAAACACAACAAAAATAGAATTAGCGAAATCGGTCCAGACGTTCACGCGTGATGCCTTGACCAAGGAAAATATGGATTCATTTTTATATACTTAGATGTAGGAAATTACAGAACTAGTAGTAGTTCTAACAGTAGAACCACATTTAATTTCATTTCGTCTAACGCCAAATTATCGTCACGATTGAGTGGGAACGCGCCCTTACTCTAGCCATGCCACACATGGATTGTAATTTTATAGCGATTACTAGCAAGATACGTAATAACTGCTTTGGTTCAGCTGTGGGAATTAGCGTTAAACAGTTGTTTGTGGTCAGAAATGAACCGATTATAGGCAATCACACGTTGTTTGGTAATTTCCAGTACAAAATAGTTATTTGATACGAACATTACACTAAGTACTTAACTGTTGCGCTTTCCTTTAACCGTAAAAGTAGCTTTATTCGTCACAATGCCTTTTTGTCACAATTTTATACTTTAATGTTTTTGTGCTGGTGGATAACTTATTTATCTAGGAAGGCTTTAGGTTATAAAACATCACGCTACGACGGGAGGGGAGGGGAGGGAGCACGCTCAAAACGCGCTGACGTAGTCGCGGGGACCGCTACGCGGTATAGATATAATCTATGCAACGCCTTTAACTTTGTGGCGATGCACATGACAACTGAACTTGGCTCCGGAACGGCTAGATGGCGCTGATAACCTAACTCCATAGAACATTCGAAACTCCATACAATCCTGAACCGCGATAGGTTAGTTTTCTATCTGACTAACTATATATAGAACACCCAGACGGTATTCCTTCGGACTATAGTCCCCGACCACTAGCACCTTGGTCAGCAGGAAGCGCTTCCCTTTCCCTTCCTGATTATCATTGCGCCAAAACTTTTTCTTGGCTATGAAAGTCTAGTCAATAATTGAAAGTGACGGGGTCCCTACGACACAGGGAATCCTAGGTCGACAGTTGACTCGTTTTCGATTCTTTACACTCTGCGACTTTTAGCATCGATGTAGTCGCGATGCTAACGCGCGCTATTGTTGATGCAGTCGCGATACAAACGCTTGACATTGACAAATTATATACTGAATATTGGCGACTGCATCGATACTAACGCGCTGCTGCATCGAAGCCAAATTAAATATGTTCATTGCGTGAGTCCCGACGCTGTCGCGCGTTTTCAAAACGCGCTTCTGCATCGATGCTAAAAGTCGCAGTGTGTAAAGGGTCGAACGATGCGCAGTCTAGCCGACGCCAAGTGCCGCTCCAAACTGAAATTCAATAATGCTGTGAGAAACATTACTACTAAACATTAAAATAATAAAACAAACATTAAAAGTTATAAAATGGCCCTTGCCTGATTCTGCTGTATGTTATTTCCAAGTTTAATCACGGTCAAAGTAACTTCGTGCACAGAGCCTCAATTTCGTTGGAAATGTCTTTACAAATAAAACGTAATCCCTTAGCAAAGTGCATAAAACAGACGTAAAATAAAATCTTCTTTTCATACATCAACTGAAAGCGACAAATAAAAGACGTTGCTATTATAAGCTTTCAAAGGGGATCCGAATAAACATGCCGGCTGAAGTTCTATTAAAATTCTCATACCGTTCCCTAGACGTATAAGTAGTGAACATCAAACAACTTATTAGTTCTAAGTGAAATTCAAAGCTGCTTATTGCAACGGCAATGTACTCTGACGTTTGGGGTTCCGTCATACTAGAAACCAGCTCTATGGATCGTTGTTAACTGAACTAATGGTTAAATGTTACCAGTGGTTAAATATTTACGATTGTACGTGTTTCGCAGAAAAAAATACCTTCATCAATGGTCATCAAAATAGCCATTCTGTCATTTGATTAAAAGTATTTTGTTTCAAAACAAGCACAAGCGAAAATATTCAACTGCTGCACATAGGTAACTATTGACCATTAGTTGAATTAACGAAAGAACGAAGTTGATCACGAAACCGGCCCGAAGTCTCACTGTCGCAGGGTCTTTGGTTTTTTTTTTGTAAAAACCTAAAAGAATTGTTGACAAAGTACGAACTATTAGTACAATTAGGAGTCCATACTATTTACATTTATTAACATAACGTTTTCTTCATTCATCTGTTCAAATCACTGATAAATTTTCACAGCTGTATTATTACGTTTTGTGCTTTTTAAGCCTAATTATGATTTAAGCTCCAATCGCCAATTTTAATGCTTTAAAGTCTCTCATATCGTCGTCTTTGTCTTATTAGGTTATTATTGTTTTTAAAATAGCATTAAAATTTAATCACGCTTATATATTTACACTCCAAATGTGTCTTTATTGTCACAATACAAATTTGATTTGACTATTTATTTAAGGCTACTTTCCATCTCTGTCATCACAAAGAAACTAAATGACGATTGAAGAGTTAATAGCTAACATGTGGTCGTGAAATTGTAAAATAAAAATTCTGAAAGACGTTTGAAGTGAAACCAGTTCGTTATAAAGCACTAAATACACACGGAACCTTTCTTGAAAGTGGTTTGGACTCGCGACGTGCGTTTTATTTCCATTTCTATAATGCGCTTACCCTATGCATTTAGTCGAGTTGCGGTAATGTTTTAAAGAAATAATTGACTGGAAAATTGATGCGGAATTTTCTCTTGAAGGTCTTAAGACATTTTGCTGGTACTGTTAAGTCGTCACTTCTCGGAAACTAGGCACGGATTAAAGCGCAGTTAGCAATTATGTTCGTGTTTTTGCTTCGGTAGGTTTGGTACACTTTTATCGTTTTTAAAGTGGGCGATTTGAGGCTTCGTTGCATAGACTTACTAGTAAATTCTGGTAACGTTTACACTAAAAACGCCTCGTAATTGGTTACAGTTAAAACGATTTGTTGCTGTGAATAATAAGGGGTTCACATTAGGAAATTTTTGAGTGTGTCTATGGCGATCCAAATATGTATGTATAATCCTAAACCTTAAATGAATATACTCAATTTTAATGGCCCTAAATTATCCATCTGCTCATTTCAATCAATCAATCTTTAATATTTGTGACACATTAGTTGTTAAATTATTTTCACGTTACGGATCGGTAAAGAATAAAGATCAATTGTATGTTATGTAATGTAATGTAAAGTGCCTCATCTCGGCTCACGGGCTGTAATATTGTATGAAAATCAATTACTTGATAGTCGATAATGTGGCTCAATTCGCCTGCACCTTCATCCAGCGAAGAGGAGATAGTCCTAACATCGAACGCCACCACGCGCCGGAAGCAGAAAAAATATTGCGTAATTATTTGTACAATAATATTTGAAATGACTTGTAAAAAGACAAGGATGGACGGGCAGCTAATTTAAGTTGATGTGTACATTTATTTTTTTGATTTGATACAGCGCAGCGAGGCATATCGGTGGATACATCCGACTTATTCTCATTACTCACAGATATCGTGAAAAGCAGAGTATTCAACTCATCTTTGTCTTGGGCGAACTTAAATCTCTCGCTGTACTCAGGATTTTCTATAACTAGTAAACCCGTTAATGACTTCGCTTCGCTCGGGCCTCAAATCAAATCTACAATCCTCACGCTTCGCTCGTGATTCAAGGTGGCGCCCGCGCCGAATGACACTATTTTACGCTCTAGGTGAATAATCTACTATTAATATGCAAATTCAGCAAAATAATCATGTCAGGTATTTAATAAAAATGTGTTGTGTTAATTAGTGGCAAATACTTATTAACTATCATTAATGTGTTCATTCATGTCTCCACTAAAATATTCAGGTGTTTTGTGTTTAGTTTCACTTTAATATTATCCATCTTATCCTTAAGTATAATTTTAGTTATTTGGCCTTGATTGGCAAATAATGCGTTAGAAAGTTTTGAAACCACAGCATCAATCCGATTTTTTGATAATTTAGGCCAACTACGGCAATTACGGCCAATACGGCCAAGCATCTGACAGTTTGAGGGATTATAAGACTTTAATTCAACGTCCTACAAACAAATAGCATTTTAAACAAAAACAATATTAGTATTATACAACGAACTCCTTTGATAAAACAGAGAGGTTTACCTACGTTCATCCGGTTTATAAAATTTTCACCGCATCTATTACTAGCATACAACCTGCCAAGATCAATTCTTCTGCAGAAAGCACGCTGTAATTAAAAACTTCATTATACCCTCTGTAGAGGAAAACATTAATATTCCTTTTAACACTGGGTCCAGGAAAAATCTGTGCAGTAAGGTGAGGGGGGTGGGGAGGGGGACACACACGCACTGACTGCATTGCACACCAATCCGTTATAATCTTTATTCCGTTTTAGGTGGCTAGAATATGATGAAAATGGCATATATAGCATGCATAAAATTATTAAATAAGTATAGCTATTGAGCTCAATTGAACCTATGTTTGCCAAAATCGAACAAAATACAATGGCTTATTTAAAAACGTCACCTGACAGCAATTATTCGTGTAATTGTTTTTATAATCACTAACTTTATACTTTATTATCAGGTAGTTATTTACTCGTATCTGCCGTTTGAAAAATCGCGTATAAAGCTCATTGAGAAAATAACTCTTATTTCATAAACCTACAAAAATCTAGCGCTTGCTGATAATAGTTCTCTCTGTACTAACCGCAACTTTCCATCTGGTTGGCAGCCCTGTCACATAAACTCGATGCTAGCGCATTCATTACAGATATATGCCTAAATAGATGCCACGTGTGTGCGATAGCAGAGCCTTAAAAATGCACAGGAACCATGAACTGTCTCGTTTTTCGATACATTGAATGTTATTTGACTTGGATACCTTTTTTGTCACGAATTATTGAAAACAAAATATAAAATAAAATGGTAGTTTCTCAGGCAGGGAAGCCATTTACCAAACCAAAACCAAATGTAAAATTGATTTAATTAGACCTTGATCAAATTAGAGCTCTTATTACAATTAGTGTGTTGTCTGGCGCATATTTATATTTATTTCATTTATTTATTATCAGTGCTTATTTGAATATATGTAATAAAAAAGAATACTCTCAGCAAAGTTTTCTTAAATGGTTTTCTTTCTTTATTTCTATACAAGAATGAGCATTAGCCACTTGTTTCGTTATTCATCATCTACCTAGGTGTCTATCTGTGTGGTAGCTACAAATCGAATTGCGTCCTCTCGCGGAGCGGTTGTCTGAGACTATCGTACGTGAACGTGATGCATTTCGTTTCTAACCGATCGGTCGTTTATTATTACTGCGTTGACTGCAATGGTGTTATTTAAAATGTTCCCGATGAATAGCTTTGGATTTTTGACTTTGAAGCCTGGCTCACTTGGCATTTTGATTTTTTCAAAACGATGGTTAAAGGCTAAGACATTGGAAAATCTATATATCAATCAATCAATCAATCAATAATCTTTATTGCAATTCAAAGTTTACAAACAAGGTTTGGTACAGCTTCTTTTAAGTTTAAGAAAACCTGTGTCAGAAGAGTACCCTCTTCTCAGTGGTATTATGAATTATGAATATAAAATTAAATCAACTGCAGAGCATAACATAATTATGTGAGCTTAAGTGTGTTGTGTGTATGAGTGAATGAGTGTGTGTGAGTTTGTGTGTGTGTGAATATATTCTTTATTGCACTTAAAAGATGTACAGAAAATACAAGAAGTCACAATGTGGCAGTGCTAGATTAACAATACAGAAAAAGTTATAAATTATTTATATTTTTGAGAGAGTAGATGTTCTTTAACTCTTTTTTTGAATATTTGTATATTGGAGCTTTCTTGCAGTCTATCTATCTATATATAAATCGATGCACAAAATCTCCTAAACAGTCACGTTTAGCTATAATCAGGCTGTGAAGGACGGTCGAAATTAAGTTTTACATCTATAACAGCTGTCATTTTACGTAAATTTGACAAAGTAGGTTTATTTTCGATATACGAGTACATTGTTGTGATATATTTTTTTTATTCTAGTAATTTAGTAAAAAACATCTAAAGTCCTTTCATCACAGTTCCAGAGAAATATTCTTAATTAAATAATTTGTTTGAAGTATCCAGTTTTAATGCCATCGACTAATCAGAATTAATGTGTGCCAAATTAACAATATTGCATTTGAAAGATTTGACGATACCTTAGAGCATGATACATCTCACATTCCTAAAAACGATTTATTTATTGAGACCCAAAGTAAAATAGACATAGTCTAAAGTGAAAGTTCACAATCTGCAACAACAGTTACACTGTTAAAGCGAAGCGAGGTGTGAACGCAGATACAGGGTGCGAGCGCAGTCAGCCGTCGCAACTTGCGGCGTCTCTCGTCTGGGCTGCTTACTTGACGCGCGAAGCTGTCACCACTACTCACTACAGCCAGAGGGATATTCCCACAGTCCCACAGATAAGTGTCTACAGGGTGACTTTGGAAACATTGGCAATATTCTAAACTAAGAACCTACTCATGATTCATAGTCCCTTCCACATATTAAAATGAAAATCAATAGATTTGTTTAAACCGAGAAAAATCATAAAGATTCACTCCGATTTCCGGGATTCGTTTAGGCGGAGTATTTTTTTGATACTATTATATTATTTGTCAATTTTAGAAAATATTAAACTAATTTATTAATTTAATTTAAAGCAATAATCAATTCTAAAGTGTTTAATATAATTTTTCTCGGTTTAATAAAATAATAGTTTATAGCAATTGATTTTCATTTTAATATATGGACTGGACTATGAATCATGAGTAGTTTCTTAGTTTAAAATATTGCCAATGTTTTCAAAGTCACCCTGTATACAGTACCTACCTACGTAGGTACTTTTATATTAGATATAGGTATCCTATTTATCCCATATCCCATTGGGCTCATCATCAGACTGAAGCGCCCAGTAGAAACATAATCATTATTTATGTCTCACCGAGTTAATGAGTGTGAAGAAACAGAGAGTGCACTTGTGTATTACGCACACATCTAGGCACTGTAATATTTTCTGCGTACCTGGCCTATCTTTGTTGAGAGAGGCCGCCGTTACCGAAAATCGGTAGGAGAATATTAATATAAAATAAATACGAGAAGTTTAAAAGTATATTTACGGTGACGTTGCATTTAATTACAATAACGCATCATTGTTGACGTCGCAACGCAACGCTAATAGTCAGCTATTACGCCGGCCGTCGCGGGTTTGAATCCTGCAGGGGGCAAATATTTGTGTGATGAGCACGAACATTTGTACCTTCGTCATGGATGTTATATGTATTTAAGTATTTATGGGAGACGCCCCCATCATAATCGTTGTCTGGTACTTCGTAACACGAGGAAGAAAATTCCTTACCACGAAACCAGACATTTGGTGTGTTGTCTGGCGCATATTTATATTTATTGTTTGCGTGGTAAATAAACTATAGCCCGTCGTAAGCTAGATTCGAAAGTGAAATAGTTGCGGAAAACCTGAATTTTTGTTTGTATGTTGTTTGAGTTGGGTCCACCTAACAGTATTCACTCAGATTTGCAGCGCTCTAAAGTGTAGTAAGCGCTCTGTGTTATTTCAGGAAAATCGAAATAAAACGATGTTTTTAATTTTTATTGTATAACGTTACAAGATAACGTTCCTGGTTCATCGTGATTGACAAAAAATACTATCATGATGAAGTGGCCTTTTGATGTTTTTCCTAATGGTCTCAGAATTATTTCATGGTACTTATCAGTGTTAACCTACATTAATTACAGTTAATCTACATTTTTAATAACGTCAAAAAATATTTTTCTTCAAAATGCGCAGAATCATAAATACTCAACCGCTGGTAACGACATTTTACCATTAGTTGAGTTAATTATCAATCTCGCAACTGGGCTTTAGACTGTGCAGGTACCAGAAAATTGAATTTGAATTTGAAATATTGCATGTCCTACAACAATGCGTCTGTTATGATTTTCTATTGGTTTCACTCCGCTCTGTATTTCACGTCTGAGCCATTCTTTGTCAGTAATAATACATTTCGAACAATACCTGTGTTATCCCAGTCTTCTCGGAATCAGTGTTAGCGCTGAAATTATGACTGGAAATAATTTTCGGGCTGAAAATATATTGAAAATATTTTTTGCATTCAAATTGGAAGCTAATGAACTTCGTTTCCGTATATTTGAAGCAGGCAAGAAGGTTTTAATCAAAATACACACGATGTTTCATTTTACAAATTATATTAATTATGTGCTATTATTATTTATGAGATATAATATTGTGAAGTTTCATAAAAAAACATCGCGTAGTTGTTCCTCACATACTTCGCATTTTTTATACCTGGAGCATATTTATTTATATTCATTTGCTGAAATACTTATACGTCATAGTCATTTTCGCGCAACCCAATTGTGAATGTGGTGATACTGTAAGAGTATATCTGTCGTCAATAAACCAAGAGCCTTGGGCTACGCAGGTTTATTCAGTTATTGTATGAATTTACAAAATATTATTCATTTCGCGCTGGCTTTCGTGCCCGCGATTGAATTGTTTTATTTGAGTTTAAAATTTAAATCTCGTATGTTGGACAATGCAATCAAGAGACATTCATCAGGCGTATTCAATGTTGACATTTGGTGAGTGAAAAGACTAGCAGTAGTAGTGATGGAAATAAATCGGTGCACATTTTTGAGGTTGGCCGTGGTTTGTGCTACTAAATTCGTGCATAAAATACTGTTGGCAGTTTTCACACGAATTGATATAATCTATCTATTCCATGGTAACCTATCTCTAGGTTTAAAAATAACATCTCTTGCAAAGAATTTAAAACAGAAATTCCGCCTTTATTAAAGCTTTTGTATCCGTGATTCCGTATGCGGACGCCGACATTAAAAAACATGAGATTTTTATAACACTATATCAACTGGCGTTGCATCAAACCCAAAATCCATAGCAATATAATAATGCTGAAGAGTTCGTATGTTCGATTTGTAAAAATATTTTTGTGTTAGATACGAATAGCTTAATTCTCGAAGATGGCTATTATTATCATAATTTTTGTCTGGTATTATTTAGTACCAGACAACGATTATGACGGATAAATACTTAAATACATATAACATCCATGACTTAGGTACAAACAAATGTTCGTGCTCATCACAAAAACATTTGCCCCTGCGGGATTCGAGCCCGCGACGGCCGGCGTTATAGTCAGGAGCGCTAACCAATACACCAAACGCGTCGTCATCGATGTAAAGAGTAGGATATAGTAATAAGTGAAATTCAGTTTATCCAAATCCCTTCACTCACACAATTCCTGATTAACCAAGATCAAAAGAATATTCTCTATGATAACTCCAACAAGCAAATGCTAAGTCGTTTCTGCGGTGGAAGTTTCGATATCATACGCCTGTCGAACACCAGATGGCGCTTGAGAAACGCTGTGAGAATTCGTGTTTTTAATTGATTTAGTTTTTTATAAAAAAAATAAAAACGACTCCGTTTTTTTTTAATTCTGAACATATAATTCAACAAAATCACGAGAAGACGAATTTAGTATCCACGTTTTTCGAGCGCCACCTGGGCCTCGATTCTCGCATCACTCGAACTTTTTTCATCACATCGAAATCGTGACCATGTTAAAGCAAAAACTGTATATTTTCCGTAACGATGTTGAGACTTCCACCGCAGGTAAAAGCTAAATAGTCTGAAGTCTCGGAAGTCAATCAGTAAGTAAATGGGAGGAGATCGAAGGCTTTGTCTCGACTTCCTGTAAACAGAGATGCAACAGGCTCCATACCTAGGATGCCTTAAGATATGCGGTCGGTCACTGTTGTTAAATAAATAAATAAACTTACTATCAAGTACCTAATTTAAAGAAAACCTAATCTAATTAATTGTGGTAGAAATATTAACAATTTATGTAAAACCTCAAAAATCTGTCATAGCAAGTAACATGTCGTGATTACGGTTAAAAAAAGGAAGATGTCAATACTTAGTGAACATAAATAAAAGCCGAAAAAGGAACGTATTACGAAAAAAGCTCAAGTTTTTGAATCGCAAAATTCCTATAACTGTCTTTCTCCCTTATTAACTAAGCTGCAATAGGTACATTTCCTGGTACCCCGGGTTAGCTTACTAGCGAAAGCTATAACCTAGAACTACTGAAAACAAAAGCCTTCACTAGAATACCCGGAGCCGTATTAATTTAACTTCAAACGCCCAGAAAATTGTACATACAAAGCAGAATCATAGTCGATTGCTCGGTGGAAAGCGCACGGCAAGTTATTGGAAACGTATCGCGGTACAGTCGCCGACATACATTAGCGCACAGTTTAGACAGCGCTGGCCACGGTAACAGGGTTTGTAGACCGCTGAATGTAGTTCTTACGCTGACTGTACACGGGAAGTGTAAATAGGTGCAAGGCCGGGGCCTTACCCCCACCCCGCGGCTGGGACGAGCGGCGAGCGTCACTTCCCTACCGTCGCTCAGTCAGTGCGGACGTCTGCTGATAGTTCGCTCGGGTCGCGTTTGTTCTGTACACTCTTGTTTCTGTTCAATATGGCTCGGTAAGAATTTTAGCTGCCAGCATAAATCTGGTTTATAGTATTTTTTTAAAGTACTCATTTTTTTGTAATTAATAATTATTTTTGATAATCAGTTCCCACTTATTTGTTGTGTAAAAAAAAAATTTGTTTATACATATTTTTCTCTCATTTTAAATTTTGATTATAATTGTAATAAAATTAAACCGCGATTTTTAATGAAAATAGTTTAAAACTGTGTTTAGTAAATCAAATTTATTAATTGTCATGAAAGTTCATCTTTTCAATTTTGCGGAGAAAATATGTCAAAGGAACGCAAATATAATTTAGTCAATATTTTTAAAAGTTTCTCTTGAAATATTTGAAATTTTTAGCTTATTTTTTTTTCAAATGCATGTTTTAGTTGAAGGTAATTTATATTATTTTAAACTATTTTATTACGTTACTGCGAGACAAAATAATATAAAATCTCTGAACTGTAAAATTATAATTAATCGATCGTCGCGTATTCAGGTTGCAGAAAATGCAAATAAAACCCAATTCTAGGTATTATATTTTACCTGAATGTCTACCTATATTTCATCGATATCTTACATTTTATATGAAGTGTTCTAGATAATTACAGACTGCTTGTCGTCATATGTCTACCTATATTTCATCGATATCTTACATTTTTGATCTTGATAATTACAGACCGCGAAATTACTATGACACTGACATTGCTTGTCGGCATATTGCCATTTAATTGTTCTGAGGCTAAGAAAATAATTACACAAAATTGGACAGCAAACCTATTATTCCACTCTCACTGTTAATTGACTGCATTAAAGATGCACAAAGGCAGCAAAATGAAGGTCCTACAGCAACATTTTTCGATTAATTTATACTCACATAAAGTAAACTACAGACTGGCTTAATATAATAACTTTCTTGTAACTCGGGTTGTGCTTTGTGTTTATTTCACTGTTAAATGTACCCACATAATTTCATGCTCCTTTTTTATTTGTTATCAGTTTTTTAAAATATGAAGTCAGCAAAAAAGTCTTAACAAGAGTTACCGAATGCAAATTCTGACTACTACGAGCGCGCAAATGAAGACTGCGCTAGTTACGTACCTACTTAATTAAAGATTTTGTTTCTTAATCTTCCTTGCTTTGAACACACTCAAAAGAAAATGTCCTAAATACGCCAGCATTTTTTATATATGTTTTTCACCAATCATTAAAACGCCTGGACCTTTTTCTAACTTGATCATTCAAACGTGTCAATTTTGGATTGTTAAAAAGACAAAACAGTTGGTACTAGCCTAAGTATCTACAACTTTAACGGTTGTGTACTAACCACCCTTCGCAAATATTCAATCGAAAAGAGTGGTTCATTACTAACAGGCCGCTAGGGTATTAGTTTCGGGTCATTTTGGTCATTCCATTAAATGTACAATCGGTTATATAATTCGCGGACCAATTTCCATTCAGCTTATGAATCGCATACTTGTTTTTTTTTAATTATATTTTTTTATCGCCCTGTAGATGTAGTAGACATAAGTCTGCGTTTGTTCGTACATACACAGGACATTTATTTAATCAATAGATGATAAGAGGTTAGAATGATTAGATGTTAATTAAAATGTCGTTTGTCGTTTAATACGCCGGCTGTAAATTACCTGCAATTTTACGAAATTATCAAGGCTGTATAACCAATCGTCATTTTAAATTAATGACGACTTGACATTGAAAACATGCATTTATGATTGATATAAGTACGTATCATCTAGCTAGGGTAAATTTACCTAGTCACTAGGTAAACATAGTGCAACTAAGCTACTTTCTTGAACTGGAATGGACCTTTATAAATGAAAGACACATATTTTTTTTAAACGACTGTACCTTATAATAAGTGTGGAGGAGATTAATCTTTTTTCAACTTATTTTACTTCATTCTTAAATTACAATACCTTCTTTTCATAACAACTTCATTTGTTTTTTGTATTTATATTTTGTTGTCGACTATATTTTTTCTGTATATGGCAGCTTGCAGTAACTTCACATCTATATCTATACTAATATTATAAAGCTAAAGAGTTTGTTTGTTTGTTTGTTTGTTTGTTTGTTTGTTTGTTTGTTTGAACGCGCTAATCTCCGAAACTACTGATTCGAATTGAATAATTCTTTTTGTGTTGGATAGTCCAGTTATCGAGGAAGGCTATAGGCTATATAACATCACGCTACGACCAATAGGAGCAAAGATATAGTGGTAAATGTGTAAAAAACGGGAGAAAGAAGTCACTTTTCCACGCGGACGAAGTCGCCGGCAAAAGCTAGTAAGATATATAACGTTGAATGTTATTATCTAGGACACCTGCCATTAAACTGATGATTCCTCATAAACTATCAAAATGTTTCTGCAAAAGTAGCTCCATCTGAACTACGAATCCATGGTAATTTACAAAATCGTTGAAAAGAAATATGGACCAATTTGAAATTATTAATTAATTAAAATACGTATGATAGGAAACTAAATTCTGGTAAAACCATTACCTTAGTGCATCGTTATAAGCCTCTAACTGGCATACACAATCTATATATATAAAAGAAAGTCGTGTTTGTTACAACACTTAAAACTCGAGAACGGCTGGACCGATTGCCATGGTTTTTGATTTGTTAGATTTGTTTCCGTCCCGAATAGCAGAATACATCTTAAAAACAATGAAAACTCGAATAAAACGGGGCCGGGGCGGGACGGGGCTGGGGGCGAAACGAAGTTCGCTGGGACCGCTAGTATTCAAATAATAATATCTGCGAGTTGCACTGCCACTCCAATTAAAATGGAATCCGATAATTGATCATAATTAATTGTAATATCAAACAGTTAGAGGATTATGGTTTTCGCGGGAAATGTAGCTGAAATGGAATTATACAGGATGGTTGGTTAAACCATATTAAAATAGACTTTCTGACATTTGGTCTGAGTGGGAATTGAGCGGCCTAAAACTTGTACGGTTTAACGCATGATCGCAACACGCCCCAAGTTGATAATTGACGCTTTTCTTTACTGTGCTTATGAAGTATTAAAGTAATAAAACGTGCTTTCCTCTTACTAAAGAAGTTTCATGCAGCTCGATAAGCGACGGCTATAATTACACGTTCATAAAGTCTGCAGTAATATTAAAAGTTGGTATTTACTCGTATCTCGTCGGGCCCCTGCTTCAGATTTACTTTCTAACTTAAGCTCTATGGTTGCAAATAACTATACTTATTGCACAGCAGTCTGTTTTAGAGTTTTATTTATTTTTCGTCTGTTAAAAATGTAGATTATAAGTGAATGAGAAGTTTTAGTTTTTATGGTTTAAACGGCCGAAGTCTGCAGCAAAACTTTTAACATCTCGCGTAGACAATTTAAATACCTATTTTGTTTTTGTGCTCCATAGAATATCCTTCTAACTTACGTAGCAAATCTTTAATAAATGTTAAAACCGGTTAAGTGCGTGTCGGACCCGCGCACTGAGGGTTCCGTGCCACCCTTAACTGAATTCAGGGTCCACTTACTTTCACTTAACGAAAACATCACAATATATTGCGACAACAAAAATAACTTTGTTTTTCATAGTGTTTGTATGAAAGACAAAGTTATATTTGCGGTTGATAAAAATGTGCAATATCTCAAAAACTACTGGTTCGATCTCCTTCAAACCAATTTTCGTTGCAAGTTTTTGTTGAGGTCTACAGCATATATTTTTTTCAAAATTTTCACTTTCTTAGTTCAAAAGTTAGATGGGGGGGACGCCCATTTTACCACTTTGGAAGCGTCTATATCAAAAACCTTACACTTTTAGAAAAAATGGTTTTAGAAACTTCAACATCATTTTAAAAGACCTATCCATAGACACCCCACATGCATAGGTTTGAGTAAAAAAAAAATTTTAGGTTTTAGTTTCATGTATGGGAGCCCCCCCTTAAATACTATTTTTTCTTACTTTTTGTATCTGAATCGAAAAGCGCTGAACAAAATACACCTACCTACCAAGTTTCAGCTTTGTGATGCTTATAGTTTCAGAATAAAGTGGCTGTGACATACGGACGGACAGACAGACAGACAGACAGACAGACAGACAGACAGACAGACTTGACGAAACTATAAGGGTTCCGTTTTTTGCCATTCGGCTACGGAACCCTAAAAATGATCGTTTATGTCGAGACAACTATGTCGAGAACTTCGTTGACTCGACATAGTTCCCTGTAAATCCACCAGGTGGCGCTATAAAAATGCTGAGACAAAATTGTTATTTTCGTGTGTATATTGATTGAGAAGAATGTTTGAATCAAGCTTATAAAATTACAAATATTTTTTAAGATTTAGTACGTTAGTAAAAAGGATATTCGATGCAGCGGAAAATCAGAATATTAAAAATGACTACGCGAAATGTTAAAAATCTTGATTCAGACTTCCAGCACAGGGTGCGTATTGTGATCTTGTTTGACAGTTAAGTAATGTCCAATGTCCATGTCTTAATTTTGACCAAAGTTAGTGAGAATGGGTTTAATTTTTTTTTAATTGGATCGCAATACCAATTCAGCAAGTTGCAATTAAATTATAATGATATTTTGTGAGATCCGATATTTAACAAAAACATAATTAGGATTCAGCAAATTCTTTGTGATTTATTCATACACATTCTTATTGTTGGAGGGACCTTTTATCAATCCTTACTTGATCAACGCTTAAAAGCAGCTTTAAGTTGATCCTCAATCATTTCTCGGCCTTCGATTTTAACTCAAAGTAAACGAACTAAAATCAATAATTCGTCAATCTCCCTAGACCTCAAAGTTGAAATTGATTTTTCCGACGACATTTAATTCACCATGCTTACAAAACATCTCAAAGTGTTTTATCAGGGAATCAAGTCGTGATGCTAGCACTTAAAGTTTTTTTTCGTAAATTCTTTAAACGAGGCTATTATCTGGTAAGATCCAGAGCTGTGCTATGGACACGGGCGGATTGGAGCTAATACTAATTAGATAGTATCCTATAGTATAGCTTTATATAAATACTGCAGCTTTGATGAATCTTTGCGATGATATTATTGGAGTCATTGACTCACATTTATTCTGTGCAAATCGAAACATGTCAGAAACATAGGCTGTTCATAAAGTTTTGACCCTAAGAGCGTTTATTTGTTTATTTAGTTCCCAATTTTTATAATAGTCCTGGACTCATCTCTAAACTACCTGTTGCTGATTTGAAGCCAATAATGTATGAGGGTGTTACTATACCTTACTGCACCAGCGTAAAGAATTTAGGCCTGATGCTTGATTCTACTTTAAGCTGGACTATTCACGTGGCTGAGGTCAGCCGTAAGGTCATTACGTGTTTGAGGTCACTCTATCGTTTAAAAGTTTTTCTTTCGTTTAAGACGAAACTCCTTCTCATGCAAACTCTTGTTATCCCTATTATTGATTATGCGGACTCTTGCTGTACCAACCTCACTGAGGCACTCACTGATAAACTTGAACGTCTTCTCAACAGCTGCATTAGATTTATCTTTGGCCTTCGCAAATATGACCATGACCATATACTATTATAAAGGCGAAAGTTTGTAAGTATGGATGTATGGATGTTTGTTACTCTTTCACGTAAAAACTACTGAATGGATTTGAATGAAACTTTACCACAATATAGCTTATACATCAGAATAACATATAGGCTACAATTTTTGAGGTTTCTAATGTGAGGTCGTAAAAAAACACATTTTTTGCGCTACTAGACGGGACGAACCTGAAGTCCACGCGAACGAAGTCGCGGGCAAAAGCTAGTATGACCATATTTCCAGCTACAGAGCGCAGCTTAATTGGCTCCCTATCCGACTACGTCGAAATTCTCGAATTCTCTGTGTTCTGTACGGTATTCTCAATAACCCCTCATCACCTTCTTACCTTAAGGATATGTTCTCTTTCCTGTATCAATCTCACGATCGCGCTCTTCGTTCTTCCGAAGATCTCCGGCTAGGCATACCGGCACATCGCACCTCTTACCAGTCCAAGTCTTTCACAGTAACGGCTACACGGCTATGGAATACACTTCCTCTAGAGATAAGGAAGTCAGAGACGAAATTGTCTTTCAAGAACAAACTGGGTAAGTTTCTGGCTGAATAATTGCGAAACTTGTTAATATGTATATTTTTTTAAATATATTTATGTATTACAGTATTTGGTAGTTATACATATAATATAAATAATATACTTATGTTTATTTAGTTTATTGTATTAAATATATATTATAGTATATAATAATATAATATTGTTATGCTTCATAATGATATTTTTGTTGCGTTTTCCTAAATTTTTCACTACATTATGCTCCTGCACCCACTTATAATCTTTCTGCATGACCTAAAGG